>OESO01000193.1:12522-89268 GCA_900240985.1 Crithidia bombi | reverse complement strand
AAATAAATGAGTGTGGGTGTTGGGAAAGAGAGAGAGCAGAAGTGTTCTACTGCAAGCTCCCGCGACGAAACCATAACTAAGACCCATGCTGCATGAGCACGCAACCGCACACCGTCTTGCTCGCGCAACTCTAGTAACGCTTGCTGGTGCCCATTGGCCGTGCTGCGGCAGCATGCACCGCAAGTGCCTGAGACTCTGCAGACTAACCGCTACGGCGGCTTCTTGGTCCACCGCTACTTGGGCGTGTTGTTGCCACAAGCTGCGTTTCGCGGACTAACCGGCGTTCAAGTTGCTGAGGCAACACGTCAGCCTGTACTTCGTGACCGGAAGTTCCACTCGCTGCTTTCCCACTGCTGTTCGGGCACTAGGACCACGTCAAAGGTGCCGCTCCTCTTCTGGAAAGTGCGGCCTCCTCTAGTCGAGCTACCACCGACGACTTCTACTTCCTCTGCCGGCTCCGCATGGAACCGTTCGTCCACTTCTTCCGCCACCACTGCCACGGACGGATGAAGTTGCTGAGGGTCGCAGTCCGCTGCTTCCTACGGCCATGCTAGCGAACCAGACCTCCACGAGGGCGTAGGCTACGCGTTGCTCAGGCCTGGCCTTGCGACGGCGGTAGCGCATGCCAGGGACCCTGTTTCCCACTCTGCTGCCGTTCCTCGCCGTTTGCACTACTACAAGCTAGAGCCACCGCCATGCAAGCTACACTGCGGACAACTGCTAGCTGCGCCGGTTAGAAGCTCCACTTCGGTGCTTGCCGCTTTGGGTGGAAGGCCACCGCTCCTGAAGCTATTGGCGGACCACGCAAGAAGGTCGCTCCCTCAAGTCGCGTTCTTGGTTCCCGGGGGGAAAAGGAGTGTGGTTAAAGAGTATAGTTGAAGGATCGCTAGTGTGGATTAATTATAGTAGCGGTTTTGTTATTCTGTCAGCGAAGTGGTGATGTGGTGTGGCATCAGCGCATCGTTGTGTTTTGTTGTTTTTTAGTGGGTTTGTGTGTGGGCGTGGATGTTGCGTACAGAGTTGAAAAAGGTGGTGATCGGAGAAGGTTGAGTTGTTGCAGCGGTGACATGAGAAACGTGCTTACCGACGTATGCGATTAGGGGAAAGGATGTTGCTTGCTTTAACTTTTCTCGTTTGTTTGTTGGATGTTATTTACACCGCAGTGGTGGCAATGAAGGTCTTTTATGTAGCTCAATGCGCTGCGAGAAAAAAGTGCCAGAAGTAACGGTGGCCAAAAGCACACCCTTTCAGTTTGACTTTACTTCACACGC
Organism: Crithidia bombi; assembly: GCA_900240985.1. Taxonomy (NCBI): domain Eukaryota; phylum Euglenozoa; class Kinetoplastea; order Trypanosomatida; family Trypanosomatidae; genus Crithidia; species Crithidia bombi. The sequence goes on along the minus strand of OESO01000193.1, from coordinate 87,997 downwards.
ACTGCAGCGAAACGTCCATTTTCTTTATTGTTGCTGTTTTCTTCTTTGCGACCGTGAGTGTTGGTTACTGTGTATTCGTACACGGGGCGTAAAGGGACCCACCCCGGATAAAACGACGCCCACCAAGCCATGAAACCTGTGATGGGCGTGGGAGCACGTCGACGATCCAAAACGTCGCTGCTAACGAGGGACGGGGAATGCGCAGTGGGGGAAGGCGGGGAAGGGGGTCCCCCGTCACAAGTTTCAATGGCCTCAACGACCCATCAAGTAGCACACTTTCTTTCTTGTGTTTCTTCACCGTCGTACGTGACGCCGCATCAGCTGGGCCAGTTGCTGCGCCGCCTCCGATAAGGTCTCTCCGCTGTGGTACGTGTCCGACTCCACCGCGGGCTGCACTACTGTGATGGGTGGCGCTCGAAGCGTCGTGGCAGGCTTGCGGTGCTCCTCTGCTGCGGATTCAGAGGACTGCGCTTCCTTTGAGAGAACCTCCAAGACCAGGCGCAGAACACGTTGAACATCGTTGACGGCGACGTCTGCTGAAGCCCCCTCCTCAGCCTCTTCATCGTAGCGTTGTCGTTGAAGAGGGGAAACTCTGGGTATGTACACTGTTGGTAAGTGCTGGTGAGCAAAGCGGCGAACAGCAGAGTCGACGACGGCCGCCTCTCGTCGCAGTTCCATCAGCTGCTTCATCGGATTAGTTGCCGTTGCAGGCGGGGGTGATGAGTCGCGGAGCCGGTCACGTTGCATCTCTGCGTTCGCTAGCCGTCCCTCCAACTCCGCCACACGCGTCTCAAGCTGTTCAATACTTCTATTCTTCAGCGCCAGCACCGCTTCTTGGTCCTTTAGATACTGTTGCATCTGTTGCAGCTGCGCTGATTCGTGTGTGCCTTCGCCGGTAGGCACGCCACCTTCGACGTCCCCGTGGAACACTGCCACAGGTGGAGTACAGGAGGAAGCAGGAGTTGCACGGGTGTCCTCTGCAACCGCATCGTGCCTCGATGCAAAGGTGTTGGCCAGGTACACTTGTTGCTCCCTCGTCACCCACGTGTCCAAGTCTTCGAGCAACGCGGCGTTTTGCTCTTGCAACGCAGAAAGCTGCTGGTGAAAGAAGAACTCCTTTTGCGCAGCGTCGTCGCGCAGAGACTGCAGTGTGGCATGGCATCGGATCAGCTGCTCTTCCGCACGACGACGGCGTTCCCGCTCTGTCTCAAGAGCCGAAACAGCAGATGCAGCAGCAGCAGGATCACAGGATAAAGCGTCGCGCTCCTTCGCCTGCGCCGCACGACGCGTTGGATTGGGGGTGTGCCATGCAACCCCCACGCCGCCAACTTCTGTGGCAGGATCACGCACCTCGTAATGGCGCAGTGCGAGGTGGAGACTCTCGACCTTTGCGCGGAGATAGGCGCAGTCGCGCTCGAGGCGACGGACACGGTCATCGTCGTCGGCTGCGAGGGCCACGGAGGCGCGACTCGATCCCACCCGACTGTCATCGCGCCCACGGTGTGACGTTTTCTCGTCGTCTGGGGTGTTGCTCGCCCGTAAATCACCAGTGTTCGCCTCGATTTGTGCGTACAGCTGCCGCAGCGTTGCCTGACCCTTCTGGACGTCCTCCTGGACTTGGCGGTAGGCGGATTCGAAACGCTGCCGCTGCGCCTCTTCCGTGCGCAGGTCGTGGGAGAGCTGCTCGTTTTCAGCGAGCACGAATTCGTACTTGGCCTGCAGCTCCCGCAAACACGACATGTCGTCGTCACGAGACATCGCGTCGCAAGGCATTTTCGCACCCGACCAACGAAAAAGGGAAGGAAAACGAAAGAAGGCGCGAAAGCTGAGAAGCGCGTGTGTACACCACAGCAGCAAAGGAACACGTTACGCTGCTCATGCACGCTCTACGTACCTTCTTACTATGCACGCGAATCGCGCAGAGTACTGCCGAAGTTGCTGTTTTTTTTTTTTGAAGGGGAGCTCTCGTGGTGGTGCCACGCTCTATGAAGCACGAGTCCCCGCGAGAGACGGCGCACCTAAAGAAAAGGCAATAGAAAACGCGCCGTGAGCCTATAGGAAGGCTAACATAGTAGCTGTATCAGCTGCAAATCTCTCGTGACAGTAGAGGACAGCAACCACAATATCGGAGAACAGAAGCGGCGACCGCAAGAAAAGGAAAGGAGTGAACGAAAAAGCGAAGAAGAGAGGGAAGCAACTCAACAGACTTCCTGTGTGCTTTTGCACTTGGAAAGAGGGGGAAGGCTGATTTTTTTTTTCGCTTGTCAACGCACCGCTCACCCGCATCGGTTGGAATAGTCACACGACTGCGTCGTTGGCAACACATTCACCACCGTCCCTCCCTTACTCCAGTCCCCAGGACACACACACACGCACACGCACACACACATTTGATTTCCTCCCTTCGTTGCATCTCTTTCTGTGCGTTTTTTCTTGTTAATCCTGGTTGCATCAGCTGTGCCTACACAACAGACTCAGGATAGCCCTGTGTAAAACGATAAAAGGAGATGTGTAGTGAAAGCAGGCAAGGTCAACATGCCCTCCATCGCCCCAACTCTTTCTGCTCTCTTCTTTTTCTCTTTGAGAAGCGGAGGACACGTTTCTCAGTGAGTGTTCTTCTTTTTTGATATTATCGGTTTTGCCACCGCCGCCCCCGCGTGTCGCGTTGCACTTCTTTTCTTTCTTAGAAACGTTTGTGGGCGTCGAATTTCTTGAAGTACGAAGTGAATTTCTGCTTGTCGAGCAATGTTTGCACCTTGTTGTCAGGGTTCTCTACTTGCTGAGCCGGGTTGTCGAGATCCACCTTCTTCTGCGGGTCTACACCCTTGTCCAGGACGTGCTTTACAAACAGGTGTTGAATTGCGCGAGACAGGTTGTTCGCAAAGACGCGCGCACCGCGTGTGCCGCATGAGGCAATGCCGAAGCAGCCCAAGTCGTGCTCGCAACTGAAGTGAAAAGAGGCTGCAGCGGGCAAAGAGCCGATAGGGCTCAGCATGGACTGTGTCAGGCGCATTTCTTTCTTCGACGGGAAGTACTGCACACCAAAGTCGTAATACGGTAAGCTGCTACTGCCGCCGGCCGCCTCGGGAGGGATGCCAAGAATTTCGCGTGCGTCCATGATAGTGTCGAGAGACAGCAACAGCAGCTTTCCGTAGTCCTCGCACGGCGCATACAGGTTCAGTGAACCGTTGAAGATGACAGGACAGCAGTTCAGCGGCGAGCCCACCGGAATGGGCTGCTTAAACCGCGCGTGCTGCAGCGCCTGCCCGGTTGGTTGGTAGAAGAGTTCGTTGGGGTTCTTCCACAGCGTCGGTGCGCCGTACCCGGTACCATGACTCTCCGCTTTCTCGAAGAAGCCAATGCGGATGTCCTCCTCGAAGCTACGTCCCTTCAGCTGCGTCTCGACAGCCGCCAGCAGGAGTGCGACTGAGCAGTGGCTGATGTGCGCGCGACGCAGCGAGCGGCGAAAGTTGCGTGTGATGCGCGGTGACGAGCGAATGTACTGGACGAAGTTGGCGCGCTGCTGCTGTCCTGTCAGCGAGGCGGCAGCGGTGCCAAACGTTCGCGTGCTACCTGCAAGAAAGCGGTTGATGGGCTCATACACACATGTCTGTGTGGCAGCGCAGATGAATGGGGACGCGTATGGCTTCCACAGGCGTGCCCCTGCATCCTTCAGCAGGTCCGCGTCCTCCACACCGTGGGTGAAGGACAAGATGCTACGTGCCGTGACCTCCTCCGACAGCTTCCCGTGTAGCTCTGGTAGATACTCAACGATTGGCTTCCGCAAGTCAAAGACCTCACGCCCGTGCAGCTCACACAGGTAGGCCGCCGTGATGGGCAGCGAGAGCGTGCCATACACAAGTGGATCCTTCAGCTTCATGTGGTTCCCCTTGTCCTCAACATCAAGAGGTCGCAAGGAGTCACGGTAGCCGCTGGCAAAGCAGAACGGCTTGCCCTTGTGAAAAAGACCGCCCTGATAACCCGGTGATGCCCGAAGCCACTGGCTGTGGCCGCTCATCATGAGGTGGGAGAGCTCCAACACACTTCGTATGACAGGCGGGATATCGTGCTCGATGTCCTCTCGAATCTCCTCTGGATTCACAGAAGCGCGTTGATTGCTCAGGAGTTCCTCTTTTTCTTTCACGGGAGGGAAGTCGATGCGCAGCTTTAGTGATGCCGCAGCCGGCGTTGCGACGTTCGCCTTATCAGCTTGCGGCGCTGTGTCCGCCGTGTCCTGTTGAGCTGCCGCTGCTGCATTATCTGGGTTCGACATCTTGTGTGTGAGTGTACGTATGTGTTTGTGTGTGTTCTGGGAAAGAAGAGCCATTGACGTGGCAAACCCCGTCACACACAAACCTGCGCAACGTGAAGTGTGTATGTGTGTGCGTGCCTTTCTGTTTCCCTCAATGTGGGTGCACAAACTCCTGCATGTAGACGTACGCAAGTACGTCCATGATGTAAGGAGGAGGAGTCACGGGAAAAACAAGTAAAGAGGGAGAATTGGGTTCATTGAGATGGTTAAAACAAAGAAATAGACATAGAGGTGGAGGTTTGAGCTGCAACGCGGAAGTAGCGGTGTGCATCAAGACACCAACACCGCCACACCAAAAAGAAAATGCCTAGACTGAAGGAAGAAAGAAAAGTCCACGCTGATGGTTGGGGAACGACATCGCAAAAACAATAGAATGCGGCGACTCTGTTTTTTTTTTTGCTTTTCTTCCGCGGCGCTTGCGATCACTTCACAGGTTGGTGTACATCTTGACATCGCGACCGAAGACAGCTCCTTAGCTTCAGCTGCGCTGGCTGCGCAACAGCGATCGACACTGCACATCGGTTGAGCTTCATCTCGTTCATGCTATCGGCTGCTCCGTCCCTTCACAGCACCACAAACGGTGACGCAGACTTAAAAAAAAAAAAACGTGCCGCTCCGCTTTCCTCCGCGCTGTCATACGTCTTCTGCTCTCACTATTCCGTCGACCGTCAGCACTAGCAGAGAAAAACAAACGAGAGCGTAAACGCAATGCGCAAGAACACAAAATCACACGCAGCGGCAACAACAGCGGAACGCCATTTAAACGATTAGCTGTTACTCAGCCACTAAAAGGAAAATACACACACACACACACAAGGTCTTCCAGCTTCAACGGATTCCCTCTCTCTCTCTCTCTTCACTACCTCGTACTGGGAAAGAGGGAGAGAAGAGGAAGCGAGCACAACACAACCCGACTTCAGAAGAGGTCAAGAAAAAAAAAAAGCAAAAGGAAGCAAAACCAACAACAACAGACCGTCCTCTTCTTTCCTTTCTTCATTTTTTTGTCTTGGTGTGTCGCGTTACAAACTTCCAAAAGAGAGTGGACAGGTTCACTACTATTCGTCCTCGCCGATGCGCTGTTTCGAGGCCAACATGTCGAGCAGCTGATCCAGATCAGTCGCCTTTAGCTTTGACTTGCCACCACGCACGTCTGACTGGAACGCGTTGATCTTCTTCCAATGACGCTGCAGTTTCAGAATGGAGGTGATCGGCTCGCAATTCAAGGTAGAGAGCTTTTGCTTCTTCACAAAGGCCAGGTGGCCGTTTCGCTTTCGTGCAGCAAGCCAGTCGTCCGTCGCGAAGCGAGAGTGAAAAGCGACAGCCTCAGCGGTCACGGCGGGGCTGTAGCCAAACTGCAGACGGTCCGTTGGTGCACCATTGCCGTAGGCATCGACATCGCCTAACGTCGAGGACACAGCGATGTTGGCGTTTGGGTTGGTCAAGGCCTTCGCCAGCGCCTCACGCAGCGCCTCCTCTCGCACATTCGCAGCAGCGGCAGCGGCAATAGAAGAAGAGGACGCAGATGCTGCAGCTCCGCCTGACCGGCTTGATGCCTTCTTGCCTGCGTACCGTACATTCTCCTTTTTCGCCTGCTGCTGCTGTTGCCGCTGGTGTCGTCCGGAAGAGCGGCCTGATGGCCGAGGACTGGAGTGATACCGTTCGCGAGGTGGCGGCGCCATGCTGTACAATGCAAAGAGAAGCCCGAAGAAAAAAAAAAAGCAGTCCAGCACGTGGTTAGAGGAGCGCCAGCGTGATTCCTAGAACAAAACACTACTGCCAAAAGTGAGCAGTTTTTCGGTGTAATTGGATGGACACGCACGCCAATGGATAAGGAAACAAAAAGAAGATGAGGAGTGAGAAGAAGAGCCCGAAACCACAACACTGCACTACGCAGTATACACAACTCACACAAAGATAGTCCCTCAAATGACGTTGGTGCCACACATGAATACCTGTCCGATGGGAGGGTGCGATGGTGTTAGAATATCAACGACAAACATATGACACCTTTCTTTTTTTTTCTTCCTTCAAAACACTACAAGAACTAGGAGATACGGGAAGGAGTAGAGACTTTTTTCGTTCCCTTCACCCTCTAGCTGTACCCGATGAAGAGAGCGAAAGAGAATGAAAGGCAAGCACTAGCGTTTGTGTTGTTGCTGCTGTTGGTCACAACTACCTAGACTTTGCAATTTTCTTTTTTCTTCTCAGTTGTCTTCGTCTCTGTTTTGTGCTTTATCAAGCTGTCGATCGCGTGCAGTTTGCCCACCAGCACATGCCCTTCACGACCAGCAATCCAAAACAAACCAGAAAAGAAAAAAGCGTCTTGCCGTGACAGCATGCAAAAATTTATAAATAAACACAAAAGAAAGAGGAAAACCCGCACACGGTCTCATTCCTCATCATCATCGCTGTCGCTGGACGACTTTGGCGCACCGCCTTCGCCGCCGTCGTTTTCACTGCGATGACGCTTTGCCGCTGGTGCGCCACTGTTGGCCTCCTTCTGGACCTTCTTGAGTGCCTTCCTGGCCAGCTTCGCGATCTTCTTCGTCTTCTCCTCCACCTCGGCGGTGGTGGCGTAGGTGGGCAGCTGCTGCGTGATCCACTCGTGGGTGCGCGGGATGAACACGTCGAGCCTCTTCTGCAGCTTCGCCGACGGCGGCTGCGGCATCGAAGCGATGGCCGCGGACAGCGTCTCGAGTGCACTCTCTAAGTCCTGCTTCGCGGCTGCCTTGGCGACGTCGACGGCATCGGCCGAAGAGAACTTTTTTGCCGCTTCGATCATCGCCTGCACCTCCTTCTCTGAAAGACGGTCGTCGCTCTGCACCACCAACGTCTGTGTCTTGTTCGCGACTTTCTCTGTCCCGGTAATGGAGAGAAGCCCGTTTGCGTCAATGGAGAAGGTCACCGTGATAGTCGGCTCGCCCTGCTTAGCGCGGGTGATCCCCTCGAGGGTGAATTCGCCTAGCTTGTGGTTGTGCTTCGTGAGGGGACGCTCCCCCTCGTACACGTACACGTCCACATCCTCCTGGTTATCCTCCACGGTGCTGTACTCCTTCGTAGCTTTGTAAGGGATGGTGGTGTTGCGGGGGATGATGACGTCAAACTTGCCGTTGTCGATCTCGACGCCGATGCTCAGCGGGACGACGTCCATCAGCACCACTGACGCCGTTTTCTCCGACTGCTGCTCGGGTGAGGTGGAGAGGATGCTGGCCTGCACTGCGGCGCCGATCGCAACGGCCTCATCGGGATGGACGGAGTTGCACAGCTTATCCTTCTTGAAGAAGGATTTCAGCATCTCGTTCAGTTTGGGAATGCGGGAGCTGCCGCCCACCAGGACCACCTCGTCGATATCCTCAATCTTCATGCCCGCATCCTTCAGCGCACGCTTCACCACCGTCATGCACAACTCGAAGAGGCTGTCGTTCAGCTCCTCCAGCTTTGCACGTGAGATGGGCACAGTGTACTCCTCGCCACTTGGCAGAATCCCGTCCAGCGCGAGCTCCTCAGTCGTGGAGTGCGACAGCACACGCTTCACACGCTCACACGCCGTACGCGCCTTCGCCAGCAGGCGTGGCTGCTCCGCGATGTTCATCTGGTAACGTGTCTGAATGTCCTGCAACACAAACTTCAGTAAGTTTGAGTCGATGTCCTGGCCGCCAAGATGCGTGTCACCGGCCGTTGCACGCACCGCAAAGCTGCCGCTGTCAATGGTGATGACGGACACATCGAACGTGCCACCTCCGAAGTCAAACACAACGACGTTGTGCGGCTTGTCGGTACCCTGCTGCTCGCCAGTGCCGCTGCCGACGCCGAGGCCGTAACATAGCGCTGCAGCCGTGGGCTCGTTGACAATGCGCAGGGCATCGAGACCGGCTATGGTGGCGGCCGCCTTTGTTCGCTCCCGCTGCGCGTCGTTGAAGTAGGCGGGCACTGTAATGACCGCCTTCGTCACTTGTTTGCCCAGGTGTCGCTCCGCACACTCCTTCAGATACGCGAGCACCTTCGCAGAAATCTGCTCCGGTGCGAGATGCAGTTGCTCCCCTTTAAACTCCACATCGATGTGTATCTTGTCCCCCTCGCCTGCAGAAACAGGAAACGGCCAACGCGCTCGATCATCCTGGATGCTCTTGTCGCTGAAGTGGTGCCCGATCATCCGCTTGGCATCAAATACGACACCACTCACGCCGCGGCTCAGCAGCGCCTTTGCTGCGTCACCTACGAGGACATCTTCGTTGTGGAAGGCAACGCAGGACGGGGTGGTGCGGTTGCCCATATCATTCGGGATCACCTCGACCTGGCCACGTAGGAAGACAGCCGCGCACGAATAGGTTGTGCCAAGGTCGATGCCGATGGCACCGTCAAACACTTCCGCGTAGCTCATGTGTATGTGTATGTACGTGAACTACGAGAGATTAGAAGAAAATAAAACAGAGTTTCCTTCCTTTTTTCTTATTATAACCCACTCACAATAACAAGGCTAGAATCTGCTCAGGATGAAACAGAGAATGTAGAACAAATGATCTTTTTTGATTAGTTTTAAGATGGGTGGAGTGAAAAGTGGTAATGCTAGAAAGAGACACAGGGCAGTAGTAGCGATTTCTGCAGCCCACACGTGTGTGTGTGTGTGTGTGTGTGTGTGTGTGTGTGTGTGTGTGTGTGTGTTGTGTGTGTGTGTGTGTGTGTGTGTGTGTGTGTGTGTGTGTGTGTCAGTTTGTTTGTGTGATGGAGGAGGAGGAGTGGAAGGGTGAGCAATGCGCAAAAAGAGTACGGTGTTGTGTATGCGTGGGTGTGGGTGGGTAAAGCGGCGTGCAGCGCAGGCTGTATGTTCTATGAATTAACGCGCTCGTGATGAAGAGCGTTTCTTTCTTCTTTTCTGTTTATCACGCGAAAGATGCGAGAGGAGGGGCTCAGACTATGCCAAAAGAGTTCTGTTGAATTCAGAGAGCACGCTGTTGTTAATGTTGTTGTACGTGTGCCTTTGTGTCGATGTTTGCATGTGCGTGTGTGTGTGTTGAATTGTTTCAGCTGCGTCGTTGCCGCTGATACTTGAAAGACACGAGCAGAGCTTTGTTCAGATGCTGTGGCTCTGGAGAGGTTTTAGAGTAAGAGACAGATAAGTACACGCAGTGCTACGCACCACGGTAGAGCCCTGTGTGTTCTTTCGGGGAAATGTGCGGATAATGTCGAGGTTGGTAGGGAGCTAGGGAAGAAACCACAGGGAGAGTGCCTTTGGCAAGAGGGGGAAGGAGAGGACACGCCAACAACGAATGAACAAAAATGGGGAGTATCCCAACTCGCAGTTTGACGCCCTCATGCATGAGCGTGACGGAGGGAGAAGGTGAAACGCACGAACGAGCTTCACGCAAAGCAGATTACGCTGTAGTACTGTTTCTACTCATGTTGCTGCTGATACATCTTCTTCCGTTTTCCTGCGTATTCAGGTCGTTTCGCTTTTTGTGGATATGTGTGGAGATGCTGTTGCAGTGAGGACATCTTCGCGTTGGCAAACTATACCACCTTCCTACCCGTCACACAACGATAAAGGTGTTTTTTTTCCCCCAAGAGGTGCACTCCATATTGCGTTTTTCAAGACGAAACAGAAAAAAAAAAGACAGCAGTAACATAAAAACGCAAAGAAAACAAAAAAGAGCGGTGATACGTTACATCGGGATGCCAAAAGAAGAAAAAAAATGGCATATTCATGCACAAAGAAGAGGGGCGTCTCCTCAACGCTCCCCGGTCCTACGTAAAGTAGAAAAGCCGCACGCGCTCCGCAAAGGAATCGTAGAGAATGTCGACCTCGCGCGACCGCGCCGCACTCAGCAGCTGCCGTTCTGCCTCCTCACATTTCATGCATTGGAAGAGCTGAACGCACGGGCTGCTCTCCTGCGCGACGACAAGCCTCTGCCGCTCGTCACTTTCTTCACTGACGATGTCACCCTTCCCCGTGAGCACATCCCGCGTGATTCCTTGCATGGCACTCAGTAACGCAACATTCAGCGCGGAAAACCGCTTCAGCACGTCTGTGTACTGCTGCGCACAGACACACGACACGGCTCTGTCAAAGGCGCCACTGTAATGCTGCACAGACTTGTCGACTGCGTGGTGGGTAGTGGCTTGTGTCAGCACTCTGCCCCCAGTCTGCTGCGTCACTGTTGGGTTGCGTGACTTCTGCCGCTGCTGCTGCTGTTGCTTTAACAGCGTATCGAGGGCATCCACTGCCTGTTGCACGTGTTGTTGGGCCCTTGCGAGGGCTGCGGCCGCCTCTGGGGAAGTCCCCTCCCTCTCAGGGACGCAACTTTGCAGTTCTGCCCCCTCCCTACCCTCCTCGAGCGCTCTGCGATCTTGCTCTGTTGTCTCTCGGGTACTGGACAGAGGTACATTCACCTCAGGTGAACGCGGCTCGTTGCCCAGCGGCTGCGCCACGCCATAAACCGAAGAGGAATGTGGACTCGCATTGGACAGAACAAACAGGGATGCGCAGACACGACGCTCGTGTTCCTCCTGAAGAGAAATGCGCTGTCGAGCCGCTGCCGCTTTGTCTTCGAGGGCCTGCATCGCGGTATTCATCACGCTATCCTCCTCGTGCACCTTCCGTCCCAACGCTGTGTTTCCGTCCGGCACTTTGTTGGACGCTGCAGCCGCCGCCGCATGGTTGCTGGCGCGGGATTGCCCTGTTGAACTCGCTGTCCAGCGCGTCTTGCGCGACGCGTCGAACGGGTTCATCCTTGTCTGTGGTATACCCGAACTCACTTTGGAGTCACACGGCAGCGCAGCTTCAAACATCCCGCCCTTTTCTGTTCCAGGAACCTCTAGCGGAATCGCAGGAGAAGCGCCGACGCCGGCGCAAAACATGCGCGCCTTCTTCAGAAGGGTGTATGTGTACCACTCCAGCTGCATTGCATAGCGGCGAGGATGCGTCGCCGCAGTGATCAGTGCGGATGAACGGTCCGTTCCCGTCCCATTGAAGCGCCTATGACCCCCCGTGCGCTCGTGGTCGCTGTCTGACTGCAGCGCACCAGCATTCTCCAGCGTGTGCAGTTGATGCTTGCACCAGCGATAAGAGTGTCGGTGCGGCAGCGCCGCTAAAGACGCCCTCAGCCCCTTTCGACACCGCTGCTTCCATGGTGTGCTCCGTAGCAGGCGCCACCAGCGTTGAAGGGCCACCACCGCCTGCATTCGGAGGGGTGACACGGCAAAGAACTGCAGATGCCAAAGCTGTAATCGCTCCTGCGCCTCAACGTGCGCAATGTCCCCAGCGCCCCTCCACCACTCCAGGAAGAGTCGCTCTTTTTTCTCGCCGCAGCCGATGTGCTGGCGCTCGCACAACTCCGCTGCTTTCACTGTGTTCTGGTCAACTGCAAGGGTTGTACGCGCTGCGGTATCGGGAAGGCTGGCTTCTCTCTGGAATCTGCGTCGCCACGTCTCCAGCGGTGCTTCCCGCTGCACACCGAAAGCAGCGCGACCCTCCGCAGTGAGTTCGAGATCGTCGACGGACGGATTAAAAGCCGGTATGGGGCGGTACGACTGTGCGGCCAAGTCCAGGTCCAGCGTGCGGACCTCCCGTGCTGTGTTCGCCAGCGCCTGTGCGTGCCGCCACTCTGCAGCGGCATGCCACGCCACAAGTTGCACGTGCTCCGTTCCTTCAGCGATGCATAGAAGTTGAAACGTGTTCGCTGCATCCAGCTCGATGGTTCGACGGACTTCTGGTTCCTCCTGCTCCACCAAGAACATCAGCGTGGTGCGCCACGTCTGGTTCTGCTGCGACACTTCCGCTTCCGCTAACACGGCGCAGCATTGCGTGTGATTCGCTTGAAGGGAAAGGGTTGCGAAGCCCTCCTGGTAGGGCCACCAGAGAGCTTCTCGAGCTTCCGCCTCTGTGCACCGCAATGCGGCTCGTGCGCTGCGTTCAGCGTGCACGCAGGATGCCAACTGATCCAAGAATAACGCGCGTTGGAGCTTCGCCTGAAAGACGGCTGCTGTGCGGTGGGGAGTGCCGACGCTGTTGGTTTTGTTCACCTGCGTGGAGCCTTTTACGTTGTGGGATGGTGCTACAGGGTCGTGCAAACCTCCAGCATCATCGCTGGCAGCAGCACTAGCAGCGGGCGCGGCATGGTGTTTGCTTGCTTTCCCCGCAGCTGACAACGGGGATGGACAGTTCCGGCTTGTGCAGGTCTTCAGCTGAGGTTTGTACGTGTAATTGGCTGTTGAATTGCGAGGATGTGAGGGAGACGTGGACGCGACATCAACCGCCCTGAAAGACTCCCCGGACGGTCGAAGGAGGGGGGAGGGTGATGTGCGAGCGCATACACCCCGTTGCTGTTGTTTTTTTTTTTTTTAGGGGTACCCTAACAGGTAGATGGTAGAGAGAGAGGAAAAAAAGGAAAGACAAAAAGTGTCGTTGCTACGGCCTCCTTGCAGGGCAAACTCGTAACCGAGGCATTAACACAAAAATCACATTAGAAACAGAAGAAGTAAGGTAGCGGAGATGGTGCAAGCGGTAACGCGACCCGTAAAAGGCAGCTGAAGAGCATCCACCACACGATTAAAAGTATGCTTCACTCGGTGGCTAGCCTGTGGAACTGTTCTGCGCAGCACCTACGCACTCACCGTGGCGAGACCTTTAGAAAGAAGCACTCCATGCTGAAAAAGACTGCATGCATCGTTCTTTTTTTTTCTCTTACTGTTTCTTGTCGACGTGGGGTTTGCAGTCGTCATGAGTAGTAATTGAACATAATGGACAGCGGAGGGCTTTGCAGCAAAGCATAACAACAAAAAAGGACAGAATAGCACCTTCAACACAAAACAGAAAAGATGGCGCCCTTCAAAACTGCAGACTTGACTGCCACAGCCGATCCTCGCGCCGTGGCAGCATGCGAATGTGCCTGTGTGTGAGCGTAGTGCGAGGAGCCTTTGGTTCCGCAGAGGTGGGAAAATAAGACGCGGCGGAAGAAGGCGGACGCACGTAGCATGGGATGAGGTACGGTGCGTCGTAGCTGTTGTCGCCTCTTTCCTCCATGAATTCCACACCGCCATCGTATCCTGCCTCGGCGTCTGTGTCTGTGTTATCGATGTCCACAAAGGTCACCTCCGGCTCGCTCGCGTCACCGGTGCTGTCTTGTGAGAGTATCTCGACCACCTCGGTTGGCTGCTCGTCATCCACGTCAATTGCCTCCTCGCCACGCTGCCTCTTCCGGGCAGGCACGTTTATTGAAGGCAGAGAGGGAGCAGTTACCTCATCCGCGAAGCTGCACTGCGGCTGTTGTGCTTCCTCTGGTGGCATCGACGGAAGTTGCGGATGCGGATGGGGCGGAGACGACGGTGCGATGCGGTCAAGATGCACGACGTTACGCCTCACACCGCCACGTTCCTGCGCCTGCCTTTCTGCTATTTCAGCATCCAGGGCGTGCAGCTCCTTTGTGGAGTGGTAGTGGGCACGCAGTGCGTTCAGCTTCTTTGTTCGCCGCTCCACCAGCTGACGCTCCTTGCGCACCTCAGCTTGTGTCCGCAGGAGGCGCGGGGTTACCTGCGCCATGTACAATTCAAGTTCGGTGATACCCATGTGCTCAATGGGAAGACTGCTTAGCCCTGTTTGTGGCGATGACGACGAAGACATTCTCCGACTTCCACTCGTGTTGGTGCACGCCGCATCGGCATGCGCGTCCGGCTCCTTATCCACATCGCTGCTGATGAGGCCAGGGAAGCAGCGCTCCTCCTTCTCCACGTCTGCCAGATAGCGTGCCCGCTGCTCATGCAAGTTCGCGCAGGTGCGCGTCAGCTCGGTCATGCGTCTGCGCTGCTCGCAAAGGCCGCGCAGACGCAGCAGCACGCGTTTTTGTGCAGCGTGCACGCGTGTGTAATCCTCTTCGAGCGTGGATGAAACAGCAGCTGAAGCACCAGCGCCATCCACCGATCCATCGGTATTGGTCGTACTTTTGGATGGCGCACCCGGGTCGTCCTCGCTGCGCAGATACAACGGAATGAAGTTCGTGACGGGGACGAAGCACGCAGGGCAAAGACACCGCCCATGCATCTGCTGAGACAAACTAGCGTTACTGCCACTCGCAGCGGTAACTGTCTCAGTTGCGAAAGACGTACCTATCGACTCCCCGCCCTCGTCTTGCTCCACGTCAGCGCTGTCCATGCCCATTAATAGCTTTCCACGACGCTTGATAAACTCCACGCAGCCCATGTGAAGCACGTGTTGGCACGGAAGCAGTAGCGTGCCTCGCTGAGGGCCTTCCGTCCCCACGACGCCACCACACTCGAAGCATTCCAACGCACAGCTGTGTGAAGGCTGCAACATGCCTGGTCGTCTACAGTGTATTAGGCTCTGGTGCTAATTCAAGAATAACAACAGCAAAAAAAAAAACAGCACTAGCACTAGCGGAGTTGTAGCGACTTTTCTCTACTGAAAGGACTTTGAGAGAGAAGGGAGAGGGAGAAAATGAACGCACCGCAGCTATGAAACCAGCAAAATCACGCGGCCATAAAAAGAAAAGGGACAGGATAGATAGAGAGGTCACTGAAAGAGAAAAGCAAAAAGCACACATGTGAGTTCAGCTCGTTGGTGAACGGTGGCCGCCGAATACACGAGATCTCTCCCTCGTCGAGGGCACATTACGAAATAAACACCTATCAGAAGCAGCAAAAAAAAAAAGAAGAGAGACACAGATTAGTCTGCTTTTCTTTTCATCTTGTTGAGCTTACACGTTTGAGGGACGCATTGTGACACAAAGCTATGTGTGAAAGGTGTTGCCGAAAAAAAAAACAGAGAGAAGCACGACCTATGCGTAGGTGACGAGAACGTGAGGCATGGTTCCAGTGGACGGTGAGTTGATTGCAACCGCAACCACACCGGCGGAAGAGAAACCACGTCCGGCGCATCCTCCCTGTGCGTTGCCGCGGCAGACGCGGAGCTGCGTCGCAATCCAACGCCCGCCTCCCTTCCCCAAACAACAACGCCTCCCTCCTCTCTCTTTTCTTTTTCCCCCACAGCGCAATAAAGGCACAGAACAGCACGCGACCTGCCGTGCGTCGCACGCTGCTGCTACCCGTACTGGGCATGTCCGCATCAATGAAAAAAGAAGAAAAAGAACATTCTGCACTCAGGGCATGGAGAAATTAATGTACATGCTTTGCAGCGGCAGACGCTGCGTCGCCACCGCCACGCCGAATGCGCTCGTTTTTACCGCCCTCCGCCACCGCAGGAGATCCAATAACGACAGTGTCGCATACATTAAATCGCTTCAGCTCTGGGGCCAGCGAGAGCATCACCTGATACGCCTCTGCGGCACCTTCCGGTCGGTCGCCGACGTCCACGACTGTCACGGTGCGCAGCTGCGGGTACGTGATCACCAACTCCACCGCATCCGCTGCTGCGGGGGTCTTGCGACCTTTTGCGTTGGGTTTCGCATCCGCGGAAGCCTCCGCCCCACCAGCGACGGCCGCGGCCCCAGTGCTTCCCGTCATAGCCGAGCTTGCGGCTCCACCACCACCTGCAGCCGCACCGACGTGCGCGGCACTTTCGCACACACGCTCGTTGCCGCGCATGTTGACAAGCAGCTCCGCCACACCTGCAAATGGTACAGTAGCGGCTGGTGAAAATAGTTGCTGAAGAGAGTTTGGTTTCAGCGGACACCACAACTCCAACTCCCACACGCGGCCCTCCTCGCGCATGAGGGTGTAGTAGTCAGGTGGCAGCTCCAGCACAGAGGTGGCAGAGAACGATGTCGCGTTGCTGCCGTTACTGCTGCTGCACGCAAAGTAGTACCGACTGCACACCGTCAGTGTGCGCAGGTTCACGTGACGCCGCCACCACCCCGGCGTCCAGTACGGCATCAGCGCAGCATCAAACTTGAGTGTGCACAGCGTGCCGGTGGTGGCGATGTGGAGATCGCTGAAGAAGTACGGCAGCACCTGCGAGCCGCGTGACTCGGTCCACTGCACGTGGCGAAGGTCCAGTGTCGTCAGGTAGGGCATCTGTGAGACAAGTTGAAGCACCCACCGTCCAGGGAGGCGCAGCAACGGTGACGAGGGTGACGCCAAGCTCTCGCCGGGTGTCTCCTTCGCGGTGGATGCATCAATTTTTCGTACAAGAAGACTGCGCACTTCGCTGCCGCGTGCTGTAAAGAAGGCGCGCAGTGAGTTCTGAACCGATTCGGCGGCAAGCGCCGCCGCGCAAGACACCATCGCCGGCACCACCACTGCGCGCTCCACGTCGCGTACGTGCAGGAGGTGCTCGCGGACAGCTCGGCATGTTTCACCGAACGCAGCTGCGTCAGCGCTGTTTGGGTCTAATAGCTCTAAAATGCGTACCGTCACTTGATCACCGAGGGCCGCCACGTCGTTGCGTGGGGTGGGCTGCGGCAGCTTGCGGGAAAGCTCCTCGCGCAGCGCAGCGTTCTCGTCCGTCTTCTGCTGTGCCTGGCAGAGGGCATCAAAAGAGGTGTAGCGAATAAGCGGTGCGGTAGCTCTGCGAGAAGGAGGAGGAACACTGAGGAGGGGCGAGGCAGACGCGACAGTGCCGGATGCCGATTGCAGCGCCGCGACAGCCCTATTCGCTGGCGGTCGGGTAGATCGCACCTCCATGTACTTACACGACTACGCGCGCACGTGTGTGTGTGTGAGAGAAAATCAATGTGAGGGTGCCGACGTCTTGCGAGCACACCGATGAGTTTCAACGGTGCGCTTCGGGGGACAACCCGATGTGACGATGTAGTGGTAGACCCTTTTTTTTTTTCGAGAACAGTGGGACAGAAGAGAGGCGATGAGGATTTGAATGGGTCGGGGAAGCGTCAACATGAAAAAACCCTACGCGATTTGGTGAAGCCAGCGTCGCCGTACACGAGTTTGCCGTGTACGGTCATCACCTTGCAGCCACAGCAACACCGCCAAGCACTGCATCCTGCCTGTGATGCCTTTTGTGAAATACATCTTTTCCAGTGGCGCTTTAACTGTGCTAGAAAACAAAGTGAAACAATCTCGCAATACCAATCCTGCGCAGCCCCTCGCCGTCGGAAAAAAAAAACACTTCAGAGCGCGAGGACGTGCGCCACTTCCTGATTATTCCACATCTTTATTTCTTTCTCTTCCTTCACCGACGAGAGCACAGAGACGGGTTTCAACGTTTCCAACATCGCTCAAGCCAAAGGTTGTCGCTTTTCGTAATTGGGATGGCTGCCGTCCGTCCCCGCCCCCGTTTCTCGCATAAAGAACAGGAGCCTTAAAAGAACGATATCATCAAAGAAAAAGAGGATAAGTTGTTTAAAGACTTCATCGCCTGCGAGGCATCGTGCTGTTCTCGGTTGAGTTGCTCAACAGCACAGAAGTCTCCGCCAAAGGAAAGAAGGCGGACAGGCACATGCAGCAAAAAAAAAAGATAAACCAAAGACAAAAGAAAAAAACAGAGCGGAGCGAAGGTGAGGGAAGACGGCGGGGCACCCAAAACAGGCAGAAAAAAAAAGAGCGTTCACGTGTTCCCTGAACTCTGTTTTTTCTTTTCTGTTGTTGTTGTTTCCGCCCGTTACTGCCGAACTGCTTTTCCCTTTTCTTTTGGTGTGTGAAAGGGGTGCGCGCTTCACTCTTCGGCGCTCTCTTCCTTCTAGTAGCCGGCCTGACGCTTCTCGTCCAGCAGCTCCGCCGTTGTCACCTCCACACGCTGCTTTGTTACCTCGCTGTGCAGCTTGTCCGGTACAATGGTCCACTCCCCGCTGGCACAGGTGCACGGGAAGGAGAAGATGAGGTCATCCGGCACGCCGTAGGGGTTGCCGGTTGAGTACACGCCCATGGAAACGAAGACGCCCTCCGGAGTGCCAAGAATCCAGTCATGGACGTGGTCCACCGCAGCCTTTGCAGCCGACATGGCAGACGATAGCCCGCGCAGCTGCAGAATCTCCGCCCCACGGTTCTGCACGACTTTCATGAACTCTCCGTCCACGAACTCGTCATCCCGGATGGCCTGGCGTGCGGGCGCGGTGTTGACGGCGGCGTTGTCCACGTCCGGCACCTGTGTGGTGCTGTGGTTGCCCCAGATAATGGCGTTGCGCACCTGCGACACGTGCACGCCGGCTTTGCGCGCCACCAGTGACAGAGCCCGGTTGTGGTCAAGGCGCGTCATGGCCGTCACGTGGCGAGGGTCCAACTTTCCCTGCGCCGACTTCAGCAGAATAAGACCGTTCGTGTTGGCCGGGTTGCCAACGACGAGCACACGACAGCCCGGTGCGGCGTGTGCAGCGATAGCCTCGCCCTGTGCCTTGAAGATCTTTGCATTCATGGCGAGAAGGTCTTTGCGCTCCATGCCGGGCTTGCGGGGAAAAGCACCACAGAGAATGGCCACAGAGACGCCCTCAAACGCCACCGCAGGGTCGACGGTGATGACCACCCGGTCCAGCAGCGGAAAGGCGCAGTCTTCCAGCTCCGCTGCAACACCGGCGAGGGCCTTTAGCGCTGGTTCGATATCCAGCAGGTGCAGTTCCACATGTGTCTTCGGCCCCAGCATGTCGCCACGGGCAATGAGGGGGACAATCGCGTACCCGATCTGGCCCGCCGCGCCCGTGACGACGACTTTGACGGTGGACATGTGTCGCTGTGTGTGAACGAGGAAGAGCGAGGGAGAAAGGTCTGTTGCTACAACAGAGATCAAACGACAACGGAGGAAAACGATGTCGAAGTGACGCGCTGAAACCAAAATAAAAGAGAATAGCACTCTACGACACCAATGCTTAATGAATAAATAAACAGCTTCGTTCCTTTATATCTTAAGAAACGTTTTTTTTTTTTTGATGATGCCAACGAGCGAGAGAACAGAAGATTCAAGAACAAAATACGTTTGTATGTGAGTTAAGCTCAAAACGGGAGAGTTGAGTGGATAACAGTACTTCACACAAAAGCAAAACAGAGCAAAGATGCAAGCGCTGTAAAAGACTTCTGTAACGTCTGATGGCAAACGAAGAGAAAAAGAAAGATTGGTTATGATAACGTCAATGTAGCTTTTTATATATTTGATGAACGCCACATTTTGCACGGCGGTTGGTGCACACCCACATAAAATATATATAGATGTGCGTTTGTGTTTATACAGATCGACGTAGGTTCCAGGCGATTAAAACGCGAACCAAAAAAGAAAAGAGCCCAGAGAAAGACAAGACGGCGAATAAGACGTCGAGTGGCATAGCCGTAACAAAAAGAGTCGACGCAACACAGAAACAGAAGCTGAAAAAATCTGCGCTTACCGGTATACAGAGCTGTTCCGCAAAAACCCGTAAGCTGAAGTAAGAGCGCGCGCGCACACAACCGTGAATGTTGGCAGCGGAAGCGAGACGTAAAAGATCATACGTTATTGTTTTACTGTTTTTTTCTTCTTCCTTAAAGACAGAGAAGGCAGAGAACTTCTTTGGATTCAATGTGAGAGAACAAAAAAAAAAAACAAGATCAACAATCACGCAAAGACAAAAAAGAAGAGGAGCGCGTTGCGCGCGCAACGAAGGCATCGCACTCCTCATCGCAAAGCGAACTCAGCAATTGGCTACGGAGAAAAGGGGGTTGCGTTTCACCAATAGAAACTGGTTTTTTTTCTTATTCAACAGCACCGCCACTCTGGCTATACAAGCAGGTCATCTAATAGTGCGATCTAAGCAAACAAATTGAAATAAAAAAAAACCTCAAGTATTCTTGAAGCCAAGCTCATTTCACACTTTTTTGGGGGGCTTTCGCTTTCTCATCACAGGTGGAAGCAGCCGAAGTGCAGAGAGTGCAGCAGATCATCAAGGTGATGATGACCTCGCGGCAGCAGTTCGCGGGATATGCGCTCAACCTTCGCCCCGTCTGCCGAAAACAAAAATGAGCTACGCAGGTCAAACAACGCTTGTGTACAATCCGCATCTGCGTAGTACGTGACTTGGGTTCCCACCTCCAGTTCCACTTCACACTGGACCACCCAGCTTAGCACTGGGGACACGCCACGCACGGCGATCGTGTGCGACAAGGAGTTGTTGTTGCTACCGATGCCGCTGGCGTCGCGCGAACGCACCGGCGAAGTTGTCGAGTCCACTCGCAGCAGCAGCACCGACTCCTGAAATTCGCTGAGTTCGTTGATAATGTCGTCGACACCGCGAAACTGCGTTGTGGACTGACGCGAGCCGTCGCTCGTCACCCTCAGCGTCATGACGCAATGGAGATCGAGCGCTCCGTACAGAACATCGAGGTCCGTAGACACGGTGAGGCACTCCGCGACGCGACGCGCCTCAGCGACGTCTACAACCTCCAGTAGCGTGTTATGAAAAGCTGCATAGAGCTTGTTTTCCCGTTCCGCTAGCGAGTTCAGTTGCTCTTTGCCGCGTTTGCTCAGTTCTTCGCTCAAGTGCGCAGCGTCGGACCCTTGATGATCAACGAGGTTGCGCAGCGTGTGCATCGCGACGAGCTCCTGCAGCAACAACGCCTGGCGCTCACGTCGAGGCATGCCAGGTGTCTTTTCCAGCCAATCCAGCAACATCTGATCAAACGTTTCAGTCATTGTCCAGGATGAAGACCTCTGCTGATCTTCCCTCTGTGTGTGTGCTGGTGCTTATCGCTACAGTGGTGGGCCATTCGAAATGAAGACCGAAGCAAGGCCAAAAAAAAAAGCAGTGTGTCGCCGAAATAAAAACCAGTGGAGGGGGTAAGATGTAAGGAGGCCAGCAGAGATGGAGTTGCAGAGTTCAAGAAGATTCGATACGATTTGCATCCACGACGTTGTATTCATCAGTGATACGCGAGCGTCAGTGGACTCGAAGCGAACACAAAACAAGCAGCAGCTTCATACGTTGTTTCTTGGCAGCCTTGACACGTCCTTTTGGTTCTTTATTCGGTGCCTTTCGAGAGAGAGAGGCAGGTTGCGCGCCTAACACAAAGCTGCTCCCGCCTGCGTGTCGCCACCCGTTTCTGTTGGGATCTTTACCTTCGTCTTTAGAGTAGAGGTCGACTCTGCTGCCTGTAGACGAAGTTCCCAACCTTCTCGTGCGAACGGTACGTTTTGGTTTTTGACGCATTTGAAGTGCTGTTGTTGCCGTTTTTTTTTGTTTCTTTTCTTCCCTCTATTTTGTGGTGGTGATAGTGCCGCTTTTCGTGGCATCCGTTGGAGTACGGGGATAGCTCAAAAAAAAAAAACCAACGGCGTTTATATTTACATTGCTACATCGTAGAATGGTACAAGCAGCAAAGAGAGCGGAAATTACAACCGTTGCACCCGCCACCTTTTTTTCCACCGCTCCCCTCTTTAACCATTAACCCATCACATCGATAAACGCAACAAACAACAATAAAAAGGGGGGCACGTGACTGACTTAATGCGCCTCATCAGCCCAACTGTACATGACGCTTCCCCGCAAGTGGGACATTAAAAAGGAAAAAACGAACAGTACGACGGAGGTGAAAGGAGGTGAGAGGGGAGGGAAAGAAAGAGCAAACAAACAAAAAGCAGCAGCGGGGGTGCAAATACGGAGAGAGTACCTTTACTGGTTGAGCACGCACACGCATGCTGCACCTTTCAGCAACCAGTAGTCCGAGCCATTCGCGGAGGGCACCTCGATGGATAATACGTAGTTCGAGCTGGCACCCAGTGATGATATAACGCCGGCGCGGATGGTGGTGCGGTAGAGAGGCACGGCGTGGTAGTTTGTGGGTTTGACGTGGTTCGGTTCTGGCAGAAAGTGCACGGGCGGTAGCTCGGCGTAGGGCTCTCCGGGCAAGGAATCGGCCATTACTTGCCTCTCAGAGTCCCACCGCCACGCGTCCGTTTGGATGCCGTAAACGTAACACCCACGCCCCGGCGCCGCCTTGATTGCAGCTGCCGCGGTGTCCAGCACGGCGTATCGGAAACCCAGCTTGTCCACCGACACACTCTCCGCGCGGGCGTAGGCTTGGTAGACACCAGTCATGAAGGCGCTCGGGTTAAAGAACCCACCGACCCAGAAGGCCGCCGGCTCACCGTGCTGCACCCACGTGCGAATGAAGTGCACACGGGCGAGCAAGTCGCGATACCAAGAACCGAGTGGCTTCAGCGAGGCGTAGGAGACGGCGGTCCACAGCTGCGGCACCTGATCGGCGAGGAAGGAGCTGTACATGGAATCCAAGTCTGCTGAGAGAACCGTGAGACCCTGGAGAGCCTTCTGCATGTCAGAGAGCGTCTGGCGTATCTTCGAGAGAAGCTTGTTGTACTTCACGAGCTCGTGCGACAGCACCGTGGACATCGAATTGGGCAGCCCATTGGGAAGCGTGGTGAAGGTGTGCGGGCCCGCCTCCTCCTTCGTGAAGACGGCCGGCAGCGTCGACTCGAACTCGTGACACTTGCGGCGCACCTCCTCCTCTGGGGTTGTACCGGACCCACCGGCGGCACCAACCAGCCGTGGTTGGATCGACACAATTTTGCTCAGCAGGTACTCGCTCGTCTGCAGCTGGTAGCGTAGGTTCGCGTTCTCGTGCATGCCGAACACGGCCGGCTCGTCCACTAGAGACATGGCCTGGATGTGCTGCTGCGCCTCAGCCAGCGTGCCGCCCGGCGGAACAACGTAGACACCCTCCTCGCAAAACTGATGCCCCTCCTCCAGGATGCGCGGGCTCAGGTACTTGCACAAGATCGTCAGGAGCGTGCCGCGGTCCTGCGGGTCAGTGACGCGGCCCCCGTAGTTAATTTGACCAATGATGTACTCTAGCGACTCCCACGGGATCGTTTCCTGCTCCTCGAAGAAGAGTCGCAGCCACTGCTTTGACACGTGGAAGTCAGTGTCGTTCCACTCGTACTTGACGTTCCAGCCAAGCGGCCCAAACTTGCGCCGCTCCAGCACAACAGAGTGAAAGAAGCACAGACCGTACAGCAGCTTTTTGAAGGCACGACCCTTCTTCTCGCTGCCGATCGTCTCAGCGTCGCTGAAGGCGTCGTACTCCTGCGGGGTGAGCTCGTTGAAGCAGCGCAGCATGTTCGCCCGCAACCCCGTCGGCGGCTCATTCGTGAGCTTGATGCTGGACTGCAGGACAAAGACAGGGAAGAAGTCGGTGGGCATCGAGGTGAGCCACAGACGGAAATTCTTGTGCACCTCGACCACGTTTGTCGCACCGGGCTGCAGGCTGGCTACCATCGCCGACAGCTCCGGCATGAACGTCTGCGAGAGGTGACAGTTCTGCAGCAACGCCCACGCTCCAGAGCTGCGACAGGACGTGATAAGGCGCTTTGCGTTCTCGCTCTGTCCCTGACCCAAACTCACGTACTGCAAGTCCTTGCCCTCTGCCTTTGCCAGCGACTGCAGCGCCTCCATCGGGTCCGCGCCTTGTGAGAGGATGAAGACGATCGGCGTGTGCGGCGTGCTGTCCTTCAGCGTGCGCGCCAGGTCCATCGGCGGTGTTTCGCTGAACTCGGGGCCCATCGTCTGCTGCACGTAGTCGTACAGCGCAAAGAACAGCTTCTCCTCGCGAAAGCAGCGGATCAGCAGGACACGCTGGAAGAGGTTGAGACATGCCTGCCAAGTCTCTGGCAGCGGCGCTGTGTGTGGCACGTCTGATTGCGCAAAGGCTCGCCACTCCTCCTGTTGACTCTGCAGACTCAGGAGAAACTCGTGGAAGGCGGGCACGGTGCGGCCCAGTGCTTCGGCCAGCTCCCACTGCACGCGCGTCATCCACCCCAGCTGCGCCGGCTTCTCGGGAAGCTCCGACGCGACAAAGGCGGAGGCGCGCACAAAGTACTGCCACTCCTCCTCGGCTATCACCTTGTCGTGCCGTGCGATCGCCGTGGCGATGAGCAGTGACAGAATGGTCTTGTCTTTATTGAACAGTCCGCGGCAGATCTGCGTGTACGTCGCGCTCGTTAGGGCGTCGATGGCGGCGCGCAGGTGCTCGGCCAGCATCTCCGAGTTCGCCTCGGTGTAACCGGCAGGCTTGACGGTGCTCTCGATCTCGTGCTGCACCAGCTTCACGAAGTACTGCAGCGAGTACTGGTACATTGGGTCCATGCGGCTGACGTCGGCCAACACGAAGAACAGCAGCGCCGCGCGTACCGCCACGCTGCGGTACTTCTCACGCGCAACGGAGATGGTCGCCATCTTTTCGTTCGCCTCCGCCTGGCTGCGGCTGATCACCGCCGCGTTCGACTGCGCCGACTGCAGCTCACGGATGAGGTCCTCGTCATCGAGAATGTTGCCCTTGGTACTCTGTAGGCGCTCTAAAATGTTCTCCTCAATCGCTTTGAGGCGGCGCTGGCCCTGGGCAATGCGCTGAATCATCGCGTTCTTCTCCTCCTCCATCGAGCGTTGCTCAATCGAGACCACCTCCCCGAGCATCTGCTCCGCGAGGCCCTCCATTGTCACGGTGAAGTTCAACAGCGTCACACGCGTGCTGATGTCCGGTAGGTACACGGGGTTTGGCAGCTTGCTGCACAAGAAGAGACGGAAGTTCGGGTGGTAATCAATCGGGCCCGACTGCGGCGTCAGCTGAATCTGCAAGCCGCCGCCGTCAGCCGTGAAGATGCGGCGGGCGATGAGCGGCTCCAGCGCCGGGTCCAGCGACTCGCCCACGTCGTCGATGATGACGACACCGCCCAGTCGAATCTGCGCCTCCAGCGTGCGCATCCACGTCGCGTCGGTCAGCTTGATCACCTTCAGTAGGTTTCGATTCTTAGACGCCGCAGCGCCGGAGCCGCTGGCGGGCTGTGTCTGCTGGAACTGTCGCAGCAGCCACTTGATGGCCTGCTCCTGTGGGTCGATGAAGAGAGGCCACCGCCGCGGTGCGCACGACAGCAACGCCACAATAGCGTTTTCGGTCGACGTCTCATCGCTGGGCAGTCCGTTCACCTGCCAGTTCAGCGTGTCCACCGGGTCACCGAGCACTGACGTGAGGGAGAAGCCGCCCACCTCCAGCCCGCGGCCCGCCAGCTCCGTCTTCCACTGCGCGATGAGCCGCTGGCGGAAGGCTGGGGTGAAGGCGCCAAAGTAGGCAACGCACGCGCTGGCCATGAACACCTGCAACGGCAGCGCACTCAGCTGCGCGCTCAGCAGCTTCACGTTCTCCGTCCACCGCGCCCCCTCGCTCCT
This sequence comes from Crithidia bombi, assembly GCA_900240985.1. Lineage (NCBI taxonomy): Eukaryota > Euglenozoa > Kinetoplastea > Trypanosomatida > Trypanosomatidae > Crithidia > Crithidia bombi. The sequence goes on along the minus strand of OESO01000193.1, from coordinate 62,629 downwards.
CAGAGAGCCGGAGAGCGTCTCGGCGTTGCGAAGCCGGCTAATGCAGAGCTGCAGCCCGTTTTCTAAGTCGTTTTTCTTGGTGACGCTGACCTGATAGCGCTGCTCCAAGTCTGTTAGCTCTTTCTCCACCTCTTTCAACTGCTGCTGCGCCGCCTTCAGCTTCGCGTTTGTCTCTGCAAGATGCTGCTCCGCCTCGGCGGCCGCCTGCCGCATGGGGCCCACCTCCTTCACCACCCTCGAGTACTCGTTCACGGCGTGTACCCACGCACATAGAGAGCCGCAGGTCTGGCTGCCCTTCGAGGAGCAAACCTCCACCGTGAACTCGGGGTCGTTGATGAACTTTTGCACCTTCTGCAGAATCGCAGGCTTCACGTTATCCGTCGGGTAGCCGCGAATCATGTCCAGCAGCGGGCGGTAGGACAGAAACTCGCGCGCACCCTTCCAGTCCATACTGCCGGACCACGCGCCATTGAAGTCTTTCGAGTCGAACATCGTCATGCACGCCTGCGTCGTCTTGAGCACCGCGGACGGCGGGTTCGCGAAGGAACGGAGTTCATTCAAGTCGCTCGCCTGGATGGTGTCCAGCGCCGCCTTGGCCTTGTCGATGATTGGTTTTGCCTCCGCCAGCCGCGCGTTGGCCCCCGCCGCTATCTGCGACGCATCTCGCTGCTGCGCCGTGGCGCTCTCCTGCTGTGCCCGCACCTGCACCTGAACCTCCGCCGCCTTTGTCTGGCGCACCTTAAGATCCGCAACGACCTCCTGTGTTTCTGCAGACGCCTTCTCCAGCTGTGGCCGCTTCACCTCAATTTCAGCCTTCATCTTCGTAATCGTCTCCTCCGTCTCTCGCATCTTCTCTGTGCCGTTCACCACCTGCGCCAGCTGCGCCTCAACACGGCTCCGCTGCGTCAGCAGCAGTGCCTTGTAAGACTCGATGAACTCCAGGTAGGAGGTGGGTGTAATGTAGTACCGCCGGCGCAGCTCATCGTAATACTGCTGCGCCATGTGCGTCGTCGAGGCGTGCACGTCCACGCACAACTTCGGCAGCAACGCGTGAAAGTCGGTAGGTACGACGCCCGCGAGGTCCTGCAGCATGCGCGCCGCCACCCCCTCCAGTGCCTCGCGTGGCCATTCATCGAACCAGTCGACAGAGCAGCAGTTTGTGAGAGACGGGAACTGGCGGCACCGTGTGCGGAACTGGTCGCCCACCGGGCTCATGCATAGGGCGACGTGCATGTTGTCCCGCACGCGTCCAATGAAGAAGTTGTAGACCTCCTCGCGGCTGGTAATGCCTTGTTGCTGGGCGGCATCAGCGCACGCGCTAATGCGTTTCTCCCGCTCTTCGGCGTTGAAGAGCGACGGCACCTCGCCCGAGTTCAGGATGTTGTTCACATCCTCCAGCATCGCCTCATCCACGATCTGGCTGTCCGACAGCAGCAGCACGCACGACTCGTTCTTCACGCCCGCGTACGTGTACACCTCCAGTAGGAACTCGTGAAAGTCGTTGATGCTGTAGCCCTTGCCCACAGCCGTCTCAAAGATGCGACAGCCTGTGATGTATGCCGCCAGACGCGTCAGGGAACGCTTGCCGGAGCCGCCAACGCCAACGAGAAGCACGTTGCCGCGTGGCTGGCGAAGAATGCGGATGATGCGGGCGATGTGCTCGCAGTGGTCCCTGAAGAAAACGAGGCCTAGCTGCGAGGCCTGCACACCTGCGTTGTCGTCCGTCGCCTTGGCGGTAGCAGCGGAGGCGTTGTAGTCGTCCTGGTACTCTTCCAGCACCTGCGCAATACGCTGAATCTCCGGCACCTCCTCGTAGACCTTCTCCGCCGCCCCAAAGCGGGTGAAGTCGGCCCACAGCACCGGCGAGGAGGAGGAGGACGCCGTGGCCGGGTTGCCGCCATTGGGCAGGACGTGCAGGACGGCCTCGGCCAGCACCTCATTCATGAAGTACTCCCGATCAGCCGCGTTCGCGAGGCGGTCGTAGAAGCACCGCATCACCTCATGCACCCACAGCCGCACAAACGTCGGCGCATCGCGGCACACACGTGGGATGACCTGTGTCACCCCCTGAAACACCTTGGAGAGATCACGCAGGTTAAACGTGTAGTGCGGGGTCGTCGGCCGCGGTCGCAGTCCGTCACGAATTTTGTTGAAGATGTCCACGCTGCCCATCACCACCGCCGGTGCTATGTCCTTCACTTCATGCGCAAAGTTCTTCGTTTCTAGGAAGCCACCCAAGATGGAGCCGAAGATGCGCTTCATCGACTCGTCCGTCAACGTGGCAATCTGCAAGAGGTGGAAGAGGCGTGTGAGACGGGGTGTGATGGGGTTACGGCCCCCCTCCGGTGGCCCGCAGGCAGACACCACTGTGACGTCCTGCACCGTCTTCCACATGCCCGCCACCTTGCGGTCGTAGAACCCGCCCTGACCCATCAGCTGTCGTATCAGCTCGATCGGCGGGGACGCGCCAAAGACCTCCACGGCGGGCATGTTTAAGTCGTCAATGAAGAGCACGACGGATTTGCCCGGTGCGGCGCCGAGCAAATTCTTCCGCTTCGGCTTCAGCTTCGCCTCGATAAGCTCCTGCGTCCGCTCCGACGACGTCTGCGCGCTGAACTGGAACGTCACCAGCGAGAGCTGCAGCGCTTCCTTGTTGCGGTGAAGGCAGTCGGCCATAATAAATGTTTTGCCGACGCCGGTCTGACCGTTGAAGAGGATCGGCTTTTTGGCCTTCAACAGGGTTTGCACGATGGTGCTGTACCGCACTGTGTCGACGGTGGGCACGAGAATGTTGAAGAACGGCGTTGCCGGGTGGTAGGTAAAGTCAGGCACCAGTGACTCCCACGGCACGAGTAAGCGAGTATTGAAATCAACCGTGTAGTCGTACACGCTGCCATAGTTGGGGAAGCGCACGACTGACTCCAGCTCTGCGCGGGCCGTCGAGTCAAAGCTCTCCATCGCAGCCTGGTCAATGTTGCCGCCCAGCGACCACACGTACGAAAAGGCGAAGAGTGCATTGCACATCTCATTGCGCTCGCGGAACATCGGGTCGTCGGCAGATGGAATTGCATTGCCATCAGCGGCGGTGACAGGGTCGGCCATCAGCTTCACCTTGTTGACCTGCATCAAAGCGGTAAAGAGGTCGCAGAGGGATTGTACGACATTCATGTCCCCAGCGCTCATCAGCATTGCAGAGCGCTGCTGTCGCAACCACGCCAAACCCCTTTCCACGTGCTCGTCAAACAGCGATAGCACATAAGCGCGGCACTGCGGTTGTGCGCCGGCCTCGGCGAGTTTCGTTTCTGCCCACTGCTCCGCCACGGCACGCCACGGCAGGTCCTCGGCGTCGACATAGACCATGCCGCACCGCGACACCGTAGCTGGCGAAGCGACGGCAAGGTCGGCCACCTCAAACAGCATGTGGATCGTATCCGGCAGCTTAATGCGCTCGCCACTGTCGAGGCAGAGCAGCTTGCTGTCATCCAGCACCGAGTTGAGCGACTCGATCCAAAGCGTGTCAACTGGCCCGTCGAAGACCATCCAGCGATGATTTGACGACGTCTCCGCGGTGCGCACACAGTCCTTCGCAATGGCGGCAAGCACGCCGTCCTTCCACTCGTTCGTGTTGACGTCCAGCTGGCCGTATAGCTCGTGCAGCAAGACAGACTTTGGGTTGATTATGTACTCCTCTACCGGTCTTGCCATCTTGTTCGTGCTGTTCGCTGCTGCCATGTTCGTCAGCGCCTCGGCGATGCAGCGGCGGGCCTCGGTCTTGCCTGTTCCCGTCACACCCACCAGCATTACGCCGTGCCGCACGATGAGCGTCTCGTAAAACTGAATCCCCTTCTTCACCCACTGCCCGGCATCCACCAGCTTCTTCTCTGACATGATTTGCTGCATTGCAGGTAACAGCTCCGCGTACTCGCGCTCTGGGAACGTTACTCCAGGAAAGAGGTCCTGCATGATGCCTTGGAAGAGCGGTATGTCCTCGGCCACGAACTTTGGCACGTTAGAGTCGTTACACGCAACAATGAGCGTCAGGTCCTCCTCGACGTCCGGCTGCGAGCGCTTCAAGTCACCAGCCATCACCAAAATCGACTTCAAGGCTCGCATGCCGAAGTCGTAGTGGTCCTGCGGAGAGAGCTGCTCGGAGCTGAGCTTGTACAGTTGCGTGATCTTGAGAGAAAGGTCGTGTGCGTTCTTGAAGCCCTCCGAGAAGAGAATCACCTCCGCGATCATACGGAAGTCCGGTGTCATGCACGCCACAGGGCGGAACAGAATCTTCAGATTGTCCGGCAGTTCCGTGCGTCCGGCGTAGCCTGGGTTCATGGTGACAAAGGCACCGTAGGTCGGTCGCACCCGCACGTCAGGGGTGCCTTGGAATGTGAAGGTTTCCTGTGCATTCTGCAGCGCCAGCTTAATCTCCAGCAGCTGAGACGCAATGACGGAGAGCACCTCGATGTTGATGCGGTTGAACTCATCGAGGCAGGCCCACGCACCGGTCTGGATAAGACCAGAGAAGAACTTCTCCATCATCTTGTAGGTTACACCGTCGGAGCAGTTGTACACAATGCACTGCCGCGCCAGATTCTTGGCGAGGTCTTTCACCGTCTCTGTCTTGCCAGTTCCCGCAGGTCCCGCAGGCGAGGCGCCGAGGTGCAGCTTCAGCGCACCCGTGACGGTCATGTAGATACGGTCCGTCAGCGGTGTGATGACGAGCCGCCCTTGTGCGCCAAGGTACTCATACCCGTACACGAACCGCGAGTTGTTCTGCCGAATGAACAGCGTGCCGTTGCCGTCCGTGTGTTTCTCCCAGTACACACGCAGCTGCTTCGTCCACCCAAACTCCTTCGACTCCGTCACACCGCTGTCGCACATGTCCTCCACCAAATCGCGACCGTGCACGTCGATCGTAATGAGGGTAGAGAGGAGCACACGCTGCACGCGAGACAGGCTGCGCGCCGTCAGCTCCGCAAGCATCTCCAGATTTGAGCGCTGCTCCCCGCGAAGGCGCTGCATCAGCTGCTGTGAATCGGGCTTGTCCAACGCCTCCTCCACGGTGCGAGTCCACAGAAGCTGATCCACAATGAGCACGAGCTGCACAGGGTGCTGGAACATCCACTCCGTGCGGTTGTCGCGGGTCTCGTAGTCCTCGAGGCAGCGCTGTGCGCGGAACCGCAATGTGGCGAACATCTCGCGTTCCAGCAGGTCCATCCACGTCTCCACCGCACCACGCGCCTTAATGCCCTGGTTGCACAACTCCACCTTCTCCCCTTCCATGGAATTCAGGTGCGTGATGTCGTTTTGCGCACCAAAGGAGAGCGACTTGATGCCGTCAAACATCTTTAGCATGTGAGGCATCATCAGCTCCGGTGTCTTGACCTTCGCGAGCAAGTCCAGCAGATCGTCGTTGCTGAGGAAGTAGAAGCGCGGAAAGGCGCGCCGCTTCTCCTCGAGCTTCTTCTCCAGACTCACCAGCACCTTCTCGAGCTCCTTGATGTAGGTTTCGAGGTCTTGCTTCAGCGTTCGCCCGGCACCAGCGGTCGACTCCGCCGTGTCAAACGAGGGCGGGTTGATGAGGAGGCTACGATAGGCGGTGGGGAGGTCGTGCGCCTTGCGCATCAGGTCCTTGTAGAAGCGGTCCACCTTTTCGAAGCGCTGTGCATCGTCCTTCCACTGGCTGCGGATCTCCGACGAGGAGAAAATGTTCTCGAGGTAGATCCAGTTGCGCTGCAACTCCACCCACTTGTCCAGCGTCTCCAGCATGTACTTCAATCGGTTCTCCCACCGGTCTACCTGCGAGCGCAGGACACCCTGGCAGTGTTTGCTGCTGCCAATGGTTGAGATGGCCACCGCTGAGTCATCCAGCATCGTCGTGACGTCCTCCACGGAGCTGCCGACAAGGGTGAACACGTCCTTGCTCTCCTTGTGCGCGTGGAACTGAAACTCCACCGGTGGCTTCGGGCCACCACCGTTCCACGTCGCGTTCACCTTGTCGATCTGCTTCTGCAGCTTGTCCTCCTCAGTGGCTGCCGCGCTAACCGCCGCAATCTCATCGCGGTACTTCAGAATGTTGTGCTCCAGAAGCATCTCAATCGTAAACTGATTCGACCACTCCGACAGCGTCTTGCTTGTACCGTTGGCGTCCGCGACGGGGCCCACGGCGGCGGAGATCTTTGCATGGTGCTCCGACTTGAGGGAAGGGTTGGTGAGCGCCTGCAGCACCGGCAGCAGCTGGCGCCACTCCTCCACGCTGCTGCGCAGTCGCGGCACGGCGCGGTTGCCAGACAGCTTCGACGACACCTGCTTCACCAATGCCACGAACTTCTGCACCACCTCCTGCACCGCAGCGACGTCGAGCTGGTCAAACGGAAGCGCACGTGTCTCCTCCGTGAAGGTACTCCAATCACCGATGCCGGTCCACAAACGTGCCTTAATGCTCACGTCGTTCAGCATCTCCGTCATCACCTCAACCACCGTCTCCTCAGCGCCAATCTCGATCTGGAACTCGCGCAGCTTCTTTTCACGCGCCGCAATGCCCTCTGCCTCCGTGAGCAGGGCAACCATGTACGCGTTCGCCTCCTCCACGTCGGCGTCACCGGACATGACAATGGGCTGTCCGGCACGATCGTAGACGGACTCGATGCGGCGCCGCAGCTGATCCATTTCCTCCTCGATGCTGCGGCTGAAGAAGCGCTGCTGTGCCTCTTTGCTGTCTTCGGTGGTCTGCAACAACATGCGGAGTTTGTCGAACTGTGGCCGAGTCCCACTGCGGAACGTCTCCTCATCCTCCTCGCTGACCTCGACCTTCTCACTCTGCATCAGAGCAAACAGATCGCGCACCAAGTCGTACGAGTTAGCAATGTCGTCAAACGAGTTTTCCAGCTTCTTGCAGCAGTCCACATACTCGACGTAGTGCTCAATTGTCTTGGGCGCTGCCGCCAGGTAGGTGGTACGCTCCTGCAGCTCCTTCAGCAGCGTCTCGTTGCGTCGCTTGGCGATGATGGGCAGCACGTAGTGGTAAATGCTCAGGCACGCGAGAGGGCTCGGCGTAAAGAACTCGCGCAGCCCCTCCGTCCACATCCGCATCATTCCGACATCCGAGCAGCTGGGAATCTTGGAGGAGATGGCCTCTGTCTGCGCCTTGTAGGAAGCGAGCTGGTCGCGGAAAAACTGCAAGGTGTCATCCCGCTGCAGCAGCGTCTCCTTCTTGAGCTGACTGTTGGTAATATACATCTCTCGGAACACCTCGAAGGTGTGGGCGTGGTTGTGCATTTTAGTGAACGACTCGCTGAGGGTGGACTGGATCGCCGCAATATCTTGCTTGTAGCCTGCCTCCACCATCACCATCTCCGCCACATCGGGGCCGGCGCCGATGACGTCGTTGCCCAGCTCATCCTGCGCGTTCGCGGTGTAGACCTTGAAGACGGTGAGCGAGGTGAGGCGTGGTATCGCGCCGACGGCACGCACGTAGTCGTCGATGATGTCCTCGACTGACTCGCGAATCTGCACGGCGGACGGCACCAACTCAATGGCCTGCAGATCCGTGTTGTACACCAACTCCACATTCCACAGCGGACCCGTGAAGTCGGTGTTCGATGCGGCAGCACCAGCAGCAGCTACAGTGGTGCTGGCTCCGGCGGCTTTGCGGTTGCGCTCCCCTGTCCCGGCAGCGGCGGTGGTCGGGGCCGTGCCAGACACCTCCAAGTCGTGACGGAGGTGCGACACCGCCTTCGCCGCCAAAGTGGTCAGACACTCCACGACGAGATAGTCGCACAGCTTGATGAAGGCGGTCAGGCGACGACACATCGCCTTGCGCTGCGTCAGCTCAATGTAAGAGGGTTGCTCCTGCGTGCCTAATTCACGTATATCGAAGGTTTTCCGCTTTTGCTGCTCCTCATCCTCGTACAGTAGCTTCTGCCGCTCACGGTCGACTTGCCAGGTGAACATCGCGGTCTTGCACGCCTGCTCGGCGTGGTCGCTGATACGCTTCATCATCTGCTCCAGCCGGCGCTTTGCCTCTTGGAGGTGGGCATGCAGGGCTTCCGAGTACACCTCCAAGGAGCGCGTCTCAGTGCACGTCTCGTACAGATCCTCGGCAGCGGCGGTGTCGAGGCACTCCTTGCGCACTGCGAGCAGCGCCACCGACAGATGCGAGTGAGCGGCAAAGAGGTGAGAAGACAGAAACTGCCGACTGCTGCCAGTGGCGCTGCGTCTCACCAGGTTGCGCCACAGCACAAAGTTGCGCCACCGCTGGTACTCGTGGAACACCGGAAGCTCGCGTATCGTGTGAAAAATGCGACACTCTCGCTCCCACGTGGGCAGCTCAATGAACTCTGCCTCCGAAGCGTTGAAGTGTGTCACGCCAGCAGCGGACACTGTGAAGTAGTTCTGCCCGCGCACCTCTGTCCGCGCCACCGCCTGGAGGTCGTACGGGTTCAGCGGGTCACGCACGCCACGCGGGCGCATCACAAGATACACAAACTCGTTCGGTGCGTTGGACGTCGTTTTGTGAAAACGCGGGATCGTTGCAAGGGCCCGCTGCGCCGCCTCCTCCGCAGTGCTCGTGCCTAATCCTTCCTTTGTCGTTGCCGCCATGCTTGCAGCAGCAACGGTGGTAGTGTTATTGAGAGCGGCAGTCGACCGTGGCTGACCCCTGAGTAGGGGTAGTTTGCGTGGGCCTGAAGCCGTGGCGATCGTGCCAGCTTTCATCTGCGGCCGTCGTGCCAGCATCGTCTTTGACTTGGCCGTGGCGGTGAAGACGCTCTTCAGCTCCGCGTCGGTCTGCTTCGGTGCTGCGAACACCTGCAGCGAGTTCACCATGCGCGTCTCCCCACGACCCTGCGACGCATTGGGGTTGGATGCGTCAGCAGGAGTAGCCTTTGCGCTGGGGTCGGTTGTCGATTCAGCTGCGGGGACTGGGGGAGGGTGAGGCACGTGTCCGGCGGTGGTGAGCTGATGGTGAGTCAGCCGGTTCGGTACGCCCACCTGGGACCCGCTGCGGAAGCCATCTTCGTAAAGGCGACCAGATAACGGGTTCACGCTACCGCAGGCATCCGCAACATCCCTGGAGATGTGCGCTGGGTTTCGCTGGGAGGCCTCCACCGTGGCGCGCTTCGAGCTTGGCGCGGTGGCCGCGAAGACAGGTGGCGTCTTCGCGCTCGAGGTTCGTCTTGTGGAACGAGTACTCATCGCAGTTCTAAAAGGCAAAAAAAAAGTTGAGTAACGGGGGACGGTGAGCCTTTGCCTCAGCGGCTGCGTACGTTGCTTCTTCTTCCTCTCAAAAGCAGGTAGGGGGCGGTAGCTCCTTTGTGTGTGTGTGTGTGTGAGCAGGAAAGCGGAGCACGCCCGTGTCTATCACTGTAGCAGGCACTCTCGCACTGAAATGGTCAGGGAGCAGCACAAAAAAAAAAGAGAAGAGAAAGAGAGAAAACAGAAAAAACAGTTCGTCCGGCTACGCTACCCGGATGAACAAGGCAAAAGAGGGCCGATTCAGCTTTGCCCCGTTCGTGTTGGGGGAAACAAGGGGGGGGGAAGGTAGCAGAGGAGTATCAGAGTACACCCTCTCTTCCTAGAAACGGATGCACGTTGAAACTACCTCCATAACATCCATTAAGAAACGCAGCAAAGAGAGATTTGGGGAAGAGAGGGTGAATGATAGAAAAAGAGGGTTACAGCACGCCCATTGTCACATGCATATGCGCTCTTTGCTGCAACGATAAACAAAAAACTAGCGGGACACTGCTATTACTGTTAGTTCGATTATTAATACTCGCATTTCCTCCTTTTGGGTGGTTTTTCTAACACTGTGGAGGAGCATCAGGCGTACCTAGCTTACACACACACAGAAACACACACACGTGCAATTTGTGCAAAACAACGCACGAGTACTTCTCTTATTCGCTTCCTTGCTTGCTTTCACTTCCTGTTTCGAAAGGCAGTAACGCCAATGGCGCTTGCCGCAACGCCCTATAAAACCAAAAACCGATAAAGGACTCAAAGTAATGAATTCAAACAATGAGAACAGTCAAATGGTAAGAAAGAAACGTATAAAAAAAAAAGGGGGACGTGCGCTCCGCGAGGGGGTACCACGAAAACGACATTTGCTTGACACACGAGTGCAACAGCCTGCCGTGTCATACATGGACGCTTTTTCAATAAAACAGAGCGCGGCGAGCAGAAAAAAAAAGATAAGAAAGCGTTAGAAACCAGCAAGTGCTCCAAAGTCCAAGACAATACAGTACATAAGGAATTTCCACATTTGTAAGTAAAGACCATAATTACAGAGTGAAGGGAGTCCGTGCGCGCACAGACAAAACGCAGCAGTACGCTGAGAGAGAGACTTGGAAGAGGATTGAGCAGCTGCTTAAGCCACTACACGGCCACGCAGGTCAGAGTAGTTCGTGCAGATGAGTCTGCCTCTCTTCCACACGCGTTTCGCTTTCTCTTTCTTCCTCCCATCCCCCCACGCACACGTACACGCACACACACTCCCCATTATCACGATGGACACTGGGTTGCCAACGCTGCCTCGGCAGCGTCTGCCAGCGCCATCCGTTCCGTCTCCTCGCTAAGCACAAGCGCAAATTGTTCGAACTGCAGCCCATATTCCACCGCATCACGCATGTACGCCGGAACTGTTTTTCCCGTTCTGCGTAGGCAACCAGTGGCGGAGTCGCGGGCAAGGTAGCCCTCCTCGATGGCGTGTGCCTGCACGAGGCAGGCAAAGACTAAACGACGGAAGCTGATATCCTCCTCACTCTCCGTCTCACCGCGTATCGCGCAGGTGCGCTGCCATAGCGGGACGGCATCCTTGCTGTCCAGCTCACCCGCAGCATTCAGCTTCTGCTGCTCCGCCTCAGCTGCGTCTTCAGCCGCGCGTTGCTGCAACAAATGATGCGGCAGCAGCGCAGGGCACATGGCATAGGCCCTCAGCATCAGACGCTGCTCTGCCCGCAACGTCTCCTCGCGTATTTCTTTAAGCAGCGCTACAGTGGCCTCACTGTGTGCATCACTCAGCTGACGCCTCGCACGTGCCTCCTCCGCAATGATGCGATTGGCTGGGCCGTACATGTGATCATAGTAGGCGTGTGCGAGTCTGCGAAACGCCTCCGCCTCCAGTTCGAGCACATCAGCCAGCTCCGCTGCTTCCTGCCTCACCAGCAGCTCAAACACGTCGTCGCCGATGCAGCTGCGTGAGGGCGGTGCAGTTGCGGCAACAGCAACAGCAGCACGCAGTCGCTCGCGTGCACGGAGTCGCAGCTGGTAGTTCAGCTCGTGAAGACCAGCTTTTTGTGGGCCGTGAGTGCATTTGGACGCCGCGCAGCACATTGATGGATCAATCGCGCTTGTGTAGAAGAACATATCGTGAAACGCGCTTGCACAGTATTGATCAAAGCGCGAAGGACCGATAAACCTCACACGGGCAGAGTACTGCGCATGCGCCTGCCTGTACTGCTGCCGCGCGTACGCGTATTCCTGCATGAGGGAACGCTGAAACAAGAAGGCGAGAGTTGCAGGTGACGCCGACTCCGCTTCCGCGCTCTGGTGAGAGGCCTGCGTAGGCGAGGCCACCGTGAGGGACATGGCAACAGAGTCACAGAAAGGGAGAAGAAAAAAAAATGTATATATATAATAAACAAGACAACGGTGGGGAAGGGAAGAAGAAAAGAGAAAAAAAGAACACGCCACTGACGGGAGGGCTTTTCAAAACAACTGGTGAGAGGAACGGCAACGACGCTGCAGCGCTTACGAGAGCGACGCACGTCGTGCACTCGGAGAGCAGAAAAAAAAGAGTGAGAAACGAAGAGAGGAGGACACGAGAGAAAAGGTAGAATACTTGACCGTCGATTACGACATCGTATGAAGATCGTCCGTGCATCCCACTGCGGTGGGACCCGCAGTTTGCAACATTAACGCCGGTCCGCAGCATCGCGAGTGGTGTGAACACAATATCCGCTGTCCCATCTCAGCCCACTCGTACGCACACACGCTAACACAGATACACACGTGAAGAAGTCCTCCTCTATGAGTCTATTACGTTGTATTTTTTTTTCTTACTAGTGAATTGCAAGGGTCGCGTTTTTCGATCTGCTGTTTTTTTTTGTTTGTTTTGAGGAGAGTCGGCGTGCCCTCCAGACCAACGAAGAAAAGTCCGCAACTGAAAAAAAAAAAACGCCTCTGAGCTCACGATTCACGAGCAAATGGATTCTGTGATGGAGGGGGCGGTGGTGCAGCTGATGAATTTAGTGCCCCAACCACAGACGTCATCGTGAGATGCGAAGAGCCAGCATTAGTATAGGTAGGTACCGAGGCAGCGACTGTTGCAGTTGAGGCTTGTACTGAACCCGTAGGTGCTGCAACCGGCACTGGAACGGATGCGGACGGCTGATGGACTGGCAGAGGGGGCTGTAGTGCTCCTTGCGGTGCTGCTGACGTTGCTGTGGTTGTCGTCACGCTCGCCGGTGCAGGCCCTGTACCTCGCGGTATAGAGGGCGGTGAATGAACACCCCCTGTGTCACTCGTCTCCACTGCAGCTGGTTGAGAATGAGGAGATGCACTAGCGTTTGCCGACACTGCCGAAGTAGAGCGATATGCAAGCGGCCCGTCTACTGCGCTTGTTTTTGTTGGCACGGCTGCCGTTGCGGAAGGTGCGTCGACGAGAAACAGGAGTTCATCGATGTTGTGCATGACGCCTTGCAGACGATCCTCCATCGTCTCCCGGTGGGCGGGGCCGAGCATGCGGCTCACAAGATGCAGGACATAGGGGTAGTACAAACGTCGGAACGCCTTTACAAAGGTGACAAACACGCCTTTTTCAGCCTCATCCATCGTGTCGAGCAGCGGAATGTCCGTGAGCATGTCCTGCGCGATGTCCACAACAAAACGATACACTTCCGCCTCGCAGGACGCCTCCACGCCCGGCAAGAGGCACTTGCGGATGGAATTGAAGGACGACAGGGTGCCGTTGAGGGCATACGCCAAAGGCAGCCACTGTGCCAGCTGCACCGCCGGCGTGTCGCCCACCGTGGCCGGAGCTTCCACCATCTTCGCAAAGCTTAAGCTGGTGTTGTGGTGACAATACACGGAGACACGCCACGAGGAGGTCTGCATTGCGGTGCCGTACGTCATGCGTGCCTGCCGCATGCCCTCCGCGAATAGAGCACGCACCTTCTCCACCAGCACATTACCCAGCAAGCCGGAGACGTCGGTGTGCACGCGTGCAGAGGTGGCAGCGCAGCTGCTGCATTGTTGAATTACCAGCGCCAGCTCCGACCCGTTGTGCAGGAGCTGCAGGGCAACAGACATGAGCGAGACGAAGCGGTGGGCTTGCTCCTGGCACCACAAGCTAAGCTCCTGCGTTGTGGTGCTCTGCTGTTCTGCTGTGTTGGCGGGAAAGCACGCCTTGTACTGCAGCGTCACCTCGCTGACGTGCACCTTGTACACGGTTACGTACTTGAGAATACGTGAGTAGGGCACCACGCTCCCCTCCGCCTCCTGCATCAATTGAGCAATGTAGGCCGCCCTGCTCGAGAGAAACAGAGAACGCAGGCACTCCGGTACACCACCGAGGCGGCGAAGAAGCGAAATGACTTTGTAAGCGGCATCGACGGAAAGCGGGCCAGACAGCATGGGCAGTACGTGCCCTTCCACCACCAGCTCCATCGCGTCTACCACGTCCGCCTGGAGGCGCTGAAACACGTACACGTCGTTCATGTGCTGACACAGCATCATGACATGCTCAAAGATCAGCAACGCTTCGTGGAACATGTTGTGGCGCACGCACTCCTCCACGAGCGCGGGTGCCTCCATCAAGGCCACGAGCTTTTGATGACTCATCATGGCGCTGCGCAGCTGCGTCTTCTCCTGCCGCCACGCCTGCCCAGCAAACTGCAGGAGCTGCGAGGACGACTGTAGGGTCTGTAGGGAGTTGCTCAGACCTTTTGCGGCATCCTCGGCGCTGGTGGAGAAGGCAGCCGCAGCCACGTTGGACGCCTGGGCGTTGGCTAAGAGTTCGTAGTGGTCGACCGCGCAGTCCACAATCGCCTGCCGCACGCGCGCCTCTTCTGTGTTCTCAGCTGGCATCTTCGTAACGTAACGTGGAATGCACACTCACACGTTACACTTACTCAAAAAAAAAACTGAGTGAATTCAATGGAGACGATAATCACGAAATTGTACAGGCAAGAATGCGGCCGTGCAACGCCCTACACATTCGAAGAGCCCTCGCTACGAATAGAACGGCAGTAATGAAACAAGCAAGCACCAAAAGAGAATGAGAGACTTTCGTTCAATGTGGTAGAAAGCACCTTCGTGTTTGCGTCAGCAAGAGCACACTTTTTTCTCTTCTCGTTGCGAGAAATGGAGAAAGGGCGTAAGAGAACAGACACAAGCAATGGAATTAGCACGGAGTTGCAGTAGAAAACGATGAGACAAGTGGGCAGGAACGTCTTTTAGCTGGGCGACCTCCTATTTTTCTGAAAATTTGAGTAACATGGAGAAAGCGCTTAAAGCCTCTTTGCCGCATGCTTCGCTGCCCAAGGATCCACCGAGAATCCACCAAGGGATAGCTTAAAGAAGAAATGCGCGCATTCAACAACTAAAAAAGAGAATGGTTCGCTTGCAACGCAAAGTGTCGGTCTGCCCCATGCAGTTGCATCGGCTGTCTTTTTTTTTCCTCCCTGCCATTCATGCCTGTCTGGCTCCCGCAGTTTCTCCGCCCTGACAGCGTATTGTGGCAAGCCCAGTAAGCCGTGTGTGGGAAGGAGAGGAAAGCGTCTTTCTTTGTTTATATTGGTTGATGGCCATTGTTGATTCACCATATCTCGCTGCTAATCAGTCGGAAGGAAATCGATAGAACTCATGGAAATTATAAAACGAACAAATACGAACAAATAGAAAAAAAGACTGTCAAAGGAGGTCACACATGCGCTTCCGTTGAAAAAGAAGCGATGAGGGCATCGAGATGTTGACCGAGGCCACACAAGAGAAAGAAAACAAGAGAAGAGCTTAAGAAAAGAGAAGAAAATCAAAACAGCAAGAAAAAGAGTGTTCACGTTGGGTGAGAAGAGTGTCTCAGGCCATCTTCTTCCTCCACGAATTAGCTAGATTCCAGCAAGAGCCCATCGAGCCCTGAACGTTATCGACGCAAAGGGGCACCATACGGGAAAAAAAAAGCCTGCGCTGCCACACCAATCATAGCCCAGCATATCACCACCACCGTCTCAGCCGCAGTGACACAACTCCTGTATAAATAAAAACACTGAAAATAAGAAAAGAAGGAATTTAAAAAGACGATTTCGTCTGTAACGTGTGTGTTGAATAGAGTGCCCTCTTTTCTTTTTCGCACTCGAACTCGCGCCTTCACCACTCCTTTGTTTTCTTTCTCCCCTAAGTCTCTCAAATTCGTGTGCAAGCCCAAATGGAAGAGGGAGAAAGGGTTGGGAGCACCTACGCAACTACTCACACGTTTCTGTGTTTGCTTTGCACGCAGTGAAAGCAAAACAAGAGAAAAAAGATGGAAGTGCGATCCGTCGCTGTGTCTACACTCACACGAGTAAAAAAGAAAAAGGGGGGCAACACTAAAAGAGGAACACAGCACGATCAAACAGACGAGCGAATTGGTGATGATCTTTTTTTTTTTTGAGTTCATTTGTGAAAAAACAAAAAGATAAACGTGTTTTGTGTGGTGATTTCTCGCAATACTAAGTCATCACAATTCACAGAAACAACAGAACAGCTTTGGCGACGAGAGGACAGAAAAAAAAAAAAGCAGAAGAGGGTGGAAAGGAAAACGATGGTGGTACAAAGCACCTTTTTGAATGGAAGCACGCGGGCCCTGATAAGATGCATTGATATTATTTTCAAAGTGACCTCCTCTTCTTACCACACCCTTCTTTTCTTTTCTTTTTCTTTTTCTCTCTATTTGACAATTCTCCTTTTTAATGTCTTTTGTTGTTGATGGAGGTCAAAATCAAGGTAATCCTTCTTTTCGCTTTCACGTGAGTGTGTTAGAGAAAATCGTTATAAGAACCGTGATAAAAAAAAAGAAGTCCAGTTCAAGAGCAGTAAGTGCGCGAGTCACGCGATACTCCTTTTCCTGTTGCATAAAAAAACGACCGAAAGCACTGCAAAACAAGCAAACAAAGGAATCCAAATGATGGAGAGCCCACGTTCCATTAGAGGTATCGAGTCCTATTGCCCAGCGAGAACAGATGGTCCTTTGGGTTTTTCCCTGGTCCCTTTGCTCGATTTGTTTGCCTCAATTTTATCGGCCTGTCTCTCCCTTACTGCCAACCGCAATCGGAAGTGGGGTAGGGCTGAGAGTGACGCTGACATCGCATGCACCCTTTCCCCTTGCATCAACCCTTCCCACCCAACAATGCAGAAAAAAAGAAACGCTCAATGATCTAGTCGGAAAGGGGGAAGGCAACAGCGAAAAGAAGGAGAGCACATACACCGTCATTTTTCACGTGATTTTGCAGGTGTGGGTACGTGTTCCTTGTAGTTTTCCTTATTTGCTGCTCCAAATTGCCTACCGCGTATCTCAAAAGGACAAGAAAAGAAAAGAGCACAACGGCGCACTTTGTAGCCGGCAGCACACGACTGCTATTTGTGTCTTTTTTTTTACACGACTTTGTCTTTCCTTGACCCCATTTTTCCCTCCCTGTTACCGCTGCACTTCTAACCTTTCTTTCTTTTTTCCCTCTGGCACGTGCTGAACGGTTCTTTCCATCTCACACTTCGCCGCCAAGTGTCCGCGTGTGTGTCCCTTCACAACACCGCACGGAAACTGTGTATCTCCGTACGTTGTCAAGCGGCTCATCTACGAACTGGACGAACAACGACAAAAAAAAAAACACCACGCAAAACACCGGATAGGAAGCAGCAACAACAGCAAAAGTGAAAGCACTAATAAAAAGGGGGCGGTCAATGACAGAAACGAAACGAACCGGAGGCGTTTTCGTGCCTGTGACATTCTCTTTTCTATCAAAAAGGGAGACCACAGAAAAAAGAAAAGAGAAGAAAAACTACGAAATGAACGTCGATAAAAGAACACGAGAAACAGAGACACAGAAGAGTAAAAAAAAAGAGAACAGCGAAAAAGCCGCTTGTGCACGTGTGTCTGCCTGCAGCAAATTCTTCTTTTTGTGTGTGTGAATGTGCGCGTGTTTCATGCCTCACTTTTTTTTCTTTGTGAACGTCGAGGCGTGCGCTTAGACGATACCGAGGGCCAGCATGGCATCCGCCACCTTCACGAAGCCAGCAATGTTGGCGCCGTTGACGTAGTTCACCTTGCCGTCGTGCTCACCGTACTCCACGCAGGAGTCGTGGATGCTGGTCATGATGCCGCGCAGGCGGGCGTCCACCTCCTCACCCGTCCAGGCCAGACGCGCCGCGTTCTGCGACATCTCTAGGCCTGAGATAGCCACGCCACCGGCGTTGGAGGCCTTGCCGGGCGCAAAGGCCACACCAGCCGCCTGAAGGATGTGCGTCGCCTCCTCCGTCGTCGGCATGTTCGCGCCTTCAGCAACCAGCTTCACGCCGTTCGCCACCAACACCTTTGCATCCTCCTCCTCCAGCTCGTTCTGTGTAGCGCATGGCAGCGCGATGTCGGCCTTCACGCCCCACGGACGCTTGCCAGGGATATACTCGCAGCCCACCTCCTTGGCGTACTCGGCCAGCGTCTCGCGACGCTCGTTCTTAATCTCCATCAGCGTGGCCAGCTTCTTCTTGTCAAAGCCGTCCTTGTCGTACACGAAGCCCGTGGAGTCGGAGGCCGTCACGACCTTGGCGCCAAACTCCAAGCACTTCTCGATGGTGTACTGAGCAACGTTGCCCGCACCGGAGACGAGCACCACCTTGTCCTTGAGGGACTCGTTCAGACGCTCCAGCATGCACTGGACGAAGTAAACAAGACCGTAGCCGGTGGCTTCCGGGCGGATCTCGCTACCCTGGAAAGCGAGACCCTTTCCGGTGAAGGTGCACTCGTTCGTGTTCGTCAGCTTCCAGTACATCCCGTTCATGAAGCCCACCTCGCGGCCGCCCACGCCGATGTCGCCTGCTGGGACGTCGGTGTTGGCGCCGATGTGGCGGTACAGCTCCTGCACCAGCGCCTGGCAGAAACGCATCACTTCGCGGTCACTCTTACCCTTGGGGTCGAAGTCGGAGCCACCCTTGCCACCACCCATCGGCAGCGTCGTCAAGGAGTTCTTGAACGTCTGCTCGAAGCCGAGGAACTTGAGAATGGACAAATTCACAGAGGGATGGAAGCGCATGCCGCCTTTGTAGGGGCCGATAGCGGAGTTGAACTGCACACGGTAGCCACGGTTCACGTGGACCATGCCCTTGTCATCCACCCACGGCACACGGAACATGATCACACGCTCTGGCTCTACCAGGCGCTCCAGCAGCGCATCCCGAGCATACTTGGGGTTCTTCTCGATGAAGGGCCACAGCGAAGACATAACCTCGCGGACCGCCTGCACAAACTCCGGCTGGTGCGGATCGCGCGCCAGGATGAC
Organism: Crithidia bombi; assembly: GCA_900240985.1. NCBI lineage: Eukaryota > Euglenozoa > Kinetoplastea > Trypanosomatida > Trypanosomatidae > Crithidia > Crithidia bombi. The sequence goes on along the minus strand of OESO01000193.1, from coordinate 44,105 downwards.
CTTCTCAATGAAGTCGTCCGCGGACTTGTAGCTAAGACCTGCTCCGGACATGATGAGCTGTGTGGAGTTGAAAGTAAAGGAATTAGTTTTGTGGGTGGAATCGGTGTAATGTGTTTTTTCTTTTAATTAAACAGAGACAATCCAGTATATAAACGGAGGGTGTAGTTGTTCGAATAATTGAAGGGGGCGCTGTTATTTTGTATTCTTCGTTATTGCGGAACATAAACGAGGGGGCCACGAAGCAGTAAAGAAAACAGAAAGCACGCAGAGGATTAAAGAAAAGAGTAGCGTGGAGTTCATTCGTTTTCTTCTGTCCACTATTTTTTTTTGTTGTTGTTGTTGACGAGACAAACATGTGTGTATGTACTCTTGCACGAAGGGAGATACAACAGCACGAGGGAAACGGATATCTTTGCCCACAAAACAGCGCAGCCGTTATACCTTACAGCTCACGCTGAAAAACACAATGGACTCTCTCTCTCTTCTACTTATTGAAGAAAAGCTATGTGACGTTACACTGATCAGCAGGCAAATCGAATCAGACCACCGGAAACCACGCACATTCCTTGAGTTTTCGCCATTGGTGTTTGTCTTATCTTCGCATCACGTGTTGGCGAGCACACGTGTAAGAAAAAAAAAGAGCAAGCAAGCAAATCTCTCGCTAAGCAGAAGGTGAGTGATAGTCAAGTGCACGCCATTGTGCTACGGGTTGGTTTCCTCTGTGGCGTAAAACGCAGACGTGGTGCAGCGGCGCACGCGGCCATAGCGCTGCGGGGAGTGACGCCTAGCACGACAGAGGAAGACAAAGATGCACGTACCGGAAAGAATGAGTCCGAGTGTCAAGGAGGCAAAGATGATGAGCACGTTTCCCTCACTGCGTCGAATCGTGCCAATGTATGTGATGTTCTCAATGTGGCTGGAGTTGCCGTGACTGTCCAGCGCGGTGGTGTTCATCTTGGCCGTACCCCAAGAGAAGGAGTTTATGGAAATGAGTAGAAGCTTAGGAAAGCAAAGGTGCGCGCTTGCAGCAATCTACTCTATGAAATGACGCAGCGGTGATAATGCCGCTAACAAAAGAGACAGAAAAAAAAAGAGCAGTGGATCTATAGTAAGAACATTAGCCAGTGTTTTCTATTTCAGCTAGGGGGATAGGCAGCCCTTTTGTTCCGCCCATGTTCTCTCGCCTCTTCTTTCCAGATGTGGGCGCTGTGCGTAGAGTTGTGCTCTGCAACACCACAGCATAGGGAAAAGGGGAACTTGTGTGACGTTGGGAAAAAAAAAGCAGGGAAGACAAAAGAGACAGAATATCTGTGTGTGTGTTTGTGTGCACATAGGCCATTGATTCTAAGAAGCATCAAAAACACGTGCAAGGTGTTAGAATGCGACAGCAAAAAAAAAAGCCACCTTTCGCAACCTTTGCAAAGGCGAAAAGGCGGAGATGCCAAGAACGAAGAAAAACAGCGGATTTGCAGGTGTATCAGCGTTTCGACTCTTTCACGTGTTCCACCCATGCCCTTTTCTTCTCGTTCATAATGTTCTTTTTCTGTGTGTGTGTGTCCAAGGGTAGGCTTGGCAACGTGTTTGAAGGGCTCAAGAAACTCGCAGAAACTTGTTTCCGCAAGGTTCATTCCGAATATACAAAAAAAAAACAGGAAACGCGGTCTACTGTACATCCATCGAGCAGCTACGTTAGCAGCTGCCATGACGCCCAAAAACAGAGCGCGTCATTCAGTTCCTCAAATGGCAGCAGCAATATGCTCAGTGGTACTAACCGGGCATCTACCTTATATATACGACGCGTTGGCACGAAGTTACAAGCGTCTCTCACTTCTTCGTGTCAGCGCATGCCAAACATTGGCGTACATAGAGGTGGTTCGATGCATCAGACGCGGTGAGCCCTCGCAAGCAGATGGCATCCATGTTCGACGGAGTCACAAGCACTTCCATGACATCCCCTCCCTTCCCGGGCTGCAGTACACGCAAGACGCAACCTTTCTCCTCGGGCAGGGGACACAAGTATATCGGAGACGATGTAGTTGACGAACAGGCGCTGTTTTCGCTGATCGCCGGCGTACATGGTGCCTCGAGGCGGTAAAACCCCTGCAGGATGACAACATCGCCAGGATCGATGAAGGCCGCTGCCATCCCCCACAAGCCATAGAAGTTGACTCGCACGACAGCCCCGCAAGCCTCAATGTGGCTGGGAGCGCAAGGAGCGATGCTTCCCACCGCGGTGAAGACTCTGTCGTCGCTAAACTCACACGTGCGGAGCGGGACAGTCGAGAGTACGACGCAGCGCACGACCAGGTCGGGGTATGCTGTATTGTCCAACGTTTGACGTAGTGAAGTGTCGGTAATGTACTCCTCCATGGCTCTCAGGGTCGGCGATGTGTCGGCCGCAGAAGAAGAAAAAACGATGCGGTGTCCCTTCAGAACACTCGAGAACAAAACAATCAATGATAGTCAATGCAGAGGGACCGGAAAAGACAGACAGAGAGTGAAAACACGCAAGAGTGAAAGCAACAGGAGTGGCAATGGTTCGCCACGGATCTCAGCCTCGCCACCTTCCTTTCTTCACACGCTACGCTGAGATTGACGGGTGGGACATCGATGACCCGTATTCGATGCCCCCGCAGAAGGAAACAGAAAGCACAACGAGCTCCTTCCAAGCTTCTTTCTTCTTTTTTTTGTTTCTCTTCCAACGAACACGACACGACACTAAGGAATGAGTTTACAAACCAACGATCGGCCAAATACCAAAAAAAAAAGCGCCCCGCAGCACTTCATTTTACATGAAAAAAAAAGATAACAGAAAGAGGAAACCTATGGTGTGTGGTGGCACACGTCACTGTATTCTATTCTTCTTCCTTCTTCTTATTTTTGCAGAGGGAAAAAGAAGCGCTGACATCTCTACTCAGCGTACTGAGTTTTGTTTTGTTGTTTGCATGTGTGACTGTCGATGTGCTTCCGCACTGAGAAAAAAGAGCGTTCAAAGAAAGAAAAAAGAAGCAAAGCGCCAAGAGTACGATAGAGATTCTACCAGACTGGCACATAACAGACGCTGCAGAGTACACTGCTTTATGTAACCTTGCCCTTCCCTTTCGTTCTTTGCGGTTGGTACTGTTGTTTTTGTTGTTGCTGCTGAGGTGCTGAGGTCGCTACACTATTCCGTATAGGTGGCCTCACACCTCAAACCCTAAAAAGAAACAACAGAATAAAGAGAGGAAACCGCTTCGCACTTTGTCTTTTTTTTTTCACTCTCCTTTTTCGTTCTTTACCGCGGCGCATGATCGCTCGGTAGGATGTAGTCTGTGAGCGGCACCATCCACGTGATGAGGCACATCGTGAACACCAGTGTCACCATGGTACCGCAAAAGAGGAAGTCCTTGGCGCGCAGGTAGGGCTTACCCTTCGAATCCTCCGCCAAGAGCGAGTTCACGTTCGGAAACGAGCTGATCGGGAAGGCCATGGCACCAGAGCACATCAGCGCTGCCAGCATCACCATCGACTGTGGTGTGACGGTCAGAAAGCCGTGCGACTCCGGCATGAGAAAGCCGATCTTCACGATGATGGGCAACAAAATCATTGCCGCCACCGTGTGTGACACAAACGTCGTAATCACGCCTACCGCGAGGAGCACCACGACCAACGTTAGGTAGGGAGGCGAGTTGGTCAGCGTCGTCTTCATGCCCATCGCTATGATGTCGAGCATGCGCGAGTCGCGCGCGCACAGGCCCAACATGTTACCACCCGCCAACAGGAAGAGTAAATGCCAGGAGAGAGTGTTGAAGTCTTCCTTCGAGAGGATACCCACGCCAAAAAAGACGACAATCGGGATAAGCGCCACAATGCCGGTGTCGCCAAAGAAAAGGTTTGCTGGGAGCACCCACAGCGTAATGGTCAGCGCAGACACGAGTAGCACCACCGCACGCGTGGCCGACGACACCTGGCCCTCCAGGGCGGTGTTCACGACCTGCAGAGGGATGTACTGCACATCCTTGAACGGCTTCCACACCACCAGCACAATCACCCACGCGGCAGCCACGCTAAACAGCACCACCGGCAGCGCCACACCGACCCACTGCGCAAAGGACACGTTGTAGAAGCCAAGCGCCGTCATGGCGACGGCATTCTGCGGAGAGGCGATGGGGGACAGCATACCACCGATGTTGCAAGCAAAGGCCAGCCCCAGCAAAATACCGTGCGGGGCGGTGGTGCCCTCCGGGAACTCCCACAGGGTGCGCTGCACGACGCCGAGCACCAGCAGCGGGGCTGCCACGTTTGACACGAACGCGCACAGGAGGCAGCTGGCCATCATGACGCCGAGGAGGTAAAGAGAAGGGCGGTGCGCCGTCCAGCGATGCAGCGCACTTGCCGCGTACATCTCCAGGTTGGTGTGCGAGCACGCCTTGGCAATGGTTAGGCCACCCATCACGAGAATCTGAACGTGGTTGAACAGCTTGCCCAGAATGATCTGCGAGGCGACGGTCGCCGTGGCCCGCTGGTGCGACTCAGGATCCATGATGATGCCGAGAGGAACCGCAAAGAGTGGGATGAGCATAGCTGTACAGAAGAAGGGGATGGCCTCCGTAATCCACAAAGTGATCACAAGCACGAACAGGGCGAGACAGTTGTGCGCCGCCGGCGTGTCCGTCAGCAAGGGCAGCCGCATCGTAATCATGAACAAGATCGCACCAAGGAAGATGTAGCGCCACTTCGCGTGCCACTCCTGTGACATGGCGACGTTTGCGTACTGGTCCAGTGGGACCTTGAACTTGCGCTCGAAATCCATACTCACGTTGGACATTAAATTGTGCAGGCGCGGCATCAGCGTTGTCAGCCGCGACCGCGCAATTTCAGCCTCGATGGCAGCGGAGAAATCACCGTCCAGCCGGCGGTACTTCTTCAGCTTCTTGGCGGACTTGCGGATGGCCTCGATGTTCAGCTCCGCAAAGTGCTGCAGCTGGTGCGCGTTCGAGTGCCATTCGAGAAAGAGCGCGCGCGGCGTGTTGCTCTGCACCGTCTTCACCTGCGAGTCACCAATCACGAGATAGAAGAGGCGCTTCAGAAAGTTGACGAGGCCGCTCTTCGACTCTGCTAACACGTCTGCCGCCGCCTCCTCCTCGTTGGACGGCTCGAACATCGAGCTGGTCGCCGTGCTCACCAGCCCCGTCTCCTCCGTTGGAGTCTCGTCATTCACAGTGATGTTCTTCTTCATGCGGCGGTGAAATTTGCGCTCCTTCTGCGTTGGCACGACTGGCAGGTCAGGGTTGAGGTCCATCAACCGGTCATGCTCCTCCTGCAAGTCGCCCATGAGCTGCTGGAAGAGCCCCTCTGCCTTGCCCAGCTCTTCGATGACAATGTTGAAGAGCTCATTGCTGAACTCGCTGCCGCGGAGCTCCGAGTTGTGGATAAACTGCTTAAGCCGCTTATAGTTCACGTAGTAGTTTTCCCACTCGGGCACGATCTCATCCTGCAGGCGCTTTCCGAACTTCATCGCTGTGGCTTGCTGTCGCACACGTCAATGAAGACCAACAGAGGGGGAGTAAAAAAAAAAAAATTGAGACGAAGACGGAAAAGACGCTGGCGCACAGACAGAGAGAGAAGAAACAAGTAACCAAGCCGATAAGAGAAAATTTTAAGGCGATAGCAAACCCAGAAAAAACGCCTTGACACTTTTTTGTGTGTGCTGCTTATGTGAACACTGACTGTCAAAGCGTTGGTTCACGAGATAAGGGAGAGAAAGGGAGGGAAACCACCCTTAGAGTAGCCTGTGTTGCTGCAGCCGAAGAGGAGGAACGAAAGAGAAGACAGAGTAATTACCAACTCAAAAGAAAAAGCAGGTAGCATGGCAAGCGACAGTCAGGACAACACCTGTCTTTCAAAGGAAGAGCGGATCAGAGAGCCGAATCCGCAGTGCAGTTTTTCTTCGTATCCTTCAGAATCACGAAACAATACTGCTGTAACGCAACCGTTAAATGTGTTGACAGGGAGTGAAAAAAAGAAAAGCAGTCGATGAGTAATAAAAAAAAGTGTACAAAGATATGTCTCGGTGATCAGCATCCAAGACGGTGTGGGTAGCTCTGTCGAAGTACATATTTGCATGTGCGCCTCACCACACGACGCGATTACCAAGCAGGCCATTGTGTGTGTCATGCTCCACTAATTTCTGAGCTTCAGCGTTGCGGCGTGCCACAGAGAGGAACATCACCTGCTTCTTCAGCGCCATCTCCAGCCACTGCAGCCACCGCCGTCGTGCCGCGAAGCTGCCCGTCTCGCACTCCAGAGTGACGGTGTTCTGCTCGCCGGCCAACTCGGTCCCGCACAGAAACGACCGCTGCACTGCACCAAGCATCAAAAGACGGCTGGAAGCGGTCGCGCAATCTACCTGGCCACTTGCAGCAAGGTGCTCCGCGGCGGAGCTGTCGGGACACGGAAACTCCAAAAAGAAGGAGGTGCCCGTCTGATCATCATCAGCGTACACTTGCAGTCCTTCCAGTGGAATGCGCTGCGACTCTGACTTGCCCGACCACCGCTTGCGACAGAAGACAAGGTACGTCCGCGTCACTGCCGCTCCATCCGCCTCGTCCGCTTCATCCTCCTTCGCCAAGTGCACCTCACGTGTGTGCAGCGAGCCGTCAGAGTAGCAGATCCGCAGCACGCCGCTGAAAGGCACGAGAAGCGGATCCGTCTCTGTACGGCTGCGGTTATTGGTGTTGTTGGGGTATCCCTCTGTCTTGGTGCGGGCGGAGAGAAAAAAGTCGATGTAGTTCTCCACCACCTCCTCCGATGGCTTCTCCAAACGAAACACATCAGCTCCGCCGTTGCCTTCGCTGGCCGCGGCCCCGATAAAGGAGCGGTTTCCGTTGTCGTCAGGAACGTATACGGTGTCGCGGTTGGTGCGGATGGAGTCGAGCAGCAGCCCCATGTACGCCTCCAGGCAAAAGGTCAGCCACTCATTACGCTCCGCCGTCGAGACGAAGCGCAGGCCGATCCGTGTGTAGGGGCGGGTCGTGCTGCAGCCGCTAGCACCACCGTGTGACGCAGACGCGTGGTGGTGGTGGCGACGGGTGTGCGTAAACCTATCCTCGTCTGTTCGCACGACATGGAAGACGAGGTTGAGGCCGATGTCACCGTAGGCACTGAAGAGGGTGGAGATAAGCTCCTCCTTTCTTGACGCAGCCCCGCTATTGTGCGTGTGGTGGTGGCCACTGTGGCTGCGGTGGCGGGAGCGAGCCGTGCCCAACACCGGGCCGCCTGCCGCCGTAGCCGCGCTACTCACCGCTTGTGTGCTGCCGTTTTCCTCTGTCGGCTGAAATTGTGATGGCAGCTGCGAAAATACAATCGTGTCCTTCTCGATGACGGAGTCCCGCGCGACATCGACCAAGGTGGACAGCGAAGCGGAGAAGAGGACGCGCGGGCGTGTGCCCTTGCCGTTGGTGATTTGCCGCACCTCGAACAGCATGTCGCTCTCCGTCTCTACAACGGAGACGAGGCACTCTTGAAAGGACGGGTTGATGCGTGTCGTGAGGTACGATGCAAGCCCCTTGACGGACTTTATAAAGGAGAAGCGCCCACGATGATCCTTGTCAGTGCGCCGCCGCGGCAGCCCGTAGCAGTCAAAGGTTTTACCGAGAAGAGGATCTAGGCGGACAGCGGCGTGCGCTTCGAGGCGGGTGAGAGAGGTGGCGGTAGCACTGCCGCCGTCGCCATCGTTGTCGAAGGCGCGTGTTAAATGCGCTGACACGTCACGGTGACTTTTAGATGACGTGAGTGGCATCGATCGAAGAGGAGAGGGAAGCCTTTGTTTTTTTTGTTTGTTTTTGTCAGAACAGTTGAGATGCGCAGCTGGGGAGGGGTGGCGCTGGTTTTCGGGCACGAGAAAAAGAGCGAGGAAGTCGCTCAAGAGAGAGAAAGAGGAGGGAGACGAGGGGAAAGGAAAATGCGTGCGTTGCAGCAGGTGTTCTCCTATGCAGTCTTTACCTAAGAAGAATTTGTATTCCCCTTTCCTCGAAACGACCTCCGCAAAAGGCAGAGGTTAACCCATATGTTACCAAACTGCTTCGTCTGCTTTCGTGGGTGTGTATGTGTGAGGGATGAGAGAGGACATGTGTGGGTTTTCATTCGTGTCACTCATGAAACATACACAAAAAAATGTATTTAACTTGCATCGCGGCCTTTTTTGAAGGTAAAAGAACTCTCTGTGTGCATCCCGGCTTGCACTGCAATGCGACACTCGCGGATGAAGGACGTAAAAAACAGAAATTTAAAAAACACCAATGAGTCAAGTCGCCTCTGATCGCGCACCCTCGCCACCGCTGTTGCGGAAACCTTGCCTTGCTTACTAGAACAAAAAAAAAAACTCGAGGGAAAGAAATGGAAAATGATAGTTGTGGTAATAGCTTGGGAAAACAGGGTGACGAGGGAAGGGGAGGAGAGAAAGGGGGAAAGGAAACTAAGAGCAACCAAAAAATCCACAAGCACAAACGGCAATAATGGTAATAAAGGTATGCCTTTGAGAAGAAAAATAAAACTGATGAGAAGGGAGGCCAGCATGGGTGTATCTTCTGGTCCCGCTTAATTCGAACGGTGTGCGAATCTTCATGAAGGTCGAAAAAAAAAAAAACGCCTCTCTGCTTCCTCCATCATGGTTTTCCCTTTGCTTTTATTTAGCTTAACATATCCCCATGGTGCTCTACCTGTGTAGATTTGCCTAGGCGCACAAAAGCTCCACATGAAGTTGTCTTTGCCCTTCTTCCTCCCCCCTCCTCTCCCTCCCTCCCTTCCCTCTCAGCTTTTCCACAGCGGCTATACACTTTTTTTTTTTTCAGTGGATGCCACCGCACCCTGCAGAAGCCGTAAAAAGGTAAACAAGGACTTTTCTTCCTTTTTTTCTCGTACGTGTTGCCCCATCTGTGACGACCACTTCTGTCGCAAAACCAGCGACTGCTGCTTCCGACACCAAAGAAATGCTAAGTGCTTTAAGCTCTGTGGCGAAGGTGGCGCGCCAGCAATTTCGGTGAACGCAGATGCGCAGATTCGATTAGGAAGATGAGCAGCAGCAAATAAAGAGTGCGTTGATTTTCTTTCCCACTCTACCACTTAAGCAGCAGCATGGAAGGGCCTTTAAACACCCTTCCAAAAAAAAAAAAATGATGTGCAAACACACTGAAATGTGAAGAAATACATAATCAGTCATCGTAAGTGAAGAGCACGCATAGCACAGCTGCCACCATCGCAAAGAAATCAGCATCAGTGATGCAATCCCTCGCGGCACATCCCCCCCCCTACGCACAGAAACACCACGAGCAAGCGAGCAGGCAAACAAACACTAAAAAAAAAATGCTCCCGAAACACATGTCACAACGTGAAATGAAAGCTCAGCAAAAGAAAGAGGAGAGATGTGAAAAATAGAGACTAATACAGAGTTATGTGAGGAACGCGACGACAGACAGACAGCGAACGACAGACGAGCAGTAAGAAGAAAACACACAAACAAAAAGAGACGCTAAAAAAGAAGAAATCAACACAGTATCTGTTAACAGAAAAGAAGACAAGTAGCAGGTGCACGCATAAAAAAAAGGGGGGGGGTGGCGCTACGCAGCCGCGTAATACTCACGTTTCAATCACGGAGGAGGCGTGGGACGAGTTGTATGGGTTGTGGCGCCACACCAGACCCGAGGCCGTTGAGCTAAAGGAGCGCGCCATCACCGGAGAGCGACACAGCAGCGGGCCACCGCTGTCTGGCAGGGGACTTGGCGCAGTGACGGCCAACGCTGAAGGATCAAAGCGGATCGGCGGTGTCACCCCAAGGTTCCCACTCACGCTCATCGGCACGGTGAAGGACGACGCCGGCTGCCCGCGCATCGGCACCGGCAACGTCGGAATGTGATTGGGGACAGGACCCAGCAACCTCATCGCCTCCTCCTGCTCCGGCTCGGTGCCAACGACGGGGATCAGCGGTGCCGCGCACGGCGGCACCTCCACGGCGAGGCCCACCTGCGGCTCGGTTCGCGGCACCAGCTGCCGACACAAATGTACGAAATTGCACTCCCCCTCAAAGCGGCAGCACGGAACACCCGCCAACCCGCTGTGCAGACGACACAGCGAGGAGGTCGGCACCATCACCTCCGTCGGCGTCACCACGCCCACGGCGTTGGCCTGTGCCGCAACAAGGGTGCGCAGGCCATTTGTCACCACCGTCTCCTCCACGCGTGCCCGCAGCACCGTAGTGCCTTCGTCATTTTTAATGAGCAGCGTCAGCGAAGGGTCGAGACCCGACGCGTCGCTGCGGGCACCGTGGACGGTGCAGCACGTTGGCTCCTTCAGCGCAGCCGCACGCAGCGCCTCCACGACGTCGACGTTGGCATGTGCCTGGAAGCAGTTCGCACCCTGCCTGCATCGACCTTCCAGAAAGACACGACAAAGTGAGGGAACCCCCTTGCGGTGCATGGCGCGGGTGTCTAACATGGCCTCCGTCGGAATAAAAAGTCGCTTGCTAAATGGGTCAATCACCGCGAACGTGCCAGGTGGGATGCCGTCGGTGCTGAGGATGTTCTGCACTGGTCGACCCCCTGGAGCGCGCCGCCTACGGTTCTTGTTGCGGTGCATACTTCTCTCAGCGGTGTTTTCGAGGATAGGGGCGAAAACCGCTTTCTAAGCGGTGGTGTTCGGCACCGCTGATGTGTCAACGGGGCGAGAGAGCACAGAGGTAGCGTTACCGTTGTTGTTTTTTTCTTTTCCTTCTCTTCTGCTGATCGGCAAAAAAAGAGAAAAGGAGAAAAAGCCCGAATTCAAATCCAACGGCAAGAGAAACAAAAAGAAGCGCTCGCGAGGCGCAGAAAAAAAAAAGAAAGAAAGTAATTAATCAGCTGGTTTACACACCCATCCACGTTCACCTCAGCTCACGGGGGGAGAGCAGGGAAAAGCAAACAGAGTGAGGAGTAAGATAAGTTACTCCTTCCTTTCTCACCGCGCGCACGTCAGAAAGAAAGGACAGAGAAAAAAAAAAGCAATGCGCGGCAACAATGCCGAAAAATCCCTCGTTTTCTTTTTTTTTTGATGCTGACAAAAAGAAAAAACAAGCGCGTTTTACTGCGCCCCTTCTCTTCCCCCCTTATTTATAATGATGATAGTAAGGATACGAGTAAATCTGTACACGTCCCCTCACCTTGTACCGGCCTTTTTCCCTTTTTTCTTTTTATGCACCGAAGTAACACCGAATTTTAAAGTGAGAAAAAAGGAGGAAAGAGAGGCTCCTTTTCTTTTCTGTTGTTGCTGTTCTTGTTGTTGCGTGCAACAACAAAAGGAAGGGGAAGAAAAGAGTAACGAAAGAGCTAAAACGCTCAACAGCAAAAAAAAAATGTTTGATTGTACACCATAGAATTGTGGAGTTGGAGCGGAGAAACACACAAAAAAAGAGATGATGGGTACAAGAGGAGGAATGGGGTAGGAACGGAGAAGAGAAATGGGACACAGGAACCTCGAAAAAAAAAAACAGATATATATATATATATACAGCGCTGCCGTTTCTGGAGCTTCAACAGAAAAACCGGCGTCTCATCATTACGGTGTCGCTCGTTGTCTGGAAGCCTTCTTGTTTTTTTTTCTCAGTGTACGTATGCGTGTGCAAGAGGGACGTCGTTTTCGTCTTTGCCTTCTTTTTATCGCTTTCATTCTCTTATTCTCTTTCCAGTGATTCGAAAAAAAGGAACTAACCGTGAGCAGCTCTCCCGATGACAGCTTAGATCATAAGACAAGAAGGTGTTTTGAGTGTCGACAGAGCACGACAACTCCACTCGACACACAACTGATGATGCAGCAACCACGGCGGCATCCATGAACCGCCCCACCACCACAGCAAAAGTCAAACGGGTTGCTTGCGTTCTACCACGAGTAGACAACGACCTCCTTTCCACCGCCGCAGAGCACCAGCCCATCGCCGACTGCTGCGCACACGTTCATCGCAGGCCCACTCGCGCGACGGTGCAGCTTGCGGGTGACGCCACCGCCGATGTCCTCCGGCTGAACGACAACAACGTCGCCACCGCCGCTGGGGAGCATCACCGCATTCGCAGCAGCTGCCCACGTCCCGCGCAGCAGCGCCTGACGGGTGTTTTCACCGAGGTTCGTCGTTCCCAGCAGACGATCCGACGACGACAAAGCAAACGGTTGGCTATCCACCACTTGTGCCTCTCCATTCAGCGTGTACGTCACCAACTTCTCGTCGTTCGGCACCGCCACAACGCTGGTGATACCAGTTGTGCTGCACGGAATGCGTTCCAGCTCCCTTGACCCGACCCGCGTATCAAACCAATGCAGCACCCCGCACACATCACCCACAAACAAGGAGTACTCTGTCGACGTCGCGGCCGTGACCGGCACGTTCAGGTGCACACTGCCACTCAGCTTGTCACTGCGTGTGTCAGCGGAATTAAGGTAGCCGTCGTCGCCGCCAAAGACAAAGCCGCCCCGCACGGTGACAGCAACGCAATTGATCACCGGCCACGCACAACGACCCTTGACGGCGTAGCGCGACACAGACCGCAGCCTCGCACCTTTTTCCACATCCCACACCGATGCACAGCCGTCGCCCTGGGCCGCGAGCAGCGTCGTGGTGCTACTCCACGCCACATCCACTGCAGCAGGGCCACCCGTGCGCATGCGGCAGACGTGCTCAGGGGTGCTGTTGTTGAAGCGCCACACGAGCATCAGGCCGTCCGTGCCACCCGTGACGCAGACGCTCGGTGGGCAAGCTGCCGCGCACAGCACCTCGTCAGAGTGTCCATGCAGGTTCCAGTACAATGTTTCTGCCCCGCCAACGCGGGCAGACGACGTCGTGACTGTAAGCGCCATTCCTTGAAAGTCAGTGACGTAGGGTACACCACTAAACAAAACAGAAAAAAAAATGAGAGACACTTTTGTTAGAGTGGAGATGGATAGGTGAGTATATACTCGAGCACATATACAATTCGAAAGGGAGAGAAAAGAAAAGGGAGGTGAAGCAGACGGGGGAAATGAGTAACCTCATTCGCATCTTTAAGCTACCATTCCATGACGCCCAATACGTTCGTCTCCTGAGCAGGTGTGGAGGTGAAGTCGACGGAAGTCGTCCAGCTTAGCACAAGTGCCGCTCATCTTCCTCTGAGCAGATGTGTGTCTGTGTCTTTTTTTTTGGGGGGGGGTTATCATGCAGTTCTCAAGCGTTGCTATGCGCGTTCTCATCATTTTTGCCCTGTTTATTGATGTTGCTGCCTCGCATTAGTTTGCTTTTCTTTCGTGGTTTCTTCCTCACGAGCACGAAGCACTGCAGATGGCGTGGCGTTCAACAGCAATCATAAAAAAGGAGGCAACGATACATGGATAAAGGAAAAAAAAAAACACATGACCAGAGAAAAGGCAAAACAAAGGAAAGACAAAAAGACATCACCGTGATGCAACCCTTTGGAAAGTGAAGCGTCTACATGCTGCTCAACATGCCACGTTATGTGTAGCGTAAATGAGCTGAAAGAGCTTTTCTTTTCTTCTTTTTTTCTTCTCGTGCTCACTAAATTGGAAAATAAAACGCGAGAAACAAACAAAAAACAAAACAGTACAGCGGACCGACACGCTCGCACGCATACACACACAATAAGGCGTCTGCCCAGGAGTAAGAGGACAAAAGAAAAGGGGAAAGGAGGGGCTGGAAGAAAAACAGAAAAGAGCAGGTTGTAACACAAACTCCGCCCACCCTCCACTGTTTTTTTTTTTTGTAGTTGCCTCATAATACCCTCTAAAAAACAAAGTACGACATGCTGTGACAGCGAATAGCGGAGCAATAAAACAAAAGGGATTAAGCACGGCGTCAACGACTCCAACGGCCTTCCTTTTTTTTTCCCATTTGACGACGATGACAAAAGCGGTTCTGCACTGCAGTGCACAGACAGAAGAAAACGACACAGAGAGGAAAGAAGGAAGCCCAGTCTAATACGGTTTTAACAGCAAAACAAAACGAACCCACTCATTGAGAAAGAGAGAGCAACCCTTCTTACAAGTGGTGTTCCGTTCAAAAACAGAAAACTACTTGTTTCGCTCGTCCTTCTTTTTTATTTGTTTTTCACGTCCACATTAGTCAGCGAAGGTATGGAAGAGAAACACGGCACACAGACACAGTGAAACAAATTGCAAAGAAAAGAAAAAGCAACGGTGTGTGGTCTAGAATCGCAAGAACAGAGCATATAGAGAAAGAGAGACGATAATGTGAAGCGAGGGCACAAAACAAAAATGAAAAGAAATTGAAAAGACGCTGCGTGCAACGAAAACCAACAAATAAACACACAAAAAAAAAAAAGAACAGCCGATGAAGCGACGCAGGTTCAAATATCTATTTCTTTCAAAAAAAATGGGGTGTGAATGATGTCATGAATCTGATTAGCATTCTCAAAAGATGAAGTTGCTTTTTCTCCCTGTTTTTTTCGCTTTTCCTTTTCTAAGGAAGAAGTCAAAACAAACCGAAAAAAAAACAAGGGGGCAAAGAATAAGAACGACACTGCGCCAAAAACGCTCTGCATCAATGAAGAGATAAAGAGTAAGTCAAGTTGAAGGAAATAAAACAAGATGAGAACATGAAGAAAGGAGGGAACAGAAATATGGAAAAGCAGCATACGCAGCCGTACACTGAGAATAAAATCTATAATAAAAACGTGGTAGACCATAGAGCAGGTGCACACAAATTTAAAAAAGGAGAAAGAAAAAGGCTGGTGTACTGTCCTTGTGAAAAAACGGCCCTATAATACCCAACGGAACAGCCCAAAAGAGAAAATAAAAAAGACGCCGGCTGCTGCATTCGTTGAATCTCCATCGACATATCCAAACGCGCACAAAAAAAAAAGAGCAATCACAACTGAGGAGCACGTGAATAACGAGGCAGAGAGAAAAGAAAGAAAAAAAACAGACTACAGCTGCTAGGTCGGTGCTCGGAGCCGGAGAAAAGAACAGGCTTTTTGCTTGCTTGCTTTTTTCTTTTGCGGCTGTTTGCTTCGAGAAGAAAGAGAAGGGAGGCTCGCCGAATCACACACTGGTGGTTGGCTTTTTCTTCTTCTGTACAGACCCCTCCAGCTTCCGTCGTCCAGTGACGGCGGTACTAACGGGAGCCGCACTACGAGACCCAGTCGACGGTGACCGCTTCTTCACTGATGTGTCTCTGCCGCTCTTGTCCAGAGCCGCACTCGACGAGCTGCGGCGCGCGCTGCTGCGCGACCCACGTGCAGACTGCATGTTAGTGGCGGAGGAAACGCTGGCCTTTCGCAGTGTCGCAAAGGAGCTAAGGTTGTGAGGCGTCTTTCCGCTGTAGGTGGTCGAGAGGGCTGCACGGCCGCTGCTGTGGCGGTTGTCAGTGAGCCGCGGCGGCGCTGATGTGTAGCCAAGCGTCGTACGTGAGAGGCTCGCTTTGCGTGAGCCGACACCACCGGTGCTCCCGTCCAACCCGCCTGGTCCGGTGGTGGAGCCGCGGTTGAGCGCCGTCGAGTCGCCGCGCTTCTTTGCGGAGCGGCGGTGGATGTGTGGAGTAGGCTTGCGCTGCACCGCCGCCTCGTGCTTCCACGTAGCGCGGGAGAAGTGCATTTGCCCGTCCATCACTCCGATGCACTTTTTTGCCCATTTCTGCCACAGCGTCAGCTTCGGTTCGAGGCTTTCCAGCTCACTGGGTGACAGTAGTCGACGGCGCATGCAGTAGTCAGTAGAGAGGACAGCGTCCACGATGAGCAGGAGGAGCTCCGTCAGCAGGTTGGCGTCCTCGCCCTTCTTCTGCGTAAACGCCTTGCCAATGGTGCTGACGTGCTGCACGTGCCGCTCCCACAACGCCTTCGCATTTGTGCTGATGTTCAGCAGGTCCACCGTGTTGCTAGCACGTTGTACCACCTGCGGCGACGACAGGAAGCACATCCCCTTCAGCTGGAACAGCTTCGCCTCGGCGTTGTAACCGGCGATGGACGGCGACGGCGACGGCGAGGCCTCGCGCAAGTGCTCCTTTGCCGACGACCCGCCACCGGCCGTCCGCGCTGACTTCACCGTCGGGCTCAGCTGCACCGCCGGCTCCTGCCCGTTGCACCGCTCGTACAGCACGGTGCCGATGTCGTGATGCACCTGCCGCATCACCGCCGTGGTGAGGGCCGTGTCCGCCTCTACGCTTCGAAGAAAGTCCTCGGCTTTTGCAAAGGCGACGGCGTCTGTGCCCGCACCGCGCGGGGACAGCTCTGTTGACGCGGTTTTCGACGACGGCTGCAACACCGCCAGCTCCTGCATCTCCTTTGCTAACCCGGCACCCATCAGCCGCAGCGCAGTGGTCAACTGTGCATTCAGTGCCACAATGTCCGGTGTGTGTACCGCGGATGCTTCAAGTAGATGGGTGTCGTACAGTGGTGCTCGATAAGCAAAGTACTTGTCATCTTCCTTCTTCACCTTCCTCCCTTTGACGGGGAAGACAAAGTCGAAGAGTGCGCCGACAGACCATTGCAGTGAGAAGAAGCTGGACTGCAGCTCGCGCATGGCATCGGCAGAGACGCTGGTGTCCAGCGTTGCCTCCTTACGCATGCGGCCTGGCGCGATGCCCTCGTCGATGCTCACCGCGAAAGTGAAGGCGCCGACGTTGAAGCGGGAGCCGTTGCTGATGGAGATGGTCATGTTGCCCGATTTGTAAACCAGGCCATCCATGGCGTGCTTCAACATTGCCGACGTGGTCAGAAACGGTAGCGCCACATCGCCTTGAGGGCCGATGGTTAACTGGCTGTGTCGCTTGCGCAGATCAAAGGGCCACATCCACTGCCCCTTGTACGTGGTGGGTGGGTTCGTCAGCACAAGCCACGAATCCCCTCGGGTGCTGTCTAGCAAGCCGGACAGCTCCTCACATCGCGCCCGCAGCTCGCTGTTCGACTGCTCCAGCGCGGCCTGCGTGCCGCTTTCGACAGCACGCTCATTCTCGCGGCGGAACTCCTTCGAGCAAAGCTCCCAGTCGAGGATGCGGGAGTCCGGGCTCTTGGGGACCTCGGTGCCTATCATGACAAACCGAAACGCTAGCTGCTTCCCCAGAATAATACGATCGTTGTGCTGCAGCAGCTGCTCCTCGGCGATCAGCTTTCCATTCAGATAGGTCATCCCACACTCTGGCTTTAAGTAAACGGCATAGCCCTCGCGGCGCAGGCGGCAATGCGGGGAGTAGACACTGCGGTGCAGCGCATCGTCGTCCGCAACAGGCGGCATTACACAGAAATCCACCGGTGAGGCATTCGTGCTCTCGCCCACGATGTAGGTGCGCTCCTCCGGGATGTAGTGGGCCAACTTCTCCCCCACCACCAGCTGCGGGTTGAGACTGACAAAGTAGGGGCCCGGCTCCACTGCGCTGAAATGGTTCTTTTCATTAATCATCAGCGACCAGGCTCGAACGTCTTGCAGTCGCACGCGACTCGACACCCTCTCCTCGTGGCCGATGGAGCGACGCGCTACCACCTCCTTGAACCGCTCCCCCTCCTTTGCCAGCTCCTCCAGGTTAATGCAGCTGCACATCACTTCCTTCGGGATGTAGAAGCCAACGGACGTGACGCAGCAGCCCACCATCACCGCAGCGTTCTCGGTGATGCGCAGTAGCTTGTCGGCGTTGTACTCCGCCGCGGTGCACACCATCACGGTGAGTCGCCGCTCGACAAACAGAAAGGACGCCTCATTTGGCACCACGTTGGTGGCGCATATAGAGGAGCAATCGTGGGCCCCGTCCTCAGCCTCGATGACGGCGTCAATGTCGCCAAGACGCTCGCAGCGGTACTGGATTAAATCGTTCGCCTTCTCCTCCACAAAGGAGACTTTGAACTGTGTATAGACGTCCTTGCTCGGATTGATCGACTCGGCAAAGAAGGAGAACATGGCCTTGCACAGCGCTTTGCCGACACACTTGTCCTCTACAAAGGCGAGGACCAGGATGCTCTCCGCGCTCTGGCTAATTACCTCTTTGATGAGGCTCTGCTCATCGTTGCTAATAAACCGACACGCGGAGCCAAACGGAGCCGCCCGCTCCTGCTCACCGCTAACCGCTACAAAAAAGTCAGTTGACGTCATTTTCTGAAAGGAAATAAAACAACGGAAAAAAGCGCGAGACGAAGCGAACGCTACCTTTCAGTTACCCCTCGTCCGCACCCGTCGTTCACTTGCAAAACTCTCACCCACACACACAACTCCACCACCACCAATGATAGCCCCAACGGAGACAGCAAAAAGAGCACGACGGCTAGCAGCACCTGGGATAGATCGGTGAATACGCAGAAAGGAGGGGGAAGGAGAGATGCATAAAAAGGAAGATAACAATGGTGGTGAAGGGGCGCAGAAACAAGAGGTAGAGGGGTTTAAGAAGAAAAACAGAAAAAAATCAACTCAGGCTGTCACGGCAAGGAGGAACGAGTGTGTTTATTTGCTTTTTGTTGTTTTTGTTTTTGTTTGTTTGTTTTTTTACGCGTAGTCCACAAACAACAACAAAGAGAACCAACCATATGAAAACCTCTGCACAAAAGTCAGATAATAAGATAAGGAGAGGGGTGGGAAGTAGTGAAGAGAGAAGGAAATGCGTGGAAATGTGTACCTCATGAAAAGGGAAAGAAATGTGCTACTGGTGGAACGCAGCACGCTCCTCCCTGAGAGTCGACTCACGTTTATTCGCACCTCCGTCGAGCTCACACCCTGTTCTTATCCTTCTGCAATTCTCAGACTCGGTTGTTTTGAGCCATATCACCCGTGTGCAAAGAAGTGCTCATTTTTTTTTGTTTGTCCTTCTCTTCCTTTGATCGTAAGTGAAATCAGCTAAAAAAAAAAGAGCAGAACTTTTTGTGCGGTCGCGAACGGACACCATTGGCGTGTTTAAAAGGGGGAGTAACCGCACCGCGAGCAATAAAAGAGCGCAGCGCACCGAGAGGGGAGTACTGTGAAAGGAGACGGTACCCCTTTTACACAGTACGAAACCACAGGAAAAGAAAATACACAATTCTGTGACGTCGCGCAAAAGAGATGTGCATGTGTATATGGTATATGAGGTGCTGCTCATCCAGAGTGCGTGTGTTCCACATCACATGCTGGCAACCAAACGACGTACGCTCCTGGATAAGAACCTGCTTGCTGCAGTGTCCAGTTTGCCCAAGTTCACCATCGGCACTACGTGTCAAGTAAATCTAGGCTTGGGATATCGAAGATCTTGTCATCTATG
This sequence comes from Crithidia bombi, assembly GCA_900240985.1. Classification (NCBI taxonomy): domain Eukaryota; phylum Euglenozoa; class Kinetoplastea; order Trypanosomatida; family Trypanosomatidae; genus Crithidia; species Crithidia bombi. The sequence continues at coordinate 24,886 of OESO01000193.1, read as the reverse complement.
TAATCCACGAAGTTGGTTTGCAAAAACGCTTTTAGGGCATCGCCAGTTAGCTCGTTTCCTGCCATGACCAAGTCATCCTCCCTTTCTTGAGAGTTCTCCGCTTTCACCGACACGTCGCTGTGCGTGGAGGCCGCATCGGTGTCGTCGAGGTCGCTCAGCTGCGGTACGAACCTCTTCGACTCTTCCACCCGCTTCGGTGGAGTAATGTCACGCAGCTGTTCTGTTCGCACACTTCTCAATACAGGACAGCCAGAGGGCGAACCATGCTCTGGCACCGGCGGCATGGGTGACTCTGCACGACCGCGCTTTATAACACGACCCATTCCTGGAGCACTTCTCCTTCGCCTTTAGAAAAGAAAAAAAACACGGAGTATGATCTCGAAAAACGAGCAGAATCCACTGTGAGAAGGAGCAGACGTATGTGTACCTGCGTTGGTAGATGTCGAAGCCGCGAAAGCGGAGAAAAAAGGTAGTGGAGAATCAAAGACACCATAGAGGCCCGCTGTGTCCTAGTCGCCGGTTTTCAGTAGAAAAACGCAGTCGTTATTCAGTAGGGGGCATTTTGTAGCAATACTCATAACATAAGGTACACTAGCCCCGATCGAGTTTCATCATAGCAGATCATTCCTTTCTTTGCGAACGCGGGGCGAAGTCAGCCTCATGCAGTCCCTTTTCCTTCCCCCTTCCCCCATCACCCTCTCCGTCAGCCTCTCGCTCGTTTAGCTTTGCGTTGGGTGGAGAACGAAACGGCAATCACACACACACACACACACGCACACACACACACACACTCAGCGACAAGAAAAGCTGCATCCGTGATCATTTCGCAGCTCTCCTGGATGCTTCCAACAGCACGAGTTTGCACAACAAAGCAAAAAAGGGAAGAGAGAGGAGATCGTCACGCGCTGCCTTTCCTTTTCACTTGCGTCACTCCACAGCAGATGATGCACTAAGCAGAGGCTTTTTTTGTTTAATGTTCTGCTTTCCCTTTCTTTTCAATCGTTGTGGTAGCCAGTGAAGACTGTCTTGTCTTTCATGAAGGTACGCTCTGCCCGCGTGGTGGTCGCCGGGTTTATCGCGTAGCGGTACGGCTTCCATCGCGCCGTTGTCGTCACCTGCGGGCCCATCAGCCCCACGTTGCACAGCATGCGCTTCACCGGACGGTGGTGATAATTGCACAGCTGCAGCTTATCGTCCATGAAGTAACGCGTGATTATGTAGACGCCGTCCTTTTCCACGCGGTCAAAAGGGGCAAAGCGGGTGTCCCACGGCTCCGCCCGCTTCGTGGAGCTAAAGTCGACGTACGCGCGCAGGCTGTCGGCGAGAACGCGGTGGCTGTCCAGCAGGTATTCGTCACGCCACTTCTGCGCCTTCTCGTGAAAGCCGGTGCCGACCTTCGGACGTTTCTTTGGTTTGGCCCAGAAACGTTTCTGGCAACTCAGGGAACTTCCCAAGGCCGTGGTGCAGCCACGTAGATCCGCACTACTCGTGAACAGACGGTTCATCGCTGCTTTTATTATTCTTTCTCTTTCAGCTACACCGGAAAAAAACCAAGGGAGTGGCATCCAAAAAAAAAGAGGATAGGACAGAGATGAGAAGCAAGAAATTGGCAGAGCTGCTACTACTGCTTTTTCTTTAGGTTAAGGGGGAAAAGAAGACTACAGGAATAAGTCAAGCAGCGTGCGTTTGCTGCTACCAAAAGTCTGGTTCTGAGGGCAGCCCCCTGCATGCGAACCAGCATCTAGGTAGCGAAGCAAGTGCAGCAACAACACCAAAATCCAGAAAAAAAAGCTTGATGCCCCAACACGCAAGGAAAACCAAAAAGGTCATCAACTATGTTGTACCTCCCTTACCCCCTTTCTTGCTCTGCTTTGTGTACAACACACCAGCAAAGCTATGTGGCGCTCCTCTTTGTTTGTTTCTCTGGTACTCCTTCGCGTTTTCATGCTTAATCGTTTATCAGTCTCCACTGGTCAGTTCATGCGGAACAAGGCAAACACAGAAAAATAAGCGGAGAAAACCTGTGAATATCACTGTAAAGGACATGCGTAAGAGAAAAAAACTCATAGCAGTCTTTTTCGTTCGTCGCGAAGCAAAACTGCAAAGGGTGGAGAAACTACAGAGCACCGCCGCTATTCAGTTCGTTACTTCTTATTCTGTAGCATCTCCTCCAGCTTGGCCATTTTCGCCTTCATTAAAGCAAGCTCAGCCCGCAGATCCGCCTCTGGCGTGTCTTCCACCTTCTCGTCATCCACCACCGCAGATTCGAGAGTTGTCTTCCTCGGCTGTGGTGGCGGCTGTGACGCACCGACGCCTGTTGTGCCGCTCATTACGTTCATGTAACGCTCGCACATCTCGTTGTTCTCCTTCATTTCATCAAAGTAGTGACGCATTTCCTGTCGGGCACGCTTCTCCTGCGCGTGCTTCAGGCGAAGCTCCTCTGCCTTCTTCGCATCTAACTTGCGCCAGTACATTTCTCGCACTGCCTCCTTCACAAGCTCCGCTGCTGCCTCCTCCTTCACCTCCTCGTCTGTCAGCGCTAGGGCAGCCCGCATGGGATCTTCTGGCAGTGGAATGCGGGAAAAGAGGTCATCCACCTTGGTGTCAAGCTCCTTGAGGAACTTTTCGTCTGCTTCAGGGCTCTCCATGTGCGAGAGCTCTGTACGGTTCACGTAGTTCTGCAGTGTCTCGCCCATACCGCGAGTGCGGAGTTCGTTTTCGTGCCTGAGATCTTCCTGTAAGCCCTTTAAAAGGCTGCCCGACAGCGTTGACGTGCCCAGAACGCTTCCCGAGTTAAACTCCGAGAACGCGCGTCTGCACCGCGGCAACACCGTCACCCCTACAGTGCGGAGTCGAAAGCACATGTCTTTTCTGCGCACTTCGCTTACCTATCCGACGGAGAAGCAATCGGTCTTTATTGTTGTTGTTCTACGTATGTGTAGTCGCGCACCTGCTGCGCAGTCTTGCATGAATGAAAGTGTGCGATGCATTTATAAGGACCAGAAAGATAGATATACCGACAGACATAAGTAATGTAGAAGAAAATTGTATTTCTTCTCTGTTCATTTTCGAACAGAAGACCTTGCCAACTTCGCCCTCACGCACCGTAGTCTGAAAGTGCTGAAGGTTGAGAAGAAGAACCAGTGGAGTCGCTTCTAGCGGATGCACACTCGTTCAGCGGACGCTTCTTCCCCAGCAACACGCCCACAGAAACGCTCGCTGTTTATTTACTTGAGAAAGAAGAGTTGGGGTCCGCTTTAATACTTCAAATTACCCTTCTCATTATTGTTTTTTTTTTCTTTTCACAATGAGAAACCAACGCACTGGTTGGTGCAAGTGCGACAGGTACGATGCAGCACAGCTACAAAAAAAAGGAGCAGGTGAACGTGAACGGTGCCAACAGCTTCAAAAAGAGAAAAGCTAAGCTCGAAACCGTTTCACAACGCATCTATATTCAGATGAATAAACAACAAGAGAAAAATAGGGGGTTCGATTTGTCAGCAGGGTATTCTGCCCGTAGAAGACGTGCGTTGAAAAACACACGGCCCTGAAAACCGATGCACACACAAAAAAAAAGGTGAAGAATGGTGAACGCTCAAACGTATAAAAAGAAAGGAGCTTGTTAGAATTAAGGCAGAAAAAAGGAGAGTGGATCTGCTCCGTGAAGGCACGTTCCTGTGAGAATAGTATTTAAAACAGAGGTTCGTGAAAATCTAAGCGTTAAACCTGCCTCACCAACGCTTCAGTGTGGCAGGTGAAGAGCGCTGTTGGATCGAGGAGAAAAAAAAAGACATACTCGAAGTCGTGGCGACAGAGTGGAAGTGCACTCCGCCGCTGACGATAAGAGCCGCGAAAAACGAAACGCGAAGTGCGTCAAAGGGAATGGCACGACAAAAAAAAAATGAAAAGGGAATGGCAAGAGCCGTGAGTGGATGAGAGGACGGTGACAAGTCACATTTACACACTCTCTTTTCTTCCATCGTTTTGCTGCAGCCCCTACGTCTCCAGCACCTCAGCAGGCGTGTAAAGTCCACTTGTGCCCGCACGGCCCATCTGGCGACGAAAGTCGCTCGTGATGAGGACGAAGCCGGTAATCGGCAGCACCACCCGCACCCAAGCACCAACGCTCATAACACTGCCCTCTACGACAGGCGAAATCAGCACCTGATCGCCATAGGTTAAGAAGCGAACTACCACGGAGATGGTATTGCACTCCTCGTAGACAGCCACAGGTGCAACGTCATGACGCATGGTTACCCACATCATATCTGCGTAGCGCGGCCCAACCCACGGCGGGGCCTGCAACGTTTCACGAAGCACGGAGCAGCGAAGCAGGCGTTCTGCGCTAGGCCGTCGCTTCCACTTTTCGTGTAGCAACGCCATCACGCAGTCGCCGATCTCCTTGCGGTACTCCTCTGAGTTTGGGCAGGGGTGAGGTGGAGCTGTGTACACCAGTCTCCGTGCGCCGTGCACCACGCGCGTCTCAAACGGCGAGTGGTTGGTCAAGATGGTGTACAAGACGACGCCGAGGCTCCACATGTCCGACTTTGTCGTGTACGTAAAGCCCGCTGCCGATTCAGGCGGCACGAACGCGGGGGTGCCAACGCATGAGATGGCGCGCACCGCATGGGCGTCCAATTGCTTGCATAGCCCAAAGTCCGCCAGCTTCACTGTCGGCCGGTCACCGTCGAGTGCCGTGGTGAGCAGCAAGTTGTCAAGCTTGATGTCACGGTGGATGATGTTCTTCTTGTGTAAGTGGTCGAGGCCAAGCAGAGTTTGCGCGAAAATGCTGAGCACCTCGTCCTCTGGCAGCGGATAGTACTGGGACAGGTAGTCGGCGAGGTTGCCGAGGTCGCAGTATTCCATTAAGATATTCAGGTGACGTTCACCATCCACCCACGCATCGTACATCTTCGTGGTGTACCAGCTGCACAAACCCATCATGCTAAAGACCTCCTCCAATACGTTTGGTTGATGGATAGTGTACTTTGACCGTTTAAGGGCCATCATTTTGCCTCGTCGGGTGCGTACCTCGTACGTATTGCCAAAGGCGCCACTGCCGATAGAGACGCCAAGAAAAAGTCGATGTCGTCTGAACCCGCGCTCCAGGCTCATACTCCCTGCAAATGCCTTCTTTCACAGCCTGGCAGCGCGCACACGTGTGTATGTGTGTGTGTGTGTGTGTGTGTGTGTGCGTGTAGGGGTGGGAGAGTAAGAAGGAGAAGTGCGTATGTGTCGCTTGTCGTTGCCGCCACAATTGTTGACGTTTCTCTCCCTTTTCTCTTTACACGTCTGGCTGTTACGCTGCACAGCTCATCCGTCCTCAATTAGCAGCAGAAAAAAGTCCACCGGTCAGTGGTGTGAAAACCTGATTCACCGGCAAGGGCTTCACACGCACGCACACACACACACACACGCACACACACGCAGATCGATGCGTTTGTCTTTCTTTTTTTACTACTTAAAAGCACACGTAAGATGGAAAAGGACCACGAGCACATGCCGAGAGACGAAAAAAAAAGAGAGCGTGACCCCGCAAGTAAACCGCCGAAAGTGAAACGCGCGGAAGAGTAGAGCCACTGTCCGTGAGCACGTTGTTTTTGGGCAAAAGACCAACAGCACACGCTGAAGATGAGCAGCAGCGCAAAACGGCTTGTAAGCGCGTACGTGTTGACGTTATTAAGGGTCACCGACAGAGTTGAAGTGGCGTCTCCATCTCATAGCCCACGACAACACTCTATGTATTGAAAAAAAAAAACAGAAGCCGACATCACGCAACACCAAAGCAACCCAAATCATGTGTGCCTTTTTGCTGCGCCTTCTTACGCACTGCTTTGGCACCGTTTAGTTCTTTGTTTTCTCTTTATTTTGGTTTATTCGAAGAGGGGAAGGAAAAACAAAAAAAGAATGTGTTCACATTCAATCATGTAAATTGCGAAAGACGCACTCAATAAGCCTTGACCCGCGCTGCCCTTCGTTTTCCGGCTTGTTTATTTGTTTGCATGTTTGTGTGTGTTGTACCCGCGAATAGAACCAGTTAGAAGCAATGAAAGGGTGAAGAGAAGGAAAGAGAAAAAGAGATAAAAAAGATAAGAAAGAGCACGGATTGGCCAAAGAAAGCCCATCTTCACCAAGCATGCACTCGCGTGTGCTACTCAATGTCCAGACGCATCTGGTTTTCGCATTTTCTAAATCCTGCCTTAGAGTAGTACGCCACTGTTGTGTCAGCGCAATCAAGAATGACCTTATAGCAGTTGTGCTCTTTTGCAGCCGCTACAAGCCGCTGCAACAGCCTTTGCCCAATACCCTTTCCTCGGCACTTTGGGTGGGTCACGACATCTTCGACGTGGCCTACGCTCTTGCCTCCGCGGGTGAACTTGGGTTCCACTAGAAGAGACGCCGTTCCGAAAACCTCGTGCGTCTTCGGGTCCACGGCAACCAATGTCCGCACACCTGCCATCACGCGACGGTTATGCAGCACCTCCAACTCGCTCTGCGAAAGCGCCGGCGCTGACGTGAGGTGGCTCAGCAGCTCCAGCACCTGCGCTAAATCTCCGATCTCAACATCGCGAATAATGAGAGAATCCGTCATGATTGCAAAGAATGTAGGAGTATTTTGATTGTGGTCTGCTTCCTACTCCGTCTTGTTTATAGTTGTCGTCGGCCAATAGTGTTGCCCAGATCGCCGCAAAAAAAAGTTACAAAAACGCAGCGAGATGAAAAAAAAAGTGCGGTAGCAAGAAAAACGAGTTTTGTTGGGAGTCGTAAATCCCGCAGGGCGGCGGCAACGGATCGCATTAACGTGTGTGCCCATTACGAAAGCTAGAACCCACGAAAGGGTAATCTGACGACCTCTCGGGGCGAAGGTTGGGCATGCTGAGGGTGTTGTGACGCAAATCTCAGAAGGCGGAAAAAACGGATGCCACTTACCCGACGTGGTGGTTTTCCAGTCTAAACTGATCGGGGTGCACCCAGTATCGGCGTCCATTGCAGTCCTTCACTTTTCCTTTCTAAAAAAAAAGCAAATGACAAAGAAGGGCTGACCAAGTGTACTCCACACCCATGCCAGACACTGTTAGTTGTTCGCTGCACAACTTCGTTCCTTTTCCCTTACGTTGACTACGCCTTTAAAAGACAACAGCAAAAAACAGCTTCTACTCGTTACCCAGCGCAACGGCTTATTCCTCGCCTACGCCACACTACAGCAGAGTGCGAGCTCTTCACCCTCGCAATACACAAAAAAGCAAAACGATGCCCCAAAGGACAACCGCTACTTAACGCATGCTTTCACACAAGCGCAGCAAAAAAAAAAAAAGCCTGAGCCGCTTCGCACAGAAAAGCTCTGAGACTGGAGTTCGACAAAAACATGGGGGAAAGCACGCATCCCTCACCGTTGGCCTCCGAAGAATTGTCCAACCTGACTGCCCTGCTGGAAGTTGCCGGCGAGAGAGCTAAAGGTGGAAGCGGCGAAGACCCCACCCGCGCCACCACCACCGGAGAAGGCACTCTTCGGCACAGCCGAGAAACCACCTCCACTTGGGGGCCCACCAAAGGCGCTCGTAAAAGCGCTCCGCGCACCGTACGAAAGTTGGTTGCCTTGATTGCCGGCCTGCGAAGAGCCAACAGCAGCATTCTCAGCAAGGCCGCCAGACGGTGCCACAGAGCCGGGAGCCACTGACTGAGTGCCAACACCGCCCGCCGGGGCTTTACCGAATCCAGTAGATGGAGCAGCTGTCGCACTCTGGCCAAACGCCGAGCTCTGTCCAAAGCCAGAAGCGGGGGGTCTGCCAAACCACTCGACGCAGGAGCTTTACCAAGGCCACCTGCCGGTGCAACAGCTTGACCAAACGCCGAAGCCTGGGCCAAAGCCATTCCTGCGCAGGCGGAGAAGCTGCACCGGAGGCTGCGTTCTGTCCGAACGCCGAGCTCTGTCCAGAGCCAGAAGCGGGGGCTGGCCAATCCACTCGACGCAGGAGCTTTACCAAGGCCACCGCCCGGTGCAACAGCTTGACCAAACGCCGAAGCCTGGCCAAAGCCATTCCTGCGGCAGGCGGAGAAGCTGCACCGGGCTGCGTTCTGTCCGAACGCCGAGCTCTGTCCAAGCCAGAAGCGGGGGCTGGCCAAATCCACTCGACGCAGGAGCTTTACCAAGGCCACCTGCCGGTGCAACAGCTTGACCAAACGCCGAAGCCTGGCCAAACCATTCCTGCGGCAAGCGGGAGAAGCTGCACCGGAGGCTGCGTTCTGTCCGAACGCCGAGCTCTGTCCAGAGCCAGAAGCGGGGGGCTGGCCAATCCACTCGACGCAGGAGCTTTACAAGGCCACCTGCCGGTGCAACAGCTTGACCAAACGCCGAAGCCTGGCAAGCCATTTCCTGCGGCAGGCGGAGAAGCTGCACCGGAGGCTGCGTTCTGTCCGACGCCGAGCTCTGTCCAAAGCCAGAAGCGGGGGCTGCCAAATCCACTCGACGCAGGAGCTTTACCAAGGCCACCTGCCGGTGCAACAGCTTGACCAAACGCCGAAGCCTGGCCAAAGCCATTCCTGCGGCAGGCGAGAAGCTGCACCGGGAGGCTGCGTTCTGTCCGGAACGCCGAGCTCTGTCCAAAGCCAGAAGCGGGGGGCTGGCCAAATCCACTCGACGCAGGAGCTTTACCAAGCCACCTGCCGGTGCAACAGCTTGACCAAACGCCGAAGCCTGGCCAAAGCCATTTCCTGCGGCAGGCGGAGAAGCTGCACCGGAGGCTGCGTTCTGTCCGAACGCCGAGCTCTGTCCAAAGCCAGAAGCGGGGGGCTGGCCAAATCCACTCGACGCAGGAGCTTTTACCGAACCGCTGGCCGAAGGACCAGCACCGCACCTAAAGCCGAACCGAAAGCTGAACCCTGAGCAAAGCCTCTTGCACCGCTTGGTGGACTTGCAGTCGGTGAAGTCGCACCACCAGAAGCGTCGACCCAGTCAAATTACCGTTAACTACAGGCTTTCACCCGTAGCACAGCGCAGCAGCGAAGCGGATCTCGCAGCGTGCCAGGCAGGCTTTCTCCGCCAGCAGCAGGTGCTCGGCAGCATGCGTTCCTTCGACGCAGCAGCAGCGAAGCCGAACCCAGTGCCAGCAGGCTTGCTCTCGCAGCAGCAGGTGCTGCAGATGGTCCTTCGACGCAGCAGCAGCGAAGCCGAACCCAGTGCCAGCAGGCGCTTGCTCTCCGCAGCAGGCAGGTGCTGCAGATGCGTCCTTCGACGCAGCAGCAGCGAAGCCGAACCCAGTTGCCAGCAGAGGCTTGCTTCTCCGCAGCAGCAGGTGCTGCAGATGCGTCTTTCTCGACGCAGCAGCAGCGAGAGCCGAACCCAGTTGCCAGCGGTTGTTCTCCGCAGCAGCAGGTGCTGCAGATGCGTTCCTTCGACGCAGCAGCAGGCGAAGCCGAACCCCAGTGCCAGCAGGCTTGCTCTCGCAGCAGCAGGTGCTGCAGATGCGTCCTCGACGCAGCAGCAGCGAAGCCAACCAGTGCCAGCAGCTTGCTCTCCGCAGCAGCAGGTGCTGCAGATGCGTCTTCGACGCAGCAGCAGCGAAGCCGAACCCAGTGCCACAGGCTTGTTCTCCGCAGCACAGGTCTGCAGATGCGTCCTTCGACGCCAGCAGCAGCGAAGCCGAACCAGTGCCAGCAGGCTTGCTCTCCGCAGCAGCAGGTGCTGCAGATGCGTCCTTCGACGCAGCAGCAGCGAAGCCAACCGGGTCCAGCAGGCTGCTCTCCGCAGCAGCAGGTGCTGCAGATGCGTCCTTCGACGCAGCAGCAGCGAAGCCAACCCGAGTGCCAGCAGCTTGGTTCTCCGCAGCAGCAGGTGCTGCAATGCGTCCTTCACGCAGCAGAGCCAGCGAAGCCGAACCCAGTCCAGCAGGCTGCTCCCGCAGCAGCAGGTGCTGCAGAGCGTCTTCGACGCACAGCAGCGAAGCCGAACCCAGTGCCAGCAGGCTTGCTCTCCGCAGCAGCAGGTGCTGCAATGCGTCCTTCGACGCAGCAGCAGCGAAGCCAACCCAGTGCCAGCAGGCTGTTCCCGCAGCAGCAGGTGCTGCAGATGCGTCTTCGACGCAGCAGCAGCGAAGCCGAACCCAGTGCCAGCAGGCTTGCTCTCCGCAGCAGCAGGTGCTGCAGATGCGTCCTTCGACGCAGCAGCAGCGAAGCCGAACCCCAGTGCCAGCAGGCTTGTTCTCCGCAGCAGCAGGTGCTGCAGATGCGTCCTTCGACGCAGCAGCAAGCGAAGCCGAACCCAGTGCCAGCAGGCTTTGTTCTCCGCAGCAGCAGGTGCGCAGATGCGTCTTTTCGACGCAGCAGCAGCGAGCCGAACCCAGGCCAGCAGGCTTGCTCTCCGCAGCAGCAGGTGCTGCGTTCGTGCAGGATGCAGTGCGCGGGGCGAAAACGGGGTGCAGCGCTCGGGCTACAAGGGCCGTCAGCTCCCAAGCAGCAGAGTGGTCTTACGCAAACGGTGGGTTCACTTACGGGTCGCCATCCGTTCACTGGAGAAGATGCCAGGGTATTTGGTTAACGCCTTTTGCAAGTTGCAAATCCAGGATGGTGTATCAGCAACCCTTGTTTCGGTGAGTTTTCCTGTTTGGAAGTATAGCGGTGCGTGGCCTCATCGCTGATGGCGACGGTGAACTCAGGAGAGATGCCCACGGCAAACGTGACCGATGCGCTTTCCTGCGTAGCTGCGACGATGGCACGCGGAGGGGCAGAGTGTCTGTCGCGGGACCGTCCTGTGCACGAGGTACAGGTGGCATCAATTGGCACCAGTTGAGAAGGCCAACAGAGCACAGAAGCCCTCGGCAAAGTCGTCCGGTCTGCAGAGTTGCGGTTGGAGGTGACTCTCGTGGAAGCTGCCAAATCGACCCGCTCCACCGCGGGAATTCGCTTGTTGCAAATGTCATCCACGTTCGCCGCAGCGGCGTACACCCTGTCACACAGCTTGCGTAGGCCCTCCAGGTCGACAAGGCGGGCGTTAGCCGACGCCTCGGCACGGTGCGTCCAAACGGTAGGCCGGTGGCATGGTCGTCCTCTGTTATCGTTACTACTGCAGTTTCTTTTGGGGGAAGAGGGAGCCAATGGACCGCAAAGGCAGAAAAAGTAAGAAGAAGCCACACGAGGGGAAAAAAAGTGGCAGCTCTCAAGCGGAGGTGCCAGTGAACCGAATCAAAAATGAAGAAAGAAAATATTAAACCAGAAAGAAAACATGACATGTATCACCCAAAACTCATACGAGCTCTATTCCCTATCAGCGCTTCGCCGTCGTGAAAACCCTAGTAAGCACATACAACACACGATATAAAAGTGTCCGCCAGTGACCGTAGTGCCATGCATGACACGACGAATATGTCAGCGCACACTTTTTGTTATAAAAAGCGTCGTGAGAATTCTTTTCCGACAATAGACAACGTGATTTATATGCAACTCGATTAGCTGCCAGCTTCTTTTCATCAGTGCTTTACGATTCACGCAACAGCCCTTCTCATTGGGTAAGCTATGTATCTCACTTCTGCCGCTGTGCACGTTTTTTTTCTGATTTATATGCGAAAGTCTCCCGGAATACAAGTATTAACGGTACTTTCGTTTTCTTGTGGGTGGGGGTTAGAATGTGAGTCCCGTATCGAAGATGTGTAATCAATTATCGCTAAAAAGCGCACATCCACAAAAAAAAAAGATAGCGTCGATATCATTACAAACGGCTTTATTAAATGCCGCGGACTAAGCGTCTCGTTCATTCTGCCCAGCTGTACGGGTTTCAAACAGTCAACCTTTCGCATGCACATTGGCGCCGTAGCTCGCTCAGAAACAGCTTGTCGGATATCAAACTAACTCTCGAACGGCTCCACTTTTCCCTTTCACAAACTCGCCGTGTGCAAACACCAGCTTTCGGATGAGCTTTTAGCATCCAACACTTGTCGAAAGGAAAACTGTGGGGCCAACAGCCGGAGACATTTCGGTAACAAAAACCGCCCACCTTAGTTCGCGAAGAGGGTGCTTGACCTCTTGCATCAAACCTCCAAAGCCCGCCGACACCGTCTGCCTCAGCGGCATTGGATGATGACGTCCCACGTGGCATACTCTTGCCTCTCGTACATCTGCAGACCACGCTACGGCGCCCCGGTGAACTGCCACACACCCGGGTAGCGCATGAAGGTGTGTGTTCCGCTCCTCGGTGCGTGGTTGCGGTGTGTGTGGTGGCGTGTCCCGTGGTTTTTTTTGGTTTGTGGGTGCGGGTGGGTGGTTGTTGAGGGGGTCAGCTGGGTGTGGCGTGTTGAGCTCGTGGTTGTAATTTGTGACACGTTCTCTGAAACGGACGCGAAACGAAAAGAAAATCGCTCTCTTAGCTCTTTTT
>OESO01000193.1:0-12311 GCA_900240985.1 Crithidia bombi | reverse complement strand
GCGCGGACGAGCCACACGGTGTTCCACTTCCTGAACTTCCGGGGGTGAACTTACCCTTCTGCTCACACGCGAGACTGACGACCGGCACGCGCTTTTTTTGGTTGCAAACACAACCTGCCTTCGCCTTGATTCTTACTACGACGCCTATTGCCGCGACCGACAGGCAAAAAGAGGTCACCGTTGTGGACGTTACGGCAACTCGCGATGCAGTTGGAGTTTGTCCCGTCGAAAACGAAAACAGCGCGGTTTCCACGGAAAACAAAGTCTTCTTCGCTTCACAAATGACGGACACCTCCTACGGGTTTGGGAGCGGGGGAAGACGAGGACGAGGACAGCGGGGACGACCGAGCAGAGCAGACCTCTCAGACGTACCGCGACGAGCAACACGTGTTCCACTTTCCTGAACTTCCCAGGGTAACTTACCTTCTCTCACAACCGACGCAAACCTGACGACCGTGCACGCGCTTTTTTTGATGCAACACACGAACTGAAAGTAGATGCGCGCACCATAGTCTTCGTGTTCGTCGTTCGTTTCGACTCCGGCGTCCAAGTTGCCGCAGGAAGCCCCGTCGTAACTTCCGCTCGGTGTGGTCCCCAGCCGCGGCAAGTTCTCGCGCGAAGCCCAACGCGCAAGCAGCGTCGCTTCGCTCGTTAGTCGCCGCAGGGGCAAGGTGTTCGGTGGCAGACAGGCGACGCAGCGCGCAAGGTTGGTTCGCAGCGGAACATTCGGACAGCCAGGCAATTCACGGCCGGTGCGAAGCGCTCGCGCAGGCCACTCGCAGCCGGTCGCTTCGGTTGACAGTGGGAAGTCGCCGCACAGCATCAGTTCTAAATAGCCCAGGAACCTGCAGGCGTCGTATCAGCCGGTCGCTCCGGATCGGTGGTCTCCGCACAGGCCAAGTTCTCGCGTGAAAGCCCATGACGCGCAGCAGGTCGCTTCGGCAGTTCGGTCGCTCGGCTCGGCAGTCGCCGCAAGGCAAGATCTCGCGGAAGCCGAAGGCGTCCAACACGCGTGGGTCCGCTTCGGTTGGTGGTCGCCGCAGGCACAAGTTCTCGAATCGTATGGAGCCGTCACCCTGACCATCAAAGAGCAAAAGGACAAGTGAACGACTTGCTCGAGGAAAGGAGTTTGCAGTCACTGGTGTACACTTATGTACACGCAGGAACTGGTGACAGGTCGATAGTAAGCAATAAACGTTATACTATGTCACCGGTCTGCCCTGGAAAGATCACTTGTCCCGATGCCACACACAAGACGATGTTCCTGTTCTCTTTAACATCCAAAAGGCAGGTCACGTTAGATTCTTACATCCGAACTAGTAAGACATCACCGCTTTTTTTAGTTGTAACGCAAGTGACTTCGCGCGTGGTCGTTAACAATACGCGCCTATTGACGCACACAGAAAGATAAAATGATACGGTTACCATTGTGACTGCCCGTTATTGGCAAGAGACCTTGAAGGAACAGGAGTTTGTCGGAAGAGCTGGTGAAGCAGCGCCAGGCTAGTCCTGCAACCGGATCAGTCCAACAGGTCCGCATCGCTGTCAACAGTTGGCGGACGCCTCATAGGGGTTGCGCGGCGGGGCATGACGAGGATGGCGTCGAGCAGGACAGAGCGTGACCAGTCAGACTATCACTTCAGTCGACCGCCGACGACCCACTTCGGTGGCGTTCCACCTTCCTGACTTCCCGAGGGTGAACTTACCCTTCTGCTCACACGCGAGACCTGACGACCGGCACGCGGCTTTTTTTTGGTGCAACACAACCTGCTTCGCCTTGATTCCATATACTACCAGACGCCTATTGCCGCGACCCGACAGGCAAAAGACGGTCACCGTTGGTGGCGTTTACGGCAATCGCGATGCAGTTGCAGCTTGTCCCGTCGAAAACGAAAACAGTGCGCGGTTTCCACGGAAACAAAGCCTTCTTTCGCTTCACAATTTTGATGACGGACACCTCCTACCGTTCCTTTGGGAGCCGGGGGAAAGACGAGGACGAGGACAGCCGGGACGACCGAGTAAGCAGACCTCTCAGACCGTACCGCGACGAGCCACACGGTGTTCCACTTCCTGAACTCTCCGCGCGGGGTGAACTTACCTTTCTGCTCACACGCGAGACTGACGACGGCACGGCGCTTTTTTTGATGCAACACGAACTCGCCACGTAGATGGCGTCACCATAGTTTTTCGTTAGTGGCGTCGGTTTTCCGGACGGCGGCTCCGGCGGTCGCCGCAGGGGCAAGTTCTCGCGGAAGCCAGGCGTCGCAGCCGGTCGCTTCGGTTCGGTGGTCGGCCGCAGGGGCGGAGTCTCGCGGAGCCCAGGCGTCGCAGCCGGTCGCTTCGGTTCGGTGGTCGCCGCAAGTGGGGCAGTTCTCGCGGAAGGCCAGGCCGTCGCAGCCGGGTCGCTTCGGTTTCGGTGGTCGCCGCGGGGCAAGTTCTTCGCGGAAGCCGGCGTTCGCTTCCGGTCGCCGGCTCGGCGGTCGCCGCAGGGGCAAGTTCTCGCGGAAGCCCAGGCGTCGCAGCCGGTCGCTTCGGTTCGGTGGTCGCCGCAGGGGGAAAGTCTCGCGGAAGCCCGGCGTCGCGCGGGTCGTCTTTCGGTTCGGTGGTCGCCGCAGGGGCGAGTTCTCGCGGAAGCCAGGCGTCGTTTCTGCGGCCGGCTCGGCGGTCGCCGCAGGGCAAGTTCTCGCGGAAGCCCAGGCGTCGCAGCCGGTCGCTTCGGTCTCGGTGGAGTCGCCGCAGGGGCAGTCTCCTCGCGGAAAGCCCAGCGTCGCTAGCGGGTCGCTTCGGTTCGGTGGTCGCGGCCCGGGGCCGTTCCTCGCGGAAGCCAGGCGCTCGCAGCGGGTCGCTCGGGTCGGTGGTCGCCGACAGGGGCCAAGTTCTCGCGGAAGCCAGGGCGTCGCAGCCGGCTGCTTTCGGTTCCGGTGGTCGCGCAGGGCAAGTTCTCGCGGAGAGCCCAGGCGCGCAGCCCGTCGCTTTGCGTTCGGGTGGTCGCCGCAGGGGCAAGTTCTCGCTGGAAAAGCCCAGGCGTCGCAGCCGGGTCGCTTCGGTTCGGTGGTCGCCTGGCAGCCGGGGCAGTTTCTCGCGGAAGCCAGGCGTCCGCAGCGGGTCGCTTCGGGTTCGGTGGTCGCCGCAGGCGCGGGCAAGTTCTCGCGGCAGCGCCAGGCGCTCGCAGCGGGCGCTTCGGTTCGGTGGTCGCCGCAGGGGCAAGTTCTCTCGGAAGCTTGTCACACCCGCATCAACGGAGCAGACGAGAAAGGAAGCCACTTACCTCTATTGCAGCTCACGTGTCCAGCCACGTCCCAGCAGCAAGTAGACTTCACTGTCACCGCCAGTCCCCGACACGCTGCCCCGTCTATCCAAGCCTCATTGTTGCCCCACACCTCCACACGCCACCGGTGTTCCACTTCCTGAACTTCCGGGGCGGTGCAACTATACCGCTTCCTGCTCCACGCGAGCTTGACGACCGGCCGCGCTTTTTTTGGTGCAACCACACCTGCCGTTTTCCGTTGCTTCTTACTCGACGCCCCTTCAAGTCCTTCACCTTGTGGCACACCGAGCAGCGCCACACATCACTCAAGTTCATTGTTGAACAGATGCTTACGGCTTACTGGCTGCCTTCCTGGGGGAAAATACAAGTGGTTGACAAGTTCAGGGCTCGCTTGGAAAACAATAATACTGCTATCTTCCCTGAACGCACCGTATTCGAGTGTCGAGAAAGCTGTAGAGGACAGAAAAAAAGTCAAGTTCGAGAGACGTTTTTGCTCGACGTGAAAAAATAGAGTGGCAATAGTAATGAAAGACAGAGTTTCAAGGTTGCCAAACAAATTGGAGTGAGATTGTTGAATTTTGTTGATTTTTCTACCTACAGAATTATCTAAGATTGTCTTCTTTAGAGCACTGGACGGAAAACAACAATTTCTCTTGTCCTTCAGCAGAACAAGATACTTCCCGTAGCTCTGTTCATAAGAAAAGGTGGGTTGCAAAGTGTAATATATTGCAAATAATTGAAATGTGGTTTGACAGTGGTAAGGAGATGTTTCACATTGGTAATTGACGTTTGAGGAAAGGAAGCTAGGGTTTATGAAAAGTGAACAATGCAAAAAGAGAAAACTGCAGTCAAGCTGAAGGTAACTGCTTAGTTATTAAACACGTTCAAGCTGGTTGTTGGATGGACCACAGGGTGCTTCGCATAAAAGTAACTGAAGCGGAGGCGCAAGGAGCATTACTGCCCGCTGATCTTTCCTCAGCGTCGATGGCAATGAAAGATTCAAGCCGCGAGTACACCGGAGTGTATCGCTGCAACGGCCCTCAACATAAATAATAATAAGTGTAGCGCAACTGCGATACTATCCCATTTCACCGACACGTCCAATCAGGCAGGTAGTATCTTGATACACAAACACACAAATATATACAATGTTTGTTGTCGTTCATAGTTGATATAAATAACCGCTGGCTGTCAGTACACCATTAGCGGAATTAATGCGTCCACCGATGTCAAACGACATTTGACACTTGTAAAAACAGCAACAACAAAAGAGAACAGTGCTTGTGGATAGAGGAAACAGAGATTTACGTTTCAAGTACACAACACGCAACAAAAGCGAGCGTGCTGCTACTATATATCGTTCAAACACACCTGTTAATGTTCAACCAGTCAATAATAGTACCAGAAAAAAGCGTTGAATTGTGGCCTTTTTTTCTTACTGCTTACACTCTCTGAAAACACATAAACAAGAGCTACAGAAACTAGTTCCACGCAAAGAAAAGAGCTTTTTGCATACCAGTATTGCCTTGTTGCAAACGGCATCCAATTGATATCCCCTTAGGTTCTAATTGAACTTCTAAAGCACAGCTTTTAAGGTCCTGAGTGTACCGCACAGACAGCCACGAAAAAAGCTTTTCGCATACGAGCAACGGATTGATGGAGGTGGGTGATGCGATGATGTTGAGAAAGCCAACACAACTCGGTTGAAATTGTTGAAAAACTGACAGCGTACCGGAAATCTGTGTCCGAGAAGACTGTAGTCCACAAGAAACGAAAGTGGAAGAAGTAATGCACCTGCTGTATCTTACACCTGCACAGGCATTACTGGCGAGTTGTGTCCACGCCTCCCAACCATCAGAAAACATTGCGGAAACAAAAAACGTCGTTAGTCGATGGCTTACGTCATACCAAAAATTGACATCATCTCGAGATTCGAAATGAACACCGTACGCTTCAATAGAAGTTCTGCTCACTGTAACGTAAGCTCGATCATTCCTTAGAGACCCAAATTGGCTGTTTCTATAGTCATTGTGAGAAACGCTAAAACAAGTCTGTTCACCCATATAGGTCGAGGAGAATAGCGTAGTATCGGAAATCCTGTGCGAGCACGCCACGCTCAGTTTTCGCTTCGGCCGCTGCACAAATTCATCAAAATGAGAATAGCATCTAATGAACGTGTCGATAACTAGCCGTCCCATAAAAGGAAAGCGGCGAAGCAACGAAAAAAAAGTCTGGCATTCGAGATCGGGGTAGTCCATGCTTCGAGTGTGAATGTCCATGCTACCCGAAAGGAAACCTGAGTGCGATTGAATACGTGGAAGAACAAAAGGCGTAATGAGGAGGAAAAAACGAAAGCAAAACAGTAAAAGTGCCCGATAGGATATTTATGCAACAAGGCTACTGCAGTCTGGTCTCAATTCGATGAAAGTGCATAGCTAGACTATCTGAAGGCATCGACCCCCAAAAGGAAAAGAGGCATACCAACGTAAAGCATGTGTATAGTCCGCAAACAGCCTTTTTTATGCATAAGATCATTTTTCACTTTCATGTCGCCCTCGACGCTTTTGCTAAGCGCCGTTTAGTTTTTTTTTTTTTAATTGAGTGACACCGTTTTTTTTTTTTTTCGTGGGTATGCAACGGCCCTTGCAGTCTTTTTTTGTCGTTGTTGTTATTGTTGGCGGTGGTAAAACAGCAGGAAATGCACAACGTGCCGACTTTTGAAAGTAGAGCTTTCAACTCGTTCACGTGTTGAAACTCGTCTTGTTTTCGACCACCGCAACGTCGCTCTAAACCTTGGACTACGTGAAAAAGCCCATAATTCGCTTTATAACGGATAAAGGGTGGGTCAACTGAGTAAGTAGAAGATTTAATGGAAAGAAAAGGAAGCAAAAACACAGAGTATCGTTCGGTCTTTAATGTTCAAGGGTGCTCGACTCTTGACGCGTGTAAACGTTTCTTTTTTTTTTTTTATAATGGACTTCAAAATAGGAGAATCGACTATCGTGGAAGGTGAGCCTACGACTGCCTCTGCCCGCAGCAGTTAGAGGTGCGTGTCCTCGATCCAGGGCTGCTCTTAAATACCAACAGTGAGAATCAGTAATTGACGACCGATTGGTGTCCCGGTCATTGCACGCAAGTGAGTGAAAAAATCCTTTTTCAGAAACTGTAGTGCAAAATTTTTTTACGGGGAAAAACTCACTATCAAACCACTTTTTTTTTTTATCGGGGAGATGCCCAGGAGTAAAGAACGAGCTCAAATTGTACCTTGCAACGGCATTGGCGCTTTTTTTTTTTTTTGGCGGTCCATCTCACGCCTGCTGCGGTGGGCTTTCCGGGGTATCATCATCACTTCCGTGCAGCGCTTGTGTGGGGGGGGGGGCGGGGGTAGCGCCCGGGCAGCCTCCACCCGCGCCGAAAAGGGTGTCCGCCCGCGGATGGGGGTAGGTTCCGCGGAGGGGAAAGAGGGGGGGGGCGGGTTCCTCCTGTTTGTTCTCGCGGGCCGGCCTGATGTGCGGGGTTGGGTGCCGAGGCAGTGGACGCCCGGCGTGGCGGTGACACGACCTGCACCCCGGTTTTCCGTAGGCGTAAACGCTGGGAGGCGGCTCCCTTTTTTTTTTGCGCTTGAAGGTGGTCATATGGGTTAATTCTGCAGCAGAGTTGCGCTGTGTTCAGTGGGGTTTTGTGGCGGAGGGAATTGGGCAACGAAGGGTGAGAGAAAAAAGACAGTTAGCAGGCACGCGTATGGAAAGCAAAAAAAAAAGTTCAAAATGGCTTTTACGAACTCGATGGCGGGATGTTCAGATGGAGTGGGGGGAAGGGATAAGGCGAAAAAACGGCAAGAAAACAAAAAAAAAACAGCACAAAAATGGGTAAAATGGCAAGAAACGAAAAAAAAGCGATGATTAAACGTGATCAAATTGAAGTTGTACTTTTTTTAAAAGTGGGCACGCAGCTTTTAGTTCCTCTGCATCATTGATATCGGTGTGAACGGCGGATACAAGCTTCAACCGCGGCGCACCTCGAAGTCCCGAGAGGCTGGACAGACCTTCGCAGTCGTCGACATCCACCTCCTCCAGCGCAGGGCAGGCGGCAAGCCCCCTCAAATCTTCGATTCCAGTGTCGAAGGCAGACACGTAACGCAACTTCGTCGACCCTGACAGTGGGCAGAGAGTGCGGATGTTGAAGCAGCCGCCCACCTCGAGCTCCTCGAGTTGTGGGCAGTGCTCCACGCCCTCGACGGTGGAAAGCCCAGAATAGCGAGCGTAAACGCGTTTCAGCTGCGGCGTCCCAGCTAGTCCTTTCAAATCTCTCAGGCTAGCGCAAAAGTCGGCGTCGACGGTTTCCAGATGAAAACACTGTACCAAGTTCTGTACCGTAGCAAGACCGCTGCTCGCCGCCTTCAGCGTCCTCAAGGCAGAGCCGGGACCGACAATTTGTGACACACTCGTGAGATCTCGGCAGCCGCTGACATCCAGAAGCGTCAGGCACGGGCATTGGAAGAGCGGCCCGAGGACTTTCACTCCACTATACGCGGCCACCAACGTCGTCAGTTGTGGCGCTCCTGCGAGCGCAGAAAGATCCGAAAGCCGCTTGCAGTTTTTCACATACACCTCCCGCAACTCAGGACAGGTGTTGATGCCTTTCAGCTGAGCCACACAAGTGCCGCAAACAGACAGCTTTTGTAGCTTCGGTGCACCTGCGAGTTCGCTGACATCTTTGAGGTACTCACAGTTGTCTAACAAACTTCTTGCAGCTCAAAATACCCGGTGTAGCTATCGTCCAAGTAGGCCACACCGCTGCGGCACGCGGAAAGTCTCCGCAACGCTGGTACAGGCCCTGCACCGGACAGCGACATGAGTTTCTTGCAGTCGTCTAAGAGATATTCCTCTAGCGAGGGACCCCTGACAACACCCGTGACCCCAAACACACTGCTGTCTGAAATGGTAAGGGATCGCAGCAGGTTGCACCATCCAACAGAGTCGAGATCGTGCAGTTTCGCGCACCCATCGAGGTGCAGCTCCTCCAGCAGCAGGCAGGAGCTGAGTTCATCAATGAAAAACACGCCGCCGAGAAGGGCGAGAGATGAGATGTTCATGCAGTCATCGAGTGATAACTCTTGCAGCGATTCACAGAGACCCACGCCGTCAAGCCGGGCCACACCACTGCCACTCAAAGAAAGCTTTTCAAGCCGAGTACAGGAGGCGAGTGCGCTTACATCGATCAGGTCCATACAGTAGTCAAGCGTGAGCTCCTCGAGCGTGGTGCTGCTTTCGATGCCGGCCACACTGACGAGGTGCGTCTTGGCAGCGCTGATGCTTTTCAGCGACGCACAGTTACGAAGGGCGGCAAAGGTGAGGAGACCGCCACACTCGTCGAAGTACACCTGCGACAGGTGAGGACAGCTGCATAATCCGTCCATCGCAGCGGCAGCGCTCCTGCGGGCTGAAATTGTCCTCAGCTGTGGCGCGCCGGACAGGCCAGAGAGGTCGGTGAGTGCGGCGCAGTCGTCCACGTTGATCTCTTCCAAGGCCGTCATCGCCTTCAGCCCGTCAACCTGCTCCACCGCCGTGCCACCAATTTCCAGGTGTTGCACCTTCTCGAGGCGTTGCAGTGGGGCGATGTCAGACAGACGTCTGCAAGCGTTCAGTCGCAGATCCGTCAGATGCGTGCAAGTCACAAGCGGCTCAACGCTGTCAACAGAACTGCCGTTGAGAAACAATTTGGTCAACTGCGCAAGATTGGCTAATGGGGCAAGGGTTGCCACGCCAGCGCAGCCGTTCGCCTTCAGGATGCTGAGAGATGGACAGGTGGCCAGCGGATCCAGTTGAGTCACGGCGGTGCCACTCAGCAGTGCCACTGTAAGATGGACCTTTCCTCGCAGTGGTTCGATGTTGCTCACCTTCGCGCACCCGGTCGCTTGAAATGAATGGAGTTGTGTACAGGCAGCCAGGGGCGTCAGATCTGCCACATCCGTGTGAGTGATGCTCAACGTGTGCAGCGAGGACAACTGCTGCAGCGCCTCAAGGGAGCTCAAGTGCTTGCAGTGATCCAAAAACAGCTCCTCGAGCGCCGTGCAGTGCTGCAGGCCGTCAATCGCATGGATGGCGCATCGATGGGCAGATAGTGTCTTGAGTCGGGTGAGACGATTGATAAATCCGATGTTCGTCACAGAGCGGCACTGATCCACCTGGAGCTCCTCCAGCGCTACACATCCGGAAAGCGGTCCCAAGTCTGCAATAGCTGTATTGGCGACGGAGAGATGGCGAAGCTTCACACAAAACTGCAATGGGTCGAGCCTGCTGAGCTGGCGGCAGTTGTCAAGCCGCAGGTTTTCCATGCATTCGGCGAGGCTGCTGAGCGGGCCGATGTCGCACACGCGTGTCCCGCCCAAGTTGATCTTCTGCAGCTTGCGGAGCTTCTTTAGGCTTGTCAGGTCCTCTAACGCGTCGCAGCAGCAAAGAAAAAGCTCCTCCAAGGCACAGCAGTCTTGCAGCTCGGCGCTGCTCGATACGGCGGTGCCGCAAGCATCCAGAATGCGGAGGTGCGTCTTGGCGGAAAGCGGGCTCAGGTCAGACAGCAGGCGGTAGCCTTGGACGTACAGCTCCTCAAGCAGCGGGCACGACCGCAGCACCGCGATGCTCTGCACGGAGCTGTAGCGTATATCAATCACGCGGAGACGACCGGCGGTGGCAAGCGGCGCGAGGTCACAGACGCCCTTGCAACCCTGCAACTGCAGCACTTCAAGCCCCGTAAATAAGGACAGCGGTGCCAGTTCGCAAAAAGTAGTATCGGCGATCGCGAGCACGTGCACGCCCTTCGTTTCCTTTATGAGGCTAAGCTGATTCTTCAGTTGGCAGTTCACGACGGCGTTCCGGTTCCATGAGGGGTCCATCAGCTTCTTCGTTGTACTCCCCCAGTCGTGCTCCAAGGCGTTTAAGCGGAGCTTTAGCACTTCCAGATCCACCACTAAATGCTCCCTGTCCACGTAAGAAATCATGTTCTCGGTCAGTACGTCGTCACTGATGGAGCTGTGTGCGCTCTTGAGGAAGAGCACCGCAGCTACCACCAAGGCATCCACCACTTCTTCCCGTACCTCGGTGCTGAAGTCCTCATCACCTTGCCAGTCTGCCTCGGCACGGCACAGTGGACAGCGCCGAATCGGCGCAGCTGACATGCACGTCTCGCAGATGTGGTGAGTGCAGTGGACGTTCTTTTGTGCGGCCACCATCGGGCTCATGCAGATACAACACAGGTGGTCTTCGTCCACCGTGACGTTGATGGAGTTAAGAAAACGAGTCATTGCAGGCCGCTGAACCACTCGTCAGTGTAGACGGAGTCCTGAAGGGAGCACACTGATGTAGCCAGGGAAACAGAAAAAGAAAGCTAGAAGGAGGGAGGAAAGGAAGGGGAGGGGAAGGGAGAGAGCATCACGCGTAAAGAAGGAGGAGGGATGGGGAGGCCAACACACAAAGCACATCAGCACGGAGAAGAGTTGGCGCGACGGGAGCGGCGTACGCCTACAACGACCCCTTTCCTCAAGAAAAAAAAAAGCGAAGAAGGGTGTCCGCGCACTTCCCTCACCAGCAAGCTTACATGAGCAAGACTCTAGTTGCTTTTTCTTACAAGTGTTGCAGTGGAATTTCGAAGTTCGCGGTGCGAGAGATGAGTTGATAATTTTAAAGGGACAGATTAAACAGTAGCATTACCGTTCCAACACCACCTACTACAGCACACACAGAAACATAAAACAAGCGGAGTTGTTGCTACTGGCATCCATCTTTTTCGTGTGTCACCTTAAGACCGATCCCGACACTTCACGAGAGACGTTAAAGAGGGAAGAGGAATGCAGCTCCGGCTACGTTTGACAGCGAGAGCACATCCACCTACGTTGCAGAACGGTTGCCAGAGGTCTGCAGCCACGGAGGCACAACGATGTGCGCGTCGTCCGTGCGTTGCGGAGCATCGTCCCCGAGGTCCAGCTTCGACCACTCAATCTCTTCCTGCGGCTCGTCAGAGCTGACACTCTCCGCCCCCTCCACACGCTGCCGCTTCAACCGCTTCCACTCCATTTCCTTTTCATCGTCGGAAAAGTCGGGGCGGACGTGCTCCGGCAGCTCCTCATCGTTGACGTAGCTTGCATCCGTGCCTTTCGCCGCATCACACTGACCGAAGGGATCAAATATCACTTCCTGATGAGTCAGGTCGTAGTGCAGCAGCGTCCCTTCAGCCAGACGGCTGGACGTCAGCAACTCGTCGAAGTCGTCTCGCATCGACTTCACGACATAGAATGCTCGCTTGACGGGGCCGAGAACAGAAGTGATGCAGCCGATTATCGTGCCGTCGGCGAGGCAGAGCCGAGTGCCTATGTTCATCGACAGTGCCTCCGGCACGGCCTCTGCAACGCACGAGTGACTTGCTGTTGACGTGGAGTGCACAACGGCAACGGGGGCTTCTGAGACTTCCTCGAGGGAGATGCTGGCTGGCATGTCCACCGCCGTCTCCGTGTCTAGCACGACGTCGTCACCGTCCGGGATGACCCAGCCACGCCCATGCCCACCGTCACCATTGGAGGCTGTCGACGACGCAGACCGCGACGAGGCCCGTCGTGCGATGGGCTCGGAGTCCACGGAGCTGATGGAGACGGCCCGGCGAGTGGGTTTCTCATCAGCGTAAATGGCGCCTACCACCGAGTTGGGTGAGGAGGACATGACGCAGTGTGTATCGTCTCAACTAAAGGTCTTTTTTTTTGTGTGTGTGTGCGTGCCGGACAGTGTACATGAAGAGGTGTTACGAGGAGAGAAGGAAATCAAAGGTGCAATGATGGATGTGAAAGTCCTCGACACGAAGTCATCATACAGGTGTTACTGAAGGGAGAAGGAAACGAGAAAAGAAGGGATAGGGATGGTCAGTGTCGTCCAGCACAGAGGAGCAACAAAAAGACGAACGTTCTCAGCTTTTCTTCCATTGCATCCAGACCCACAAAACCACACACACACACACACACACACACACACACACACACACACACACACACACACACAAC
>OESO01000188.1:5937-130157 GCA_900240985.1 Crithidia bombi | reverse complement strand
GGAGCGCTTTCACGAAGGGAAACACACACAGCCCTGTGGAATGTCGGGTGGTACTGCAAATAAAACAACGGGAAATGGCCGTATTTGTGCATGATGTGTGCGGTACCGTCCCCATCCACTCGCAGTGTCAACTCACTCCCCTTTTGGCTCCCTCCACATCCGCAATGATAAGACGATGAGCACCGGTCGCACCGCTGACGCGCACATCAGTTCGAGCTGGGTGGATGAATCCAAAAACTGTAGTTGGTGCCTGCAGAGTCTAAAAAGGAGTGCTTTCCCTTGCTGAACGGGGACATCACGCTTGAATTAACAACGCTGATGCGTGTGCTTCGTGCGCAGCCGATGACTCTTAGCACGCACAGTTCGTCTGATTACTGGTAGGAGAAGGAGTCGATGTAGCCGTCAACGCATCTGGAGAAAAAGACACCTGCTGGATGAAGACGTCCGAGAGATGAGTTGCGTTGCTTTCGTAAGTGTATTTATGACCGGCGTATGGGAAGCCAACGCCAACAAGCTCACCGCCTTGCTGCCGTAACGAAACGTTGGAGTAGTGGTGGTTCGGTAAGAGATGAGGAAAAAAAAAATGTTTGTCAAAACACACTCTTTCCAGAACAACAGACATACACGGACCCACACGGCACCAGCTCAGTTGCCAGCGCACCCACACAGGATGCTCCCTTTCTGGAACTTGGGACACAAAAGCCTTCCCGCGGCGTTGGCAGGGTCCCCGGAAGTGTTGCTGCCGGTCGTTGAAGCAGCAAGTTCTTCCTCTTTTCATGCTCTTAAGCACTCAAGTCGGCGTGTGCTGTGCGAAGACGTCCGCGGACAGGCAAACACTGAAAAAAAAAAGGCTGCACTTGCTAACGATGCAGCGCGTCGTTACACGAAGGTGTCGGAAACAACCTGTAGATGCACGGAGGTGCCATCGAACTCCGTCACGGCGTCTTCCCTCAAGTTGTGACAAAGAAAGAGATCTACCGTTCGCAGAGCCGGGCACGTGCACAACCCGGCGATGGTCTGCACACCGCTGTGGGACGCGATGATGGTGTGCAGGCGTGGCGCACCGGCCAGAGGGGTCAGGTTCTCCAAGGTTTCGCAGCATTCGAAGTCCACCACCGTGAGCGAAGGACATCTGTTGAGACCGTCGATACAACGGACACTCGACTCGCACGCAAAAATCTGCTCGAGTTTAGGTGCGCCAGCCAACGGCGAGATGTCGTAAAGGGAGGTGCAGTGCAGAAAATCCACCTTGCGCAGTTCAGGGCACCGACCGAGCCCACTCACATCACTAACGCTGCTTTCACCGGCGTCGATCACGCGCAGCTGTGGCGCACCGGCGAGTGGGGCCAGACTGGTCAAGCAAACACACCGAATAAAGTTGACGGTCTCGAGTCGCGTGCAGCGTGCCAAGCCGCTGATGTCCTCCACAACACTGCAAGACGCCTTGATGATCTTTAGCCGTGGCGCTCCCCCCAGCCCAGCCAGGGAGTGCAGTTCCTTGCAGTCAGCGACGTCGATTACCTGGAGTGCGTGCCACTTGCCTTGGCTGCCCATATCCCGCACGCCGCTGTGATTTGCTCGCAGTTCCTTGAGTGAGAGGAGGTGCGACAGGCACGCGATGTCACTGACGTCGAGACAATAAGAGATATCGAGTACCTCCAGCGCAGCGCAGTTCGACAACTCGCTTACGGAGCGCACATCCCCATCGCTGATATCCAGCTCGCGGAGATGCATCAGACCGCGCAGTGGAGTCAAGTCGGCAAGCCCCGGACAGGAAGCCAGTCTCAGCTCCTCCAGTAAATGGCACTTTGCGAGCCCCGTAATATCAGCCGCCTCGCACCCGCTGGCGTCAAGAACTCTTAAGCTCGTCAGCGCCGCAACGGCGGAGAGGCTCGTTAGGGAGGAGCAGCCCGCAAGGGTAAACGCCTTCAGCGACACACACTGCTCCAGCCCTTCCAAGTCAGCAAGTTCATCGCTTTCTACGTCGAGGCTTTCCAGCGTGGCGGCGGCAGTAAATTGCCGCATGTCGAGAACCTCCATCTCGCCACCGTAAAGGGCGAGCCCCGTGAGGGCGGGCAGCTGTGCTGCAAACCTGAAGTCCTCTTCGGTGAAGCCGTGCAGGGTAAGCCCCTGCAACGATCGCAGCATCCCCGCTCGCCCAAGAAGTGCTGTCAGGCTGCTGCCGTTGCTGTGTGCGCTCAGCTCCTGCAGGCTTGCCAGAACGCGTTCGGACGCTGTTACGGCAGTCGCATCAGCAGGGAGATGCAGCGAAAGGAGATCGTCGAAAGCTGAGTCTGTGAGTGAGACTTCACCAGACAAACTGTCCCCGTACAGCGCAAAGGGGAAGTTGAACTTGCGGCGCCACCACGCAGTCAGCCGTGCAAGCGCCAGGTACGCGGTGGGGTCTATCGCCGAGGGTCGCAGTGCATGAATGAGGCAGTGACTACGAATCAGCAGGGTCGATGCTGCAGACCCTGTTACCGTGTTGCGCAGCTCGCTGCACACGCGTGCCAGCGGGCTCACCGCAGCAAATGCCAACGGAGACGCGTAGCCGAAGAAGGCACAGATCGTCGCCAGTGGGCCGCCCTGCATCGGCAACGGCGACAATACGGACGCTTCTGCAATGACCTCCTCGTCATAGTCGGTGGTGTCGAGCTGCGGTTGGCTCCCGCATGACTCCAGAAACGCCGCGTACCACGCGAGGGATAGGTTGCGTGGCCCTGTGACGTAGGGCTCATTGTGGTGGTGAATACGATGGTTCAGGAGCATCGCAGCCGGAGGTGTATCTGCCCCTGCGTGTTCTTCATACACGTGTAGCCAGTCCAGAAAAGAGAGACAAAACAGTAGAGCGGGAAAAGAGTGGTAGAGCACGAGTTCACACAGACATACACACACACATACACACATATGTACACTAACAGGGCTTCTCGAAAAGCTCATAATTAAACGGAGGGGCACTGCATGCACTTTCTCTTTTTCGATGTACATACACACACATGCGAAGGTTCTCGGCTCCGACAGACCAGCGGGGCGCTGGATAGCGCGTCTCTTCTTCACTTGTCCTCCTCTACGCAGTTACGTGTTTTTTCGTTGCTTTTTTTTTTGGTGGTGGTTTGTTAGAAATAGCTGCGAAGTTACGTCGTTGCTCGCCCTTCCATTGTATTCTACAAAGTGCACAACACTCGATACATCGTCTCATCTTCGACACCACTCCGCTTCTCTCCTGCGTGAAAGCGTCTTTGCTGCGTTGCGTACCGTCCCACTCGACTCCCTAGTTGAGACCCCGCACAAAGTTCTTGAAACCGCGTTTGAGAGACGTGCCTACGTTTTTGACGGCGCCGCCCATGCCGGCTGAGTCGCTGCCGGTTTGTATAGGGTAGGCGTAAGGCGCGAGTATGCAGTTGCGGCCGCCAAGAAGGAGGTAGCCTTGCTGCCGCACCATAGTGGCTGCGTCGACGACGCTGCACAAATTTGGATCGAACTCCACCACCGCCAAACGTTCACTGCGCGAGCGCACGGCGCCGTCCTCTTGTGTCGCCTGCTCCAGCGGATCCTCAACTGGGGGAGGGCTGTCGAAGGAAACTTGCTTCATGGATTGTGCGAGTTCGTCGTGCTCCTGCTTCTCCGACAGCCTCGGTAACGTAACGGTGAAGCAGAGCGCGCTGCTCTCGATGGCCGGAAACTGGCGGCTGGCGAGCTGTGGAATGACTCCCCTCTCCCACGTACTCCGCACTGCGGCATCCACGTCTGCCACCGTCACGTTATCAGGCACGCCCACCACTACCAGCGCGCACGCCCACTGTGTGTACGGGACCGGCCGCAGGAGGAAGACGTCGCTGATGCTCGGGAAGTGGTCGCCTTGGTTGCGGCCCAGCAGGAGTTCGATGCTGCGGAACTTTTTGCGGTCCTCAAAGACGTTCTCAAACTTGCGCTGCGTTGCGATGACGGCGTTGTGGCCCTGCAGACGCATCCCACATAAGCCACGGAGGATGTTGCCGTGCATGGCGGCCGAATTGGTGTACAGCATTGCCACGCAGTCGCCGTTGTGGACGAACAGCTCCGCCAACGCGCGGACGATCACGGGTGGGATGCGCTTGGGGTCGCGGGCTTCGTTCCACGTGTTCACAAAGGGCTTGGGAACCGTCTGCTTGGCTCCCGAGACCGGCGCGTAAGCTGCGGCGTACGGACTCTCCTGCTCAATTTCATCCGACGCGTCAAGCCCCGGCACCGGTGGACTCTCCGGGAAGCTTGAGTACGGGATGCGCTGGGTAACCAGCATGGCAATGGACAGCTGGAGGCACGTGAAGAAGCAGCCGAGGTTGGTACGGTCCAGCGAGTCGGCGCAGTTGACGCGCACGAAGCGCGACTGTGTGATGAGGCGTTCCACTCCGCCCGTCTGCCGGATCATCCCCACCGTCATCATGGAGTCCTCTGGGGTGGAGGCGGTGCCAAGGAAGCCCATCGAGGCCTCCCAGAATGTCGACGTTGCCACTTGAATCCCGTACTCCTTGATGATGTTGAGCCAGTCAACGTGAACAAGGTCCAGGTTACCACCCGGGAATCGGCTCTTGATCACCGGGTCAGAGGAGCGCACGGCGTCAAGGAAGTAACGAGCGAGCACATCTTCTCCATTTTGTGGGTTTAGCCGCAGCAGGTTGATGCAGCGGACCTGTGGACTGGCGGTAGAGCACCCGTGAGTTTCAAGCAGCATCACCTGCTTCAACCTCAAAAAGACGTTCTCGAAGTAGGTGCTGCTGCCGCGAAGGACTTCTGCTTTGTCACTGCTGAAGATCATCGCCGGCTCGGAGAGGGACATGCTGACTTGCGTCGTCCAGTGCACGGGAATGGTGCCGCGCAGGATGGAGTGGCGGGTGAAGGTGACTGTATCAGCACCGTAGTACTTCCATAAAATGTACTCGTAGTAGTGGTCGTTGCCGGCGCCGTTGGCAGTGTTCAGTCCACGGCCGAGGTACCGCGGCCCGGGGTTGACGTTGCTTTGTCGACCGAGCAATACCAGGTGTAACTCCACGCCGTCCTTCAGCGTGCACACCCGCTCCCCAGCGAAGCCGCGGACCAACCTCGAACACGCCGCCGTCAGCGAGCACGCCGTAAAGGGCTCGCGCAGGTGCGCAGACCAGTCGCACGCCATGTCTGGGGCCGCGCATGCATCCGGCTTGGTGAAGGGAAAAGGCAGCATCAGATTGACGTCGTCGCTGTAGTAGTAGCCCTTGTAGTAGGTGTACTCCTGAAATTCACTGAGCCGCGTGCGGTCCGCGGTGCTTACCCGCACCGGCGCTACGCCCGGCAATTCGAAAGGCACCCACGCCGTCCCCTCGACCTTGTGGATGACACCGGCAAAGGGCAGCCGCACCGCGGTCGTGATGGAGGTGGCGACCAGCATGTACACCCTGTCAATGCGCAGACACCCGAAGAGCGCGGGGAACTCTTGGAAACTCGCAAAGGGCCCGCACTGCTGCCGCGCCTGTGCGAGGGAGGCGAACTCCGTCGCAGGGAACGCGACGGAGCGCTGCAGCTGCCCGCAGCTCGTCACCTCGAGGGGTATCGTGATGGACCCCTCCAACCACTCCGACGTGGGGCGGTACAAATCATCCGTCGGCGATGGTGGCGGCGGCTTTGCGGCTGGCGGGGGTGCAGCAGGGGAGTCGAACACCAGCAGGTCCTCTATCTCCACCTTGGGCGGGGGCTTTGGCTTCGGCACCACCACGAAGAGATACCGCACATTGTTCTTCACGCCGATGGCACAACGATTACCGCTCGCTGGCAGCGTGGTAGGGGCAGCGCCGGCAGCATCACCGCCTCTCTGCGAATTGCGAGGCGACTGCATTAAGAGGAGGCAGCAACGACAGCCACGGGTGAAGGGCTGAGAAGCAAAGAAGGTACAACACGATGCAGAAAAAAAAAAAAAGAGCGAACCAACAGGGAACAGACAAAATGAAGGACAGAACGACGCCTGGAAGAGGGAATGCAGCCTGCGGCTGTTTTTCCTTTTATTTCTCTTCTTCTTTTGCGTTGCGTGGCTGCACTGCAAGGACGAGCTGACCAACCCAAGTGGTCTAATGCAGCCGCACAATCGCAAAGCAACGGATCAGCTAACTAGAAAAGACTACTCAATTGCAGATGCGTGTGAGTGGGTGTGTGCTTGTGTGGTTGTGTTATTCCTCGTCGATGGGGAGCAGTATCAAATAGTAGTAAGACATAAGAAGGGAGAGAGAACGTGTGAAGAGTAAGGCAAGGCGGACACCGGTACATTCAAGGATCCACAAATAACGCATCCACAAGGAAAGGAGGGGGGGGGAACCATCGGTGGGAGCGTACCTTATAAGTAGTTTTCAAGGTGTGAGAGAACAAAATGCAGAGTGTTTCATGGATTCTCAGCAAAAAGAAAATCAGCGATCTTGCGTACAATGTCTTTCTTCGTGGAGAAGGAAAGGATGTGGTGGACGATGACGTTGTGGGGTGACAAGTTCTCTAGCAGTGATAGAATGTTGACCACATGCACGCACCGCCTCCTCTCTCTCCGAGGAGGAGGGGGCGGGGAGGATCACATCAACCAGTAGACCACTTTTCACTGACCGTTATTCCCTTATTCTGTTGTTTTTGTTGTTGTGAGAGTTTTACTGACAAGTTCCTTTTGCTTTAGAAACGACACTTAACCAAATATGTGAACACGTTCTTACTGTGGAGGTGGTGACACCGAAGTCTCAGTGTCCAGGCGGTGGTCACTGCAGTGTGTTGCAGGGGAGTTGATCAAAGCAATGGAGAGGATAAATACAGAGAGAGGGGTGGGCAAACAAGGAGCGTACCGCTCGCATGTGATACAACGCTAAAGAGGGGATCCGCAACCCACCAAGACAAAAGCCAAAAAACAACGAGCGGCTGGCTTGACAAACGTTATCCCTCTCCAAAAGAAATTGGAGTACACATTCACACACACGCTCACACGTGCGTTGTCGACGTTTTTACGCCTTCCCTGTAAGGGCATCCATCGCTGTCAGCCACGGGCCGATCTTTGTCTCGGCGATCATCTCCTTGTACACGCGGTGCCCTCGCACCGACTGCAGCACGCCGTAGGTGTCGAGGTCCGCCAGGTCCGGCTTGTTGCCGCCGTGGAAGGCTCTCGGCTTCTGCGTCGTGCTGTCGACAAGCGCCTCTGCGGTGAAGCGGTTTACCTCCTCGTGCAAGCGCTGCTTCGGGTCATCATCGGGCTTCATGAGGCCAGCCTTGATCAGACGCGGCTTCGTCACTTTCATGGCGACGATGTACATCACCGGCGCACCGACCACCTTCAGGAAGAGCTTGTTCGCGTAAGGGATTGTGTCGCAGGAGTCGATGTACGAGTAACCAGCCCACGCCGCGGGAAGGTTGCGGTTGAACTCGAGCGTGACGAAGCGGACGAGGGAGCTGCGGGCCCACGTGCGCCACTTGTTGATGTCCTCATCTTTTAGCTGCCCAGCGAGACCAACCTTTTCGGCGAGGGTGTCCACGATGATCTGTGAATCCACCAAATACGGGCCAGGGCCCTCCTTCGTGTCAAAGCGCAGCTGTGGGACCTTCTTGTACTCGCTGCCCTTCAACTCACCCTTGAACATCGGCTCCACCTCCACGCACTCATGCGAGATTTTATGGTAGTCGAGGAAGGCCTTCACGGTGCCGCACCACGGGCACGTCGTGTAGCGGTACAGCTTGGTCAGCGGGTGCTCCTGCGGAACCAAGAGCTGCTTGAAGGCCGCGTTGAGCTTCGCCGTATCCTGGGCGGCGTTGAAGCCCTCCGCAGTTACGCTGCGGTTTTCGCGCAGACGGCGCTGATACATTGCGTAGCCGCCACCGAGCCCCGCCACACCGGCCACGGCAGTCCCAAGGAGCAGCTTGCGACCAATGGAACCTTTGCCGAACATCGTGTTGGCAACGAGTGTGTCTGAGCGTTCAGGAGGAAAGTGAGAAAGAGGAGGAGGACGAGGGGGGGGGGAGTGAAGTCTGACAGCAGACCACTTCACAGAAGAGATGGAAGAGTAAAACAGCTGAACATGAAAGAAAAACCAGAGAAAGACCAAGAAGACGAGGCAGTACAGAAGAAACAGTTGGAAGGTGCAGGACCTTGAGCGTACAGGTCGCCGTGCAATTGTCGACAGGTGGACATTCGTGGCCGATCGCTCAAACTACGCAGTCAACGCATGCAACGACATTGGTGGGAGCTTTGTCGCTGCTTCTTTGCTGTCTGTGCGTTAACGCTGGTCAGCAAAGCCACCGCAGCACGCGCGGGGGGTTGCTGGAGGAGAATCCACTTCTGGCATGCTTCTCCGTACTTCCGTATCACGTGCATTGCACTACATGATAGTGTCTCCACACCATCAACGACCATCCACAAACCGATACATATATGTGATTACGCTCTTGTTTATGTAAGTATCCAGGTCAGTTAGCAGTCTCAAGAGGCACACACATACGCAGAGAGAGAGCTGAGGAGCAACACTGTCTTCCATTTTCCTTTATTGCAGAAATGGCGTTTGCGCTACGTGCCGTAGCGCGTAGAGGGCATTCCATCCACCCAGGACTTCTGGTGTGGGCTCCAGTGCTCGTCGTCAGTGTGGTTGAGCCCGCTGACGTTGACCAACGGTTCCTTGCGCACCTCCTTTTCCAGCGCCATCTCCGACAGAGAGTCGTAGGGGCGGAGACGACGTGTGGCCATGTTGTGCATCTTACGGTACTTGCGCCCATGCTCGTCCTGGTCGCCGTGCACGATGGCATTGACACGATTCGCGTAGGTTTTACGGGACAGTTTCTTGTATCGCTTCTCCGGCTTATCCAAAGCGTGCAGGAGTTCGAGCATGCCACCGTGCATGCCACCGCCACCACCACCACCAGCAACAGTAGCAGCCCGCGACAGCTTCTTCTCCTCTACAGTCATCAAGAAGGTGCGTTGTGCCTCGTCCTGGCGGCGGCGTATCTTCGCCTTCGTGAGGGCATCCTGACTCAGCGGCCACTCCCCTTTTGTTTGCAAACCGTTCTCGACGTGCTGGGCGATAAATGCGATGCGCTGACTGAAGTCGGTCACGGAGGACGGCCACTGCTCGTAACCCTCTGGCTTTCGCATCGCCATGCGTCGCAGCGCCGAGGCACGCCTCTCCCGTTTGCGCTGCAGCCAGTGGAAGCGACGCTTGCCTTGACGCACGTCGCGCAGCTCCGCCAGCGTCAGCGTCTCCCCGGCTGCGGCGCGGTACTCCTTCGCCTTCTTAATTCGCGCCCACTCACGCAGCCGCGCGTCTCGTGGCATGCGAGCCAGACGCACGCGCAGCGCTTCGTCCTCCTCTGTCAGGCCGAGCGAGCCGTACTTCACGCGGTCACGGATGCTGTACGGCAGTGCGTGCACCCAATCCGGGAAGTACGTGTCATCGTCTAGCATGAAGGCGTCCATCCGCGCCGCCGGGTACACGCCATGCTCCTCGACGAGTCGGCGGTGATGTGCGGCGACGGCCTCCTCATCGTCGTCGCTGGCACGAAGCTTCCGGAAGAGTTGGTAAAACTCGCGTGACGTTGGTGGCTGTGCAAACTTATCGGCCACGTGGTCGCGCCGGTCAACCTCACGCCGCATTAGGTTGCGCATGGTCGTGCTGTAGTCCGCCGCGTCGTCGGAGGCGGAGACAACGGTGTCGTCGGAGGAGCGGACGGCCCGCATCTCGGCGGGGGTCTTCGGCAGCCGCCGACCACTACGCAGGGCCTCCTCTGTGCGAACGTCCATTTGCAACGTGTCCATCAAGTGGCGCTGACGTTCCTCGTTGAGCAGACCACGCTCCTTCGTGCGTGTCTTCAGCATCGCCGTGATATTGGTCTTACTGCGGTACACCTCCGGCTCCGTGAAGCTGTCGCCCATCTCACGTTTAGTAAGGGCACCTTGGTTGACACTCAAACCACCTTTTGGCGTCCGCCTTGAGAACGCCACTCGTTGGTACGGCCGCAGCAGCACCGCCGTCCGTTCGCAAAACATCGAGAGAGTTTTCTAGAAGTGTGGTACTGCTTTGCGGGCGTGCAGTTTGTTGGTCGGCACACGACGGATGTGGGTATGTGGGTGGGTGGCTGGGAGGGGGGCGGGGGAACGGGCAGAGGAGGAGAGAAGCGTGTGAGGAGGGAAATGCAGGGGAGGGGGGGTGGGGACACAGAGGAGTACAAAAAGAGAGGGGTCAGAAAGAAGGAACCGCAGCAGCCACCGCGACGGTGGTGCGCTGCTTGACAGCACACACACACACACATCGCTCACCGTTCCAACAATAGAAAGGAAAGCACAGAAAGTAACGCTTCCTGCCTCCTCCAGTGTACTGTTTACCTGACGACTCACCCATCCACCGAGCAGTGCCTTCGAGGTTGGTCACCTGGGACCAAAATTTAGCGACGTTTCGTTTTGCTTTCAAGAATTTCCTCAACACTACTAGTAGTTGACACACCCAAGTCCGCAGCACAGATTAAAAAAAAAAAAGAGCCCCAAGAACACGATCAAAAAACAAAAAACAAGGTGTCCGACGAGGTTTACAACAGGAAGGGTGAGAAAGAGAGTCTTTGCAAATCTGCCAGTTTCGGCCAGCAACGCGGAAACACGGCATTACACGCTGCCGCGCATCACCGACTCTTACACATACCCGTCTAAAGCCCTACGACACTCACCATCCATCCCTTCCTAGCAATCAAAATGCCATTTACAACGACAACGAACACAGTCAAAGAAACGCGTTACTTCGCACAACTGTGCCCTGTGGTAGTCTCTTCGCTGCACGCCCACACGTGGGAGAGACCACTGCGGTGGACGCTCAGCACGACCAGACGCAGCCATTCACCCCAAACACAAATAAAAATGATCGGAAAAAAAGAGAAAAAGAGATGATTACAGAAAGGCACGAAACGCAAGCGCAAACCCTTGTTTTCTCTGGTTAATGGTTGCGTTCTTTCTTTTTCTTGTCACTTTTGATGTACGTTCCACCACTCTACTCAATCCTCTTCACCTTAGCGGCCTGGCTGCGCTGGTACGCGGCAGAGCGGTAGCAGTTGTAGCCGTTCACGGACGCCAGGCAGATGTTCACGAGTGCCAGCGCGCGGCTGCCGGAGTTCTGCGGCTGGATCAGAAGAGCGTAAACAAACCAAACGCAGCCGGTGGCACAGAGCGCCACGCTGGAGTTAAAGTCGATCTTCTCCACCGGCGGGTTGCCCGAGACGATGCCGTACAACGGGACGATAGAGAGAGACCACTTGAAAAGGGGGGCGGCATTATAGATGCTGTTGAGGTAGGCGACGGCCGGGTTCGTCTCGTAGGGCTTGAGAAAGTTGAAGATGCGGCCAGTACCCACCCAGCTGTGAAACACCTTCGGAAAGGCCTTCGGAATCGCCTGAGCGCCAGCAGCGGCAGTCATCGCTCCTTTGCTTTTTGATAAAGAGAGTTCGTGTTTGTGTGTGTGTGTGGTGGTAAGGGCAACAAAAGAGGACAAAAGAAGCGGCACAAAATAAAAAAGGTGGAAGCACGAAAGACGGCGGGGGTGATTAGGAGGAGCAGCCGAAAGATGAAAACTCTAATGTCACGTACGAGATGCAGCAGCAGGGAGTTC
Organism: Crithidia bombi; assembly: GCA_900240985.1. Classification (NCBI taxonomy): domain Eukaryota; phylum Euglenozoa; class Kinetoplastea; order Trypanosomatida; family Trypanosomatidae; genus Crithidia; species Crithidia bombi. The sequence continues at coordinate 118,551 of OESO01000188.1, read as the reverse complement.
CGCGAGTGGAGACACGAAGTGGGTGGAGAAGTGCGAGCACACCGGTAAGACGCAAGAAAAACAAATCGAAGGGAGCGAGGAAAGAGAGGGAGAGAGACAACAAGAGGTGAGTTGAGTAGGTGGTTAGATGTGCTCCAATTGTGCGTTGTGAACGGCGTGTAGCTGCCGAGCACACGCAGACAGATGGAGAGGGAAAACGACGAGTTGGGTATCGGCACAGACACTGAACGCGTGTAATCTTACTTGCAGGAGAGATGAGCAGGTGATCTTCGATGAGAGCACCGCTCGCCCCCCCCCCTCCCTCCCTCAACATTTCCTTTATCGTCTTTTTTAACGTCGTAAAAGTACAGCAGGACGCACGCAGATAAAAAATAAATATAAGAAAGCAAAAGAGCCAAAAAAAGAGCAGCCGCGGCGATGACGCTCACGTGCGGCGCGAAGTGGAAGCCAAGGAGAGTTACGGTGTCCACGCAGTGACGCGGCCGTCTGCAGCTTTTTTTGGGAGGGAGGGGAGGGGGCTTCATTCGGTGGTCATGACGCTGCCAGCTCAAACCGCAGCAGCCGGTCTTGTGCTTTGATGAAGGTATCCCACTCCGCCGTATCCAACTCCGGTGCCGCCGGTGCCGCCACGGTGTCACCAGCCGCCGCGGCCCCGGAGAGTGTTTCTATTTGCATGAGCACTCCAATCGGTTGCAGTCTTCGCCGCAGCAGTTCGTAGTGGGGAGAGCTCTGGGGAAGGAGGAGCAGCAGTACGTGGAGGGTCTGGACCAGGGCAGGGCAGGTCGCTGGACGCAGCAGAGTCACGCGTAGGAAGGCAAAGGCGGGCGATTCCAGCTGCTGCACAAGGTGGTCTAGCTGCACATACGTGGCAATTGACATCTCTACATCACCGAGGTGCTCGCAAAGCCGCCGCGTGAAGATGTAGTGGCGGCACATCAGCGCCAGCGAGAGTAGTGCAACGGTATTGTAGCACCAGCAGCGGCGCAAAGCAGTGAACAGATTGGCCGCAGTAGCATCCGCCAACCCACGCCTCAGCAACGCACGCACGTCGTCGAACTCTGGAAACGTTGTCAGCATCGCGTGCAGCGACAGCACCACCTTGCTCACCAGCCGCAGGTCCGCTTCACTCGCCAGCTCTTCAACGAAACAGACAAGCACGCACACCTGCGAAGTGCTGGCCTCCGGCTGACTGCGAGAGAAGACGTGAAGCTTGCGGACGATGGTTGGAAATCGTGACAGCAGCAACCCACTCTGAGCGTGGGTGAGGAGCCGCTGCAGGACGAGCCGAACAACACGCGCCAGGTCGACACCTTTATCGCTCAAAGAAAGCAGGCACGCCACTTCCGTCGCGCGTTGTGCCACGTTGTCTGCCGCCTCATCCATCAGCACAACGATACCGTCAAGAACGGCCTCCAGCGCCTTCTCGGTCGATTGCGGAGCGAGGTGATGCACCACAAGAAGCCACTCTAGTACGCCCAGCTGCGCTGCCTCGCCAACGTTGCTGCTCAGCAGCTCCATCACACTGCGTAATAGGACCTCCGCAACACTCGCCGTTACTCCGCTGTCCATCGACACCAGCGCGTCTTGCATCTCCTGATTTGCTTTCACAGCCGCAACGTGTGTGGCTCCATCCTTGGAGCCAAGCTGCGGCACGATCGCCTGCAATGCACGTGGCAGATACCGCTGCAGAACGTCGTTGTGCACGCTCAGAGGAACTAACTCGCCTATCCACTCAAGACAAAAGACGCGTGTATGGGCTGATGTCGTGCTATGAACGCAGCTGGCCAGAGTATTCATCGCCTCGCACACGTCGGCGCTGCTCCCGTTTGTGAAGAAGCGCAGCACGTCCTGCCGGAAGCCACGCAGCACGTCAAACACGTTCGCGTTGTCGCTAACCGACGCGGCAAGCAGAACACGTAGCAGTGGTGTCATGCTGGCGGTGAAGTAGCACCCTGGCAACTCCATCACAAAGCGCAGCCAGCTCAGTATCCACTGTGGCACCGCTGATGTCACGTCCGACAGGAGCGTGCCGGATGACGATGTGTAGTTGCCCAACGTGCTCGATACAAAGCTAGTGAAAAGTGGGACGTCAATAACAGCGCTACCACCGCGGCTCACCGTTTCCTGCAACGCACACGACACCTCCTCTGCCAGCAGAAACACGCGCTTGTCGCGATCACCGACGGTGATGCAGAGAGCACTGAAGAGGTCCGTGAAACGCACTGCCAGCGCCTCGGCGCCGTGCTGCTGAACAAAGAAGTAACAGGCCTCCACAGCAGCGATGCGCACAATCGGGTCGGCGTCTGCCATGCTGCGCAGCACCGGGTCCAGCAGACTTGCCACCAACGTCTCGCTCAGCGGGTGCAGTGGAATGCCGGCGCAAATTGCGCGCAGGCAAATGAGGCCGCCTCGACGGTACACCGCGGCGGTGCTCTTCAGGAGTTGTTCGTCCACGCCGCGGACATCGCGAAGAAGCAACTCAACTGCCTCTGCAGTCGTCCGGTCTTTAAACAGCTGCGAAGTGCGGGCGGTGATGACCTGCGCCGCCTTCGCACGTGCTTCGGCTTTGCCCTCGATAAGCGACTTTCGGGAAGCCTGGATTGCGAGTGTGTCGGCCATGATGCGCAAAAACAACAAAAAAGATGACACCTTTGCGACAATTTGCCACACCAGCGAGTGCGCAGGGGGGGGGGGAGGCAGGATGGGTGGACAACGCCACAGAAGGGAGAGGCGAGAAGCGTTGAGGAAGGAGGGAGGAGGAAGGAAGGTTTGAGAACGTTGCAGCACCTCAGCAAGAACGTAAAGGTGGCGCACCTACGAAACAACAAGGTGACCCCTTTGAAGCATCACTTCCAGTTGGGGCCCGCAGTGCGGTGACGTCGTTCGCACACAGTAAAATGATCGATTGCGGCATCAATGAGCAAGCCGTCGCTGGCTTATGCCCCCCAGATACGCACGCAAACAAAAAGAAGCGTGGCGGATGGTTCACCAGCCCACGCACGCAGCCGAACTTTTGAAGATCGTTTCTCGCGAACGACGTGTCAAAGCTGTCGCATCAACAGTGTAGCACAACAAGATGATGTCCCTGCTGTCTGTGTTTGGAAGAGCGGGGGCGAGGGCGAGACGAAAGCCTTGAACAGCGAACGGCGAGTCCACCAACTCACTCGCTGTGACTCAGGCACGTGCAACCGCCCGCGAAAGGGCAGCTGCGCGGTTACCTGTTTCCAAAGGTCTGCATTCTCTTCTTTTTTTCCCTTTTGGAGATATTACGATGCACAACTAGCCACAAACAAACAAGAAAAACAAACCGAAGATAACTTAGCGAGATAACAACAAATTCTCAACAGAACTAAAGACCTTGAACAACAACACCGTAAAAAAAGAGGAGGTGGGCACCATGAAGGAGGGAGTAAAGAAAACGTGCTGTGCAAATCACCCACGCTCTTGCGCTCCCCCCACAACACACCGTCGAACGCCTGCCAAGTAGAGAAACATATGATAAAAACTGCCCTATCGCCTCTGGAAACAGAAAACAGTCAAAAAAGAGAGAACAAAGACACTGTTTATTCATAAACGCTCTGCAGAAGAGCACGATACAGGTGATTTGACAGAGAAACTAAGAACCGAAATATAGTAAAGGAGGACTCCTCGACAGCCCTCTGTGTTGTCGCAAAACAAGCTCTACTGCAACTTGTGGATAGCAACTGGCATCACGAGACAGTGAAGACAAGGTGAGCAGCCATACTCTTCCGCTCGTTATCCAGCCACCAAACCCACACACTGTTTTTTATGTTTGTTTGCTGTTTTGCGTTGCACCAGTGGAGAAGAATAAAGAGAGTGAGCCGCCTTTTTTTTTTTGGTGGTGTTGTTTCCAGGTAGGTGTGTGTATTTCAGGAAACGAGACGCTCTTATCTGAGTTCTCGGCGACCCCTACCGGCAAACAAGACCTCGGTAGCTCGGCGTAGAGAGAGAGGAGAGAAGGAAAGGCACAAAAACGGACAAAAAAAAGCGCAAAGAACACACACGAAAGCTAACAGCCTTATATATATATATATACTGCGCATAAACGAAGGGAGAACGACAGACTTCCGATGTCGATGATTGGGGGGTACAGAAGAATGACAATAAAAATCACACACACCCAAAAGAGAAGAAGACGGAAATAATGATCATCGCAAAACCTACAAAAACAAACGGAGAAAAGCGAACACTCGTTTTGCGCAGCATCGTGGGTTACGTAGTGGCGCTTCCACACCACAACCCATACAGCAAAAAAACACCCGTTGTGCTCCTGGAAAGAGGGGGAAAAGCAATAACGGCAACTACAACAACCACAGCGCCTGAACCTGCATCTTATTGAAAAGCAAAGAGAAGAACACACGAAAGATCGAGAAGGGAAGAATGGAGGAGAGGGGCCGCTTTCATCTGCCCGTTCGCGCGTCCAGCGCACCGGCGTCTCGCGCTGGGTACCTGCAGCACGGAAAAGGAGAGGAGAAACATGCACAGAGGCAGCAGGAGTGAGGTAGCGCAGATACACTATGTGAATGGTAGCAACGATTGTATTTTCTTCCGTTCGTGCTATCCCACGACGCAGACGTCAGCGCTGTGCGCTGTCGGTTGCTTTACAGGGAGCCAGAGGACAGACCGCGCGTGCTGGAGCGGCGCGGGGTGCTGCCACGGCGCACGGACTCCTCCTCGATGCGGATCTTGCGGGTCTCCAGCTCGCGGATGCTCTCGCGGTTCTTCCTGGAGAGGTTCGTCTTCTTGAAGGGCAAGTGCTGCTCGGAGCGCGGGTTGCCGGACGGGTACCACGGCTTCAGGTAGTCTGGGCCCGAGCGGCGACTCGGCGCCCGCCAGCTCACGCGACGGCGCGGCTGGTTGGCGCCAGGCACGGAGTAGGCTGGCTGCTCCTCCTCGTGCTCGTCGGGCTCCTCGCCGTAGTGCACGTCGCGCGGCTCGCCTTCGGCGCCCTCACTATCATCCTCACCATCGTCCGCGCCGTCGTGCTTGCCGGCGTCGCTGCCCTCCTCGTCGCCTTCGCCTTCGTGCGCGTGTGGGTAGGCGTCATCGTCGTCACCCTCCTCGCCCTCGCCGTGGTGCTCGTCGCTCGCGTCTTCCTGATCTTCATCCTCCTCGCCCTCCTCACCGGCATTGCGGTCCTGGTCTTCGTCTTCGTCGCCCTCCTCGCCGTTGTGGTGGTCAGCATCGCTGCCCTCCTCGCCAGCGGCGCGGTCATGGTCCTCCTCCTCGTGCTCGTGGTCTTCACCTTCCTCGCCCTCCTCGTGGTGGTGGTCGGCGTCGCTACCCTCTTCGTGGTCGTGAGCGTCATCATCGTGGTCAGAGTCGTGGTCACCCTCCTCCTCCTCTTCCTCCTCCTCCTCTCCTCCTCCCCTGGGCCTCCTCTGCCTCCTCCTGGGCCTCCTCTGCCTCCTCCTGGGCTCCTCTGCCCTCCTCCTGGGCCTCCTCTGCCTCCTCCTGGGCCTCCTCTGCCTCCTCCTGGGCCTCCTCTGCTTCCTCCTGGGCCTCCTCTGCTTCCTCTGCCTCCTCACCCTCCTCGTGGTGATGCTCGTCCTCCTGCATCTCCTCGTCGATGTCACGATCCTCCCCCTCGTCGTGGTCTTCGTGGTCGATGCCGATGGGGTGCTCAGGGACGGGATGCACAGCCGCCGGCGCGGGCTCCTCCTCTTCTTCCTCCTCTTCTTCCTCGCCATAGCCGTGGTGGTGGTCAGCATCGGACTCGCCGTAGCCGCCGTGGCGGGCGACCTCCTCCCGCTCCTCATCCTCCTCCTCGTCCTCCTCGTCATGGACGCCCTTCTCGTGTGGCTCCGTAGCGGCACGGTCCCGCGCCTCCTCGGTGGAGCGGGGCGCGTGCAGCCGCTTGTAGCTGACAACAATCTCGCCTGCACGCTCGCTGGGGTCGTCGGCGCGGTGCATCTGGATGACCACGACGCCCTCATCATCGTGGCCGATGTCGCAAGTGCCGGCGGAGAGGAGGCGGTCCTTCTCGAAGGCCTGCACCTCTACCTCGTGCTGGTTCGGATCGACCTCAATGAAGCGCACCTCCTGGTTCCAGTTGATGACGTGGTTGCCGTCCTCGTCCTCCACAGCCGGGGCGTTCACAGTGGTGCCCTCCAGCTCACCGGTGGCCACCGTGACGTAACCGTTCTCCACCGCCTCGCCGTCCGGGCGGATGAGGTTGAGGCCGCGCACCACCGTCACAAAGAGCGACTCTTTCTGCACCTCCAGCAGCGCCGGGTGCGGGTTCTCCTCGTCTAACGGCATGTTGGCCCACTCAATCAAGATCTCGCCCCACAGGGCGTCATCCTTCGACTTGGACTCAATGAGGAGCACCGCAGTACCCTTGTTGTAGAGGCGCTCAAAGTCTAACGGGACGGCACCAATGACGAGCAGCTCCTCCTCCTCGTCACCGGCAGCCACCTCCTGCTTCGGTACACACACAAGAATGTGGCCCAGCTTCTTCTCCGTGTTGAGCTGCATGATCTGCGAGGGGTTCTCCGGCAGGTAGTGGTAGCCCTCCTTCGTGTTGAAGGGCGACAGCGAGGGCTCGGCATTAGAGCCGGGGGTGTACAACACAGACTCGGAGCAGTTGTCATCCGTGTCGCGCAGGACACACAGCACGCCGCCAGGGTACGGCTCGGCGCCGTGGTCAGTGTACTGGAAGAGGCGGTGTGCGACGAAGGTGCAGCCGAGCGGGGTGGCGAGCGTCTGCTGCTCCATGGCCGTCTCGTCCATCTTCTCGTCGCCGTTGCGCACGTACCAGGAGGCAATAATGCTGCCCAGCGGGCCCTCCTTGCCGGTGCCGTAGCCGTTGTGCATGCTCTCCTCCGGCATCACCGGCACCGCCTCCTGGTCGCCACGCTCGCGGTCGTGCAGGGCACCGCTGGGGATGACGACACCACCCACCAGCTGGTCGTTCGACTCCGGCAGCGCATCGTTCACCACCAGCACCTCCAGCGGTTCGTTCGCGTTCATGTACGGGAACTCAAAGAGCTCCTCCCACGGCGTCACCACCTCCGCCCCGCGAGGAACCTTAGCGGTCTGGCCCTCGAAGGCACCGCAGCGCACAATGACAGAGATGGGATCCTGGGCCTCGGCACTGATGTTGCGGCCGTGGTGGACCGTCACCACCAGCTTCGGCACGTTCTGGTCACGCTTCGCCCGGCGTAGCTCATCCAGCGTCGGCGGCGGCGGCGGCACACTCGCTGCGGACTCCACCGGCTCCTCGTCCTCGACGATGCGGCGGTACGCCTTGCGACGGGAATTCCCCGACGGCAGCGGACGCGCGCGCTCATCGAAGACGTCGAGCTGCATCAGGCGGCGACGCTCAGCTTCCTTGGCGTCTCGGGCCTCGCGGAGCAGGCGCTCCCGCTCTTGCTGCCTGCTAAACTCACTGCAGCAGGGGCAGAGGTACACCTCCGGCATCTGGTCGTACGTTCCCTCCGGCGGGAAGCCAGTGCGGCGGATCAGCGACGTCGCCGTCTCATCCTCGAACGGCAGCGGTTCACCGAAGAGTGACATGGCACACAACAACAATGGAAGTAGTTTGCGTTTGCTTTAATTCGTGTGTTTGTGTGTACCTGCACGCTGCAGCAACAGAGTTACGGCGTTGAAGGTCACAATGGTCTATGTGAGGCTGGACAAAGGCAGACAACGTGACGACTGCCTACTGTCCTGCGTCAGTGAGCTCACAAAGGGGAAGCTGAGAGAACAAAAAGAAAGAAAAAGAGAAACAATGATAAAGGGTCAATTCTCTCAACACAGGTACAGGGTTGGGTTGCGTAATAGAAAATGAAAGAAAAAACAGAAGTGCTGATAGCCTAAATTTAAAAACACCAGGTAGGGGGTTATGCCTCTGCTGATTTAGCGTCTTCTGTGGAGTTGTTGTTTTTTTGTGTGTAAGTGTGAGTGGGAGTGGTTTGCCCAAAGGTAAGAGAAAATGTTACAGAAGAATAGAAGCGTGAGTTAGGGAAGAGCGAAGTTGCCAGGCAAACCGGGCGTGCTATCGCGAGAAGAACGAGGAGCGAGCTTCAAGTTATTGTTCTCCTGTCTTGTGCACCAAAACCCTGGTGCACACACAGACAAAAAAAAGCCGGAGCGGTGTTTGCTGTTAGAGAAAAAGAACTTCAGGTGCTTGTCGTGAGGTGGACAAGAAAACGACTGTGTCATGGCTGCAACACGGGCGAGCAGCGCCCCTGGCTTTCACCGTGTCCGTTAGGCTCTTTTCGCAGAGGAAGCTGTGGGAGGGGAGTGGAAAAAAGAAACGCTGTTTCGGATTCAGCGAACGTAGTTGATCGTAGAAAGCAAACAAACAGTAACAACAACAGCAAAAAAAAAACGTGGTTTGCCGTGTATGTACATCTGGTACACAATGACCCCCCAGGCGAGACACACCGCGGTCGACACAACGAGCCGTTAGCAAGAGAACACGTCTCCTTTATATGATAACGCTCGTCTATTCATAAGAAAAGTACATTCGTCGACAACGCGGAGAACCAGCCCACCCATCCACCTCTCCCTCGCTGCTTTTTTTTTTTTGCCTTCCCTCGCGCCGAGCAATACAGAAAAAAAAGTGCACTCCATCAACTTTGTCACATCATAGCTGGGCTGTACACTTGACCACCCTTACGCTTCAGCATCACGATTTCAGCGTTGAGTGCGTCCACCTCCTCCTGCTGGGCAGCAATAAGCTCGCGCAGCACCGCGCGCTCTTGCTTCGAGGCCACCGTGTTGCCGCGGTAGTGTTGGACCGTCTTTGAAGTTGCGCGGGAGAGGGCGGCGTCGACCTGCTGACGTTCCAACTCAAGATCGCCGAGGTTTTGCAGCAGACTTGTGTTTTCGAACACCTTGCCTTGAAGGCGGGTGCGCAGCTCCGAAATTTGGTTCTCCATCTTCCGTACCGCGCGAGCCCACTTCAGCTCCAAATGGCGGAGCTCCTCCTTCTTCGCCTCGATCGCCCAGCTAGAGCCACACGACTCGAGCATCTCGAGGTCCACGTGCTGGCCGAACTTCAAGAGCATCACCTCGGTCACCTTCGCCTGCCAGTCCTGATAGACGCGATGGGCGGCTTGGCGAGCATCCTTTAACCGCTGCAACTCCGCCGCCATACTCGTCACCTCCTCCCGCCGCTGCTGCTTCTGCTCTGCTAGGTCGTAAATGCGCTGCCGCAGCGCCGCCACCTGCGCGTCGGAAATTATCACCTACCGGCTCCTCATAGAGCCGCGGCGGCACCCGCATTTGGCTGTCAAGGCATCGCACCTGGCTGATCCGCAGCGGCACCACCGTGTTGAGCATGTTCAGCTCCTGCCGCTTCTGCGCCTCGAGGACTTGCATTTCGCCTCGACACGTCTTGAGCCGCTCCGCCAGCTGCTGCACCGTCTGCTGACTCCTCTCCAGTTTTTTGTGCGTCGCGGCGACGTCGGCCTTGGCGGCCTCCACGGCGTCGGCGATGTCCAGCCGTGTCTCGCGGTAGGCCAACATCTTCTCCCACGCCTCAGTGCTGCAGTTCGGTGGCCGCACCTCTTCGCCGATGCCGTCGTCCTCCTCATCGTCCTCGTCATCGCTGGTCACGTCGTCATCGTCTTCGGCAGCCTCGCCATGTCGCCGGCGCTTCACCTGGCGATAGTAGACGCGCTTAATGTACGCTAGCTTGTCACTGGGGCAATGCTCCTCGAGGTAGGCTTCAGCGGTTTGGTTGCTGGCCTTCAGCTGCGCCGTAAGCTGCTTGATTCGCTCCTCCGTTGATGACAGGGATTGGTGCTGTGCGGTGATGGCACGCTGCGCCTCCTCGCGTTCACGCTTCACCGTGTGGAGCGCCTCCTTGAGCCTCTTGTCTTGTGAGCGGAAAACGAGCAGCAGCTGGTATTCGCGAAAGAGCAGCGTGAGGCGACCGCAGGCGAGACTCAGGTCAGCGTCCACGCTCGCGCGACGCAGACGCAGAGCCTCTAACTTGTCGTTGAAACGTTGGCGAATGGCGGCCATGGCGACTTCCAGCTGGCCCAAGTCACGCTCCAGGACTGCCTTCTCCATCTCTTGTTCTTCCTTCTCCTCTGGCGAAAGCTTGATGTTCTCCAGCTTACCCTTCAGCTCTGCGTCCATGCGTTCTCGCATGGCGAAGCCGGCGATGGTGCTCTGCCGCGAGGGGCGCTCCGTCGACGATGGGTGGTGACCGCTTTTGGTGGGCCGCTTCTCCGCTGTGCCTACGCTGGCGACGCTTGTCTTCCCAGCTCCACTGTTGCGAGACCCACTCGCCACGTTATAGGATGCGGCTTCGGCAGCAGCAGCGGCATCAGCAGTGGACGACCCACGAGGGCGCTCGCGTGCCTGGGCACCGGCCAGATCAGCACCGAAGCCACGCTGTGCCTTCTTCTCCTCCTCGGCCCTCGCGCGCTCCTCCGTCTTCTGCTTAATGTATGTCTCGAGTTGCACACGGCTCATCACGTAGAGCGACTCCGGCTCCTCCTCCACGGTGAGCGCCAGCATTGGTGCATCAGCAGAAGAATCGAGGCCGAGTTGGAAGCGCACCTTCGCGTACGACGCGCGCAGCTGGTTGTAGGTCTTGAGAGCCTCTCGCTTCTCCGCACGCAGCTGCAGCAGGTCGTCGTTGAAGGTGGACTTCATGTGCGCAATGTCGTGTATGAGCGCAGTCATGCGCTGCAGCTTCGCGGTCGCCGTGGGGCGGAATGCGTACTCGCTACGGTAGCCAGCATCGGTGCGGAAGGTACACTCGCCACGGTGCTTCAGGTCCAGCTCCAGTTGACGGACCAGGGCTGCGTCCTCCGTAGCGGGGTTAGGTGTGCGGGCCATCAGTTGCTGGTAGCCAAGACGGCGCTCCTGGCGTTCAAGTCTACGTGAGTCCATCTTGTCCAATTGCTGCTTCACCGACGCACCAGTGGCCAACGCCGTCCCTGGGGCACTGGCACGGCTGTCTACGGTGGTCGTCTGCGCCGCCGTCGTCTGCTGCGCTGGTGCTGCTGTTTTCGCCGTTCCCATGACACCCCATTTTTCATCCTGCGGTATCGCCGCACCACCAACACCCGTCACGGCACCGCGGGGGCCCGTTTTGTTGTTGGTGTCGTTGCTGTCATTGCCGCTTTCACTGGCGCTGTTCTCGTCGTCAGATGTCTGCAGTTGCTGCATCGCCGCCGTCAGCCGCGCCACCGACTCGCGGGGGTCGAGCAGGCGAAAGGAGGCAACGGAGAAGTCGGCCTCCAGGGCGAAGAGCTCGAAGCGGTCGCACAGCAGGTTCGACACAAAGCGCTTCCGCAACTTCTCCGTCTTGGCGTCCTCGCGAGCGGTAGTCAAAACAAACTCCTTTCCCGCTTCCTTCACGCGGCGCTGCTTCTCCACCTCAAGCGCCTCGCGCAACGACGCGTCGAGCTCCAACTCGTCGTGGCTCAGGCGCTGATCTAGTGCCAGCTGCTTGTTTCGGTCAACGACACGGTTGTAGTCCTTGCGCACCGCTTCGAGCTTTTGTAGAAAGGCGTGCAGCCGCTGCGACTTCTGCGCCGCGGCACGGGCTGCATCGTCGGCCTCCTTTTGTTCCTGCACCGACAGCGTTGGAACCTTGAGAGCTGACTTAGTTGCGGCCGCAGATGGAGTAGCATCAGCAACATTAGTAACGGCAGGGACCGCTGCAAGTGTCGCCATCTGGGCTGGGATGGGATCGACAGCGAGCAGTGGGCTTGGCATATTGTGTCCGCTCCTCAGCTGAGTGACCAGCATGCCATCTGAGCCAGCCGTGATGACGATGCCGCCGTCGTGTGAAACAAATGCACCCGTCACGGCGCCGCCGGTGCTGTCGTGGGATGCACCGAGAAGAGAGAGGTGCTCTCGGTGGCCGGCCTCGCGCAGGAGAAGCCGGTTCCCTGAGACGCTCACAACGAGCTCTCCGTGGGGGCTGACAAACGCTGCCTCTGGCACGCAGTCGCGGTAGCACAGGTTTATCAACGGCTCCTCCACATAGTTGGGCGGCTCCACGCCCGTGGCGGGTAGCGGTGGCAAGTTCAGCTGGTTGGGATAGCGGACGGACGCCTTGTAAAGGTAGGCCAGCTCCGACTTCTCCATGCCAACGGCGATGCCTTCCTCGCCAGGCAGGCGCACCACAAAAACGATCGGCCACGGCCCCACGTCCTCCTCCTGCAGCACCGCCGCTGAGTTGGTCGTCATGTCGAGCTCCTCCGCTTCCGTCTTGGGCGGTGGCAGCTGACGCTGACGGATGGCCACCAGGTCGTAGACACACGGAAACACAAAGCCGTTGGCGTGGTCGATGGACTCCGGCGCAGGGGCGTGAACCGAAAGCAGCTCGCCGCTGTGGTAGCCCAGGAAGCAGCCGCCGTGACCGCCAGACGCGTGAGAGTCCCACGCTGCACACGTCGGCTTCGCCAGCGGTGAGGTGCAGAGGCCCATCGGCCGCAGCGTAATGGGCGTCCCGGCGGTTGTCGTCTCCACCGCAAAGAAAAAGACGTCCCCGTCAGTCGACACACTCGCGAGCTGCACTGCGTCTTCGCTTACAGCGAGTGCGAGGAGTCCGGCGGCGTGCGCCTTCCACTGGCCGATCATGTGGATCGCGCTGCAGTGGTCCACCACCTCCAGCAGTCGCACTACGCCATCCGCGTACCCCGCAACGACGCACGTGCACTTCGTGTTGGAAAATGGTGCCAGCACCTCCACCGCCACGACGGCAACAGGGTCATGGTGTGAGTCGCAGGGCGGGCCAGCAAGGCGGCAGCGCTCCGTGCAGCGCACCGCATCGTAGCAGCGCACCACCCCGTCCACGCCACCCGTGACGGCGAGTGGCAACACCGGCGACACCGCCGCACACGTCAGCGGTGCGCCGTTGAGCTGAAAGGCCACCGTCGCCGCCGTGTCCTCTCCTGCAGCCGTCGCGGTGTCGCCCGTAAGCTCCTTTCCTCCTGCGAGGGGGTTTGGTAGAGTTGCGATAGTGCCGAAGGCGTCCATCAGAATCCACCGCCCGTGCTCGTCGTCCAAGGCGACGGAGCGGATGCGAAACGCCGGCCCCGCGCAAACCTCATACACACATGTCGGGGCGTAGTACGGTGGCAGCCCCGCACCTGCCGCCACCTCCAGCTCGCGCAGATTCCAGTAGCGCATGAAGCCGTCGTCACCTGCCGTCACCACGTAGGGCCCCTGCAGGGATACGATGTGAATGGCGCCATCATGGCAGGCGACGATGTCGTACGGTGCCTGCCCCACACCGTTGGCGCCGTTCTCGTCGACGGCAAAGGAGCGGGCGAAGGTGCAGAGGATCAAGTCGCCTTCCCACAGCAGCAAGTTGCCGCTGTCGGAGCCGGACAATACCTTGCCGTCAGAGAGCACTACGAAGGCGTCTACGTCGGAGATTTCGTGTCGACCAAACTTGCCCAACGAGCCTTGCAGCTTCTTTCCAGTGAAGGTGTTTGCCATGGTCCAGAACTTGAGGTGGCCCGCGCCGCCCGTCACGAGTCGCGAGTCGTCGAAGCGGCTGAAGGCAACGGTGTAGACGTCCGTGCCGAAGCACTTGGCGCGCAGCAGCAGCGCCGCCGTCGACCAGTCCCAGATAGCCAGGGTGAAGTCCGGCTCACTTGCCACGGAGGCAAAACGCGTCCCGCCTGCGTTGAAGGCAAGCGTGCTGTAGCCGACCTCAGCACCACCGCTGAACGACTTCACTGCCTTCTTGGACGGCCAGTCGTAGACTTGGATAAGCGGATCAGCCGGGCGGCGCTCACCGACAGCGTAAAATAAGTGGCTGGGGTGCACCGCAACGGCCCCGACGGCGCCGTCCGCCGGGCCATCCTGTGACTCGACCACGCCAGTGTCAAGGTGAAGGAAGAGGACGAACTTGCCGCCGCTGGTTAGCACGGTGTGGCTGCCCAGGTAGTCGATGGCGTTGAAGCGGGTACAGTTGAGACCGTAGTGCGCGATGGTGGTGCTGCTCGGCTGCAACCCTGGTGGGTACGTGTGCAGCGGCTTCTGCTGCCTATCCGCACCGGAGAGAGCCATCTGCAGCCGTACGGAGAGAACAGGAAGGGGGTGGAGGTGGGAGAGAACTCGCTGTTGCTCCACACCTACGTAACAACGTGGGCTTGCTCTACACTACGCGATGGTAGCTACCTGCGAACTGCGATGACGGTACGCCGTGACTGATGGACGAGTCCCTCCTAGCAGCGGCATAAAAAAAGAGAGCCTGCTCTCTATGCATACATATATATACACACACACAACAAAAAAAAAAGACAACGCATTAGCAGGAGAAAAAGGGAGGAGGCAGGAGAATAAGGAGCCAGTAACAGCCAAGCACATTACATTGGGAAGGTGAAGATGCTTCAAAGAGTCTCAGCCGCAATGTGGCTGGGCTGCACCACCGCATACCGTCTCAGCGCACCGTAGACCGTGCCCATATTCTTCTCTGAATTTCCTTTTGTCTTTTAGACTGCATCTGTGAGAGGCGCAAGCTGGGGCAGACCGTGATTTGTTGAGGTGAATTCTGGGAGCTGGGCAGCACGGGGCTTGTGCGTGCCTTTACATCTTTCGTGCACAACTTCGGGGAGCTGAAGTCCACGAGAAGCGCAACGCCACCAGGACAAAACAAAACAAAAGCCAAGGAGCCGCAAGGGAGCACAATGAAAGCGTGATAGATCATTCGACATACAAGGCGCGTTGCAGCGACTGCACCTTAAGCCATAAAAGGAAGAGGAGGCACTTCTACAGAGTAGGAGAAGGCTGCATTATCCGGAAAGACGTCGCACCAGCGCCTCCATCATCACGGCCGGCTCCACGCCTCTTGTTTTGGCCGCCGCCACCTCCTCCTCTGACCCGCCCACAAACATCACTTTGCTGTGCATCGCTTTTGTTGCCGTGAAGGCGGCGCAGCACACATCGCAGTCAGTACTGCCTTTCAACTGCAGGGACACTGCCAGCGGAAGCACTGCTAGCCAGTCGTAGGCGCCGTACCAACGACGCAGCATCGCGGCAGCCCTCTCCTCCAGTCCAAAGGACGCACAGACGCCCTCAAAGGGGATCAGCGCCACCGCACCTGACTTACGCTTGTACGTTTCCATCATGCGCAGAAACGCGTGTTCTGCGGCTTCGCGTGCAGCCAACGTCGACAACGCCGCTGCGCTGAGCACCGTGCAGTACATCGACTCCGACGTCAGCAAACGACGCAGCTCCGTCTCCACGCTCGTCGTTGACGGGGCCACAGCACTAATTGATGCCGTCTGCGGAGTCAGCTGCAGCACTGCCCGCACCAAGTCTTCGTGCTGCTCACGCAGCGCGTGCAGCACAGACTTCGGTGCGACACAGTGCACTTCACGATAACGTCGCACCGCGGCTGACACGGCAGTCGCTGCCAGCAGAGGCGGCATCTCATGTTCGCGTGTGACAAAGTGGCACACGTTGGGCAACCGAGCCCCCTGCCCCTCCTCCACAGCGAGAGTGCCAAGCAGCGCAAAGAGCCGCTGCGTCGCACGACGCTGCACCGCCACCTCCAGCGACGACTGGTACAGCCCAGGGAAGCGTTGCAGACACCATAGAAAGAAGCAAGCGCAGTTGAGGTGGAGCACCCGCTGCAGCCACGCACGCACCTCGGACACCTGCACCACCACCTCGAGCACACGCAGTGTGGACCGCAGAGTCGAAGTGGACACGACGCACATAGAGACGAATAGCACCGCCATGCGTCCGTAGTCGCGGCGCTCGTCACACAGGGCGAGCGCTTCATCAAACACCCTTGGCACTAGATGGAGCCGCATCGCGTAGGCGTACTTCACCACGTCTGTGACAAACAGCAGTGTGTCTTTGTCAGTGGCGGCGACGTTTCGGCTCCGGCTGCTGCTGCTGATGCTACCTCGGCCATCCGTTTCCTGTGTGCACAGATACACCACAACGTCACTCAGAAAGGCAGCGAGGTGGAGGGGTGAGGTGGCGAGTGCGTCTCTGCTGCGGCCGCTGAGGAGCTCCTCCCGCACGAGGCGTACAACAACGGAGCAGGGCTTGTGGCTGGACAGCAGGCAGCGACCAAAGGAGATGATCATCGCCTCATTCAGCCTGCCCGTGGTGGCGCGTACCATGGCGAGGATGCGCTCGTAGAGATCCATAAAGTGCTCCTCCAACGGGTGCGGCTGCTGCAACGCCGCCTGTGCCAACGCGGCAGCCAGGTTGCCCCACACACTCGACGGTACTCGCTGATTGCCAAGCGAATCTTTGAAGGCGAGAGCAACACGTGCAGCCCGCACCGGCTGCCCCGGCAGCGCCTTAATGGCCTCCAGTAGGGTACTCAGCGGAATCACTGCGCTGTCCAGCAGCACGTCCTCCAGCACGTCCAGCACGGCATCCGTGCCCCCCTCGCGGCCCAACACACTCAGTGCTCGGTTCACCGCCGCCAGACACGGTGCGGCATTCAATTTGCGGTCCACAGCAAACCGGTGCAGAATTTCGTCCGCCGCGTGTCGCTGGCCCAACCACTGATACGTCGCCTGCTGCCGCTGCGCGATGGCAAAGGAGTCCGTCAACACGGACTGCAATGGCTGCACCACCACCGCCCCACACGCTGCCACCTCCGCCTCCACCGACGCATCGAGCCGACGGCGGCGATGTAAAAAAAAGTCGCGGGCGCAGCGGCCGGCGCTGACGACGGCGTCCTGCGAAGCGGAGGCGAAGGCGCGGTAGCGAATCGTGACGGGCAGCGCTGCGACACGCGGGGCCTCTTCGCGGATGAGGCGTGTCGTGTCCTCCGTCTCGTCCCACTCTGTAGCCTCCATTGCTACGGCTGAAGCAGCGGAGACTAAAAAAGAGGAAAAGTGTGCAGGAGATGTCCTGAGAGGCTGCAAGACAGAAATGAAGAAACGGCTATCAACTGCAGCACAACAATAGCGACAGCAACAAAGAAGAGTGGTGCGTTGTTCAGTCAACACAGTCCGTCTCTCCCTACGAAACCTTCTGTGGAGCGCGTGTGTCGATGCACACCGGTTGCACACTCACACGCAACATCCACCAACGAAAAAGAAAGAAACAAGGAAGCACGACAAGAACAGAGAGAGCGCGCAAAGAAATAAGGGAGGAGTGTGATGTTGCTGCACCTGCTACAACAGCTCGGCCCAATGTCCCTCGAAGAGGTAGAAGTGTGGTGGGTGGTGACTCTGCGTTGCTGGTGTCACAGCCAAAGAAGTGGTTTTCGCATGAGACCACCGCACAGGTTGCGAAAGGCAGAGAGAGAGGGAGAAATCAACGCATCTACGCCCACAGTTTTCACCGTTCGCACACGTAGAGTGCTGCAAATAATATAAATAAATGGAGACGCCCTCTTCTCTAACGTCAACTTTTTCATTCATCACCGAGAAGCAGTGTCGACATGCACCGATGCTCACGTGTATTTGTCTGACTGCTTCGTTGGCGCAGCCCCTTCCCGTAGTGGCGGGCAAAAGAGAAAACTTCAAGAGGCCAAGAATGGGCACGGTAACCACACGCACGTGAGAACGAACAGAACATGTAAATGTCAGGAAAGCAAGAGCATGTATACACACACAACAAAAGAAGAAAAAGAAAAGCAGCGAAGGAGACGAAGAGCGCTTCGTGCTAATTTAATTCCAATAAAAAGAAGTCACTTTTTGTCGTACATCAAAAGTAGTTCGCAAAGGCGACCCTCTGCGCCACGTTGGAGGAGAGCTGAGGAAGAACAACGAACCCGCTCAGATCGCCACCTCGGAGCCGTGCTCAACCGCACACGTAAACACGCACACACGTAAAAGCAAATCAGAAAAGGAAGAAAACAGTTTGCATCCCACACACATAGCAGAAGGCGTCTAGGCCCACAAAGACAGAAAGAGATGTGGGCAAGTACGCTTCCCTTCAAGAGTGACGTCAGAAAGGGGAGTCTTCCATGGATGGCAAAGTGAAGAAACATGCAGGGAAGATAAACAGCAACAACAAAGACGCATAAGCCATCGCGCGCTGGTTGAGTGTACATCACCGTTCACACCTTCACAGACAAAGTCGAGAAAGAAAAATAAAACACTGCGTCAACTTGGCGCGGGTGCACACAGCGAGAGGGAGAGGGGAGGGGCGGGGGAAGAGTTGCGTAAGAGGGTTAATTCAGCTCCTGCCGCCGCCGCGCACGATCCATTGCGGCGCGGTGCAGCATCGACTTGATGTCGGATGTGGGGGCAGGAATCGGCGCCAGCTGGCTGTACGGAGGTGTGGTCGGGTTCACTGGTGGCCGGTAAAGTGGATTCAGAAACACAGGCGAGAGCCGCGTAGTGGGGTAGGCACGGCGCACGTCGTTCGCGTGCTTCCGCGGGTTGCCAAGAAGATGATTCGGTGGCGCAGCTCCAGGGCCGTTGCGGTCTGCGACGTACGGCGGAGCAGGTGCCAGGTGGTGCTGTGCGATGTACGGCCGCACCAGTGAGCGGCCTGTCTTGCGGCTGCGGCCACTCGATATGTGAGACGGTGGCGGCGACACGGACGGCTGCCGCGACGCCTCGATGCGCTTCCGGCAGCTCGGCCGCTCCTGCGCGGTGAGGGGCAACTTTAAGGAGGCGGCGGACGCCGACGGTGACGGGTACTGCGGGGTGAGGAGGGCGGGTGGCGTGCTCAGCGGCTGGATGCCTCCCTGCAGGTGATAGTGCATGGCGGGCAGCTGCGGAGAGTACGGTGCGGAGGGGAGAGGAAGAGGGGGAGGGGAGGAAGACGGCAGCAGCGGCGGCGGTGAGAGCGACTTCAGCGGCGGCACGTACGGCCGCACGCAGGTCGGTGGCTCACTCGAGGCATGCGGACGGGTAGCTGGATGCCCGTTCGACGCGGCGTGTGTACCCCCAGCGAGGCGGTGCTGCTCCTCCAGCGGCGTGTGTGGGTCCAGTTGGTCTAAGGTGGAGGTGGACGCAGAGGGCCGATGGTGGTCCACAGAGGCAGCGGCAGCAGCGGCTGCTGCTGCTTCGCCAACGGTGACAAGAGTCGGCATATTCGCACCTGATCTTCCTCCCTCAGTCAGGACCTCGTCTGGCAGCAGTCCGTGTTTGCACAGCGAACGCACGTAGTGCTCGGGTACTGCGCCAGGGTCTGTCAGCCATTGCCGCAGGCGGTTGCGCACGATGGGGAGCCGCAGGACGTCGGTGAGTTCGATGCGATCAGCCGGTTTTCGCACCAGCATGCGGGTGACAATGTTACACAGCTCGGCGCTGTACACGGTTGGCAGCGGGTCGTACTGCACGGCGAGGATGCAGTGCAGCAGACCCTTCATGTCCTTCGCGTTGAATGGGTGGTTCAGGACATCACCTCGTACAGCACTACCCCTAACGCCCACACATCACTGCGATGGTCGTACGGTTTTTCTAGAATGAGCTCAGGCGACAAGTAGTAGGGCGTACCGACAAATGTCTGCGCCTGGTCGTAAGTGTTGGCTAGCGTGCGTGCGATACCGAAGTCCCCTAACTTAATGAGCCCCTCGTTGGTGAGAAAAATGTTCTGTGTCTTGACATCGCGGTGCAGAATCTTGCGTTGATGCACATAGTGAAGACTCAACACCAGTTGGATGAGCCAGTCCAGCACCTGCCGCTCTGGCAGATTCGCACCGTAGTTTTTCTTTAGCCTCGAGGAAAGGTCACCGCCTTCCGCAAACTCCATGACAATACACAAGCTGTCCGACCTGCGTGCGAGGAAGCTGTCTACGTAATTGATGATGTTTGGGTGGCGTAGCGAACTCAGCACACGTGCCTCATTCAAGCTCTGTTGACGGTCCTTCTTACTCAGCCGTGTGAGGTCAACTTGCTTGATGACGTAGCACTGCCCATCTTCGTTGTTGCGCGCGAGAGTGCAGGTACCCATATTGCCTTTCCCAATCGCCTTCACCTTCGTGTATTTGTTCATGGCTCTCACAAGGGGCAGTACTGCCAATCGTAGTTGCACGAGGCAGAGAGAGAGACAGAAAATGTCTGGTCAGCGCACCGTCCTCGACGACGCCCTTCGTGAAGACAACGGCGATGGACTATGCAGTTTGCGTGGTGCAGTCCATAGAGCGGGCACACACACACACACACAAAAAAAAAAAAAAAACGCCGTCTCCGTTAACACACTCGATAACCCGGTGTCACTGCCGGCAAAGAAAAAGGCAGTGAAGAGGGAAGACACACCTGCTTGTTTGTAGTGTGTGCGCGGGGAGACGAGAGAGGTTTGTGTGTGTTCTGTACATGCAAGAATGCCTGCAAACCTGAGAGATTTGCGCAACTGCCAATGAAGGGAATCGGGACTTTCAGAGGAAGAGCGAGAAAGAGAGAGAGAACAATCGACATACCAATATACTAAAAGGCGAGGAGTGGCAGAGCAAGAACCGAGTACAATACTGTTGAACGTCTCCTTTGATTGGCTGCAGAGGACACTGCTTGTGTGCCACACGACACGCTAGCAAGAGGCACCTCCCACAAAAGTACAGAACACAAACGAGTGCGGTGCCATCAAAAACCTCCTCTTCCCAGCCTCTAACGGCGCGAATACACATACACACACATATATATATATATATCACGAGACAGCGGAGGCACTGACAGCACTCGCTGCCGCTTTCTTTAGAGAAAAGAAGAAACGACGAGGTACATCCGTCATGGTGCGCGCCACACACGCACTAACACAGGCAAGGGGCAGCTTTCCATCTCTTCACCTTTGCTGAACGCATTATGTGTCGAATCGCAACACTTGCTAGGGCAGAAAACGCTCTGATCATTAATGACTAAGTGGTAAACCAACAACAACAGAAAAAGAAGATAACTGTGGCCGGGAACTGTGACCGGCACACGAGGTAGCACACAGACACACATATACGCCTTCATTGATGTATACGCACCACCATCAGCTGTGTTCTGAGGAAGGAGAAAGGGGAGGAGGGAGAGCTGCGTTTTCTTTCATGCAAGTCGAACACGACAAGCAAGATACGCGACACTCAGAATGCGAAAGCAGAGGACTTTTTGAAGTTCCCAGGAGTGATTGGCAAGTGAAGTGCAACCTACAGAGTACCTATACTACTTCACCACCATCACCCCTCCCACAAACACGCAGACAAGCGCGGGTACCTTTCCCGCCCCGTGCCAGTCGAGGCTCCGTTGTATCTCGTCACCATCCGCTATCACTAAGGAAACGAACAACACACCGCGCGCGGTGTGGAAAGAAAGGCAAATGCAGCCGCCATCTTACACTTCCTGCCCTTCACGGCTGCGCACACAATTGTGCTGCACAGCAACAAACAAGAGACAACAAAAGCGGATAGGTAAATGTTGAGGAGTCGCTCTCTTCGTGACTCTGTATCGCCTGTAATCGATCAACTCATCCAGCGTCCTCCTCACCTAACACCACACACAAACATAAAAAAGAACGCAGGCCACTAAAAGGAAGGTAAAACAAAGGTGTTGATCATTCCTCTATTTTAATTCAGAAGCAACTCCAACAGCGCCAGACCGAGGAAGGTCGGCGCAAGCCACATCATGTGCGTGTGCAGCACCAGCCAGTACGCAATAAAAAACCAACCGGCCACGTGGGCTGAGTTGTGGCCGTTGTAGCCCAGAGTGGCGTAGCCAGCGGCCCACAGCATCGTAAAGACGGCAATCATGCCAGAGATGACACGGTTCACGACGGACACCGTCGACTGCTCCGCAGCGATCCAGTGACGCATGAACATCTCACCCGGGACTACAGCGGAGACGGTACGGTGGCTCTGTGCCTGCAGTGCAGCACGGGCCTCGGGAGACATGTTCTGTGGCAGGATCTGCGACCAGTCATGTGTGGTTGGCTTGTGGTGTGCAGAACGCGCAGCCACGCGGAAGGCGCTAAGGGCAGCCGTGGTGCCCAATGGAAGCGTAACGCGACGGAACATGGTGACGACAAGAGGAGGAGTCACCACCACACTAACGGAACGACGCGCTTGCGAAGAGCAAAGGGGGAGGCACGGAGGCACCAAAACTCTGGACTTGTGTGCGTGTGTGTGCGTGCGTACGTGTGTGTGAGTGTGAGTGAGAGAGAGAGAGAGAGCACACGATGTTTGACCTGTGCGACAGTGCGCACGTTCGTGGGAGAGAAAGGAGGATAAAGGAGAAGGAGAACACCGATACGTAGAGCAGGAAAACCAACGTAAATGCAAATCAGCTCACCATTCTTCTTCATGGTGACATCACTCTACACGTACGTGTCTGAGAAGACATTAAAGAGAGAGAGAGGAGGGGGTGGACTTCACGTCAACGGGAAGTCGTCACAACTCTGGAAAAAGAGTACCAGCCACATACATGTGTGTCAAGGCATTGCTGTCCTTCTCATGTTTCAACTGCAAACACGTCAAAAAGACGCTCGTTGTTGCTTTCTTTTTTCGCTGCTGTTCTCATTTCACGAGTTATGCAGAGCGAACGGCTCTGACGTGGATAAAGTCAAATCGAACGAGAAACACAGAAGACAAAGCAACAACACTGGACAGATGCAGACACAGACACACAAAGTTAAAAGAAACTGTATCAAGCAGCGGTAGTGCACATGGAGGACACAAGATGTTCCACGCTTTACGCACAAAGAACAGCCGGTGACACAGCTGCTTTCCCTTTCAAAAAAGAGGGCAGCACGCTTCACTTGGCAGCGCGCTTGAGGATATACGAGATGAGAAGCGCGTTGAGCAGCGCAATCACCAACACCACTGATGCCTCCGTCACGGTGCGCACGACAAGCATCGTGAATATCTTCTCCACCCACTCTCGCAGCCCATTTTCTCTTAGCCGCAAAAGGATTTGGTCATCATGCATACCCATCACGAAGCCGTCGGTGCGCAACATCAACTTGCGCAGTGGGTCGATGCGACTCTTCCAACGCTTCAGCGAAGTGAGGCCGACCTCCATCTTAATGACTTTGGGTTCACCCGAGTAATCCCTGTTGTCGATGCAGTAAGCGTGCTCCTTGCGGGCGTGCGTCGTGAAGTACACGCGATCCTCGGCTTCGTGCTCGCCGGCATAGGACGCATAGATGATGTGCCCGTCGACGTCGCGAATAAACACGTCAAAGTCATCGCCGCCTTCCATCACGTGGTAGTGCATGGAGACACCCTCGTAGAAGTCTTTGCCGATGGAATACAGACAGACCTCCTCCTTGCCCACGTCGAAGGTGACGGAGTTGATGGTGGGCTTTACGCGCAGCCCACAAGCAAAGGAGGTGGCCGTCAGCAGACACAGTGCCAGAAGCACCGTCGTAATCTGCGTGCGACGCATCGCAACGAGGAACACAGGTAGGCACACACACAACAAAAAAAAAAAACGCTCAGTGAGCTGCGTCACCTTTTCACAGCACCCGTGCTTTTCTTGTGTCCTTGCCTGCACGCACCGCTGCAAAGCCAAGACGCAGGCTGTTGAATTAGTGCGTATTCGACTGACGTCCCACACGCAGATGGATGACAGGGAAGAGGAGGGAGGAGAGGGCAAGAGGAGAAGCATTTGCGGATATTGTTGATGGGAAGAGGGAAGGGAAGGAGGTCCTTTGCCACTCTCTCTCACACCGCAGCGACCAGCTTGAAAAATCCGTCCACTGAGACGACTTGATGCGGTGGGCAACACACCTCGCTGAAGAGAAGCATCCACAGCTAGCAAGCCTCAATCCACTCCGCAGCGCCATGCGTTCATGGCACTCAAAGCAGCGAGAAAGAAAGAGAAGCGAAAGAAGAAGAGGTCCTTTTTCGTGAGCCTGTTTTGGTCTTTGTCTCAGTTAGTGTGCACTTGCACTTTGGTGTATAACGGCATTCCACTCGCCATATGCGAAGGTCAATTAAACAGTACGCCGGCCAGTCCCTCTTTTTACACACACACACACACACACACACACACACACAATGCAGTTAAGGAAAACGCAAGGGAAGCTTCCACCGCACGTGCACCCACAGTTATATAGAGCACACTTGCAAGCATGGATTACTGTCCTTCATTTACCTGTGGAGTAAAACAACAAAAAAAAAGTGGGGTTGTTGTTTTATTTTTATCAGCTACTCACCCGCTTCATTGTCTTCTTCCCCCCCCCCCTCCAACGGGTGAGTCCGATCGGGAGAGGGAAGGGGTGGACGTTGAGACGAGTGCGTTCCAAAGAAACTAAACAAACAGAAAACAAAAGCGAGCTTTCACGCGTACGTCTTAACAGCAACGAGTAGCAACGCTGGTGAGGGACAATCTGCCCCACCCATTCTCCTCGTCACCCACCGTATTGGGTTTCCAAATAAAACAGAACAAAAAAAGGCTATAGTCTGACTTACATCGAGTTCAACTCTTCACACGCCCTGGTGTTTGCAGCTCCGCACTGCATTTCAGCGAACCACGAAAAGCACCGAATTCGAGAGGAAGTAAAAAAAAAAGGAAGAGAAGCACAGCAGCCGTGGCCGGCGAACTGCAGAGAGGGAGAGGACACACACACACACACATACACATATATAAAGCAGTGCCTCGAAGACGCCTCCTCCCCCCTCTCCAAGTGATGGAGGTTTGGGGACGAAGAGAGGTCTCTTGCCCTTACCATGTTTTGCAGGTCTACTCATGCGTGCAAATCACGCGTCCAGTGGCGTACGCATCTGCCAGAAAGTGGGGGTTGGTGGCGTCCACCGCGGAGCTCGACGCTCGACAGGTGGGGCGACGCGCCGCCCGTCGAGCTGCTGCGCCGAAGCCGCCGTTGAGCTGCCCTGCAGCAAGCGCCTGCGCTGCGAGTCGTCGACGGTACAGCTCCGTTACGGTGAATAGCAGCGCCGCATGCGATTCGGCCGGCTCCACGGACGGCAGCGTTGGCAGCGCATGCAGTGTTGGCGCCGACACTGCCGCCCACTGCAGCGCTGACGAGGAAGACACGGAGCAGCAAGGTGAGCTTAACGTGTCAGTAACCTGTTGATGGTCACCCCATGTGCCGTCCCAGGAAAGAAAATCCAAGACGGTGCACAACGTCGGTGCGAGGCGGCGCGCTGCTGTACGAAACGTTGTTACCAACACCGCGAACTGCACATGAATGCGGCACAACTCGCTGTGCAGGGTGTGCCACTGCAGCTCCAGCTCGTCTTTCATCGCACCGGACTCGAGCAGACTCTGTACCCCCACGTAGGCCTTTTGCAGCTCGTCAAGCGATACGGTGCACTCACTCAGCGCATTCGTCTCAAGCATCCGCTTCAACTGCAGGGCACAGAGGACGTCGGGAGAGACGAAGAGTGTCCGCAGCCGTGACAGCAAGTCCACCGCATCCAGACTACCCACGCCTTCTTCAGCGCGCAGAAACGCAAAAACCACCTCGCAGTCACGCTGCGACACTGGTGCGTTCAGCACTGCCGCGCAGAGAAACGTGAACTGTGCTGACGTGACGTGGTGCATGCTGAGACGGCTGCAGAGGCTGCGGAAGTCCCTCGTGAGGCGCTCCGGCCCCAGCTGGCGCAGCTGCGATGCTACTGCGTTCTCGCTTTCCATCCGCACAGCGCAGAAAAGAGCCTCGTCAACTGGGCGTCGTGTGTGTTGATCAGCGTGTGTGTGGTGCCGCGCTGCCAGTGGTGGCTCGCTGGTGCACTGCGCCGCCGTCGCTTGTAGGATTTTCGTATCTGTTTGCACGTCTGCACTCCGTCTCGCACCAAAGACGGACTGTAGCCGCGTCTTGGACGGCGGCGGGGAGGTGGGGTGTGGCGTTGAATGGACGTCGGCTTCGGTGAGGAAGGTAAAGCGCTCGTCAGAGACGTGGCGAGGTGATAACAGAGGTGCGGAGGAGATGCTACGTACACTGACAGGGCGGCGCAAGACATCGCCTACCGTCCGCGGCGTCGCCGGACGCGTGGGCCGCATGAAGAGAAAAAAAGGGAAAGTACCCAACACGAAAGTCTGCACTGCCTCGCTGTGCGTTTGCGATAATATATAGATGTCTGTGTATACAGATGGGTGTGAGGGTGCCTTTGTTAAGTCTGCAGTTGCCAGAAAAAAATGCCGAATCGCGAGGTCAACAGAAGCAGCCAACGAGGACGGGGGAAACAAAGAGAGAGAGAGAGAGAGACCGCTGCTGCCGTTGCTTCTTTGCCTTTCTTGACGTTTTGGTCGCGTCTCAGGAAGCACCTCTATGCTCCTTACCCTTTCCCGGCACCAGCACCCGCGTACACGCATAGCGAAGTGCGTAACGCCAACGCTTATCATTTGCCGCTCACTAATTTCGCGCACACCGACTGGTGGAAGGCGGTAGGTGACATCGCACATGAAGGCGGCACAAAACAGAGCCGCCTTCACAACACACCACTGTCTCTTCTTCATTCCTCACGCGTGTGTTGAGCTGCGCTTTGGGTCCTGCGTTGTGTACGACCATCATTTTTATCGTGCTCGTTGACAGTTTCCTTTCTTTTTTGGGGGGACATCACGAGTTACGCATGCTATTTCCACAACAGACACACAGACACACACAATTCCAACAAACGAACACACACGTGCCTGTTCATCATCTTCCGTTACTTCCGCTTTTTAAGAACGTTTTTATCGACAGGGCAGGGGGGAACTCTACCGTTCATTAAGGAGGGAGGGGGGGGGGTGAACGCTCCGTTCACAGTGCTCCTCTCCCCGCTCTTTCCTCCATTCTCCGGTTCTTCGCTTGCACCTCCACCACCATCTCAACACACGCATGCGCCTCTCCCTCAACGAGGCGTCGCTGCCCTGCATGGGTGAACCCCCACGGCTTATGCAACACGGCCCCCTCCCAACTCATCTTTCTTTTCGATTTCTTACTTCTTCTTCTGCATCTTCTTCTCGGCGTTGCGGAGCACTGCCACGCTCTTCTTGAGAGAGCCGTTGAGCAGCGCACGGGCTGCGGTAGAGCGCTCCAGCAGCACCTTCGACACCGCAGCCTTCAAGTCGGCCGGGTGCAGGGCACCGCTGCCACAGTCCGCCGCGAGCGTCTCCGGCTTGTCGTACGTCACGTCACCGCCGTTCGCCTCGCCACGCTCGACGGTCAGCGAGCCGTGCTGGGCGATGAGGTGCTGCGCCACGGCGATAACTGGGTTCGCGCTCTCTTCCGGTGCCGAGTAGGCCTTCTTGATCTTGCGTCGGATGTCCATGTCGTTGTCATCGAGGTAGAGCACGTCGTCCACGCCGAGCACGGCCGGTGCAGCGTCTGGGCGATGCAGCGGGATAATGACCCCCTCGTGTGTCTGCAGGCACGCAATGCGCTCCTTTGTGTATTCCCGCGCCAGCGTGTTCACCTGCCCGTCCAGCGAGGTAGAGATGACGTGAGAAGCGGAGAGCTGCAACGCGGTAGAGACGCGCATGAGGGCGGCGATCACCTGGCCGGCGTTCTTCACTTCACCGCCGTAGAGCTCCTCGATGTGGTTCAGCATGTTCTTGCGGCCGACGGAGATGACGTTGACCCAGAAATCGTTGCTGTTGCCGAGAATCACGTCGTTCTCTTTCACAATCTTCACCGCCGCTGGCATGCCGTAAGCCTGAAGCAGAGCAGAGTTCACCTCCAGCGCCGCACTGATGTCCTTCTCCACTCCAGTGATTTCATCACACGCCACCGCCGACCAGTCTGGTAGGATCAGCGTCACGGTACCGTCAGGGTGCGCCGCCAGGAAGTCCTTCGCGGCTGCCACCATGCCCTCCGCGACGTCCAGCGGCACCTTCAGCAGCGCCGGCATCCACATACACGCGTGCGGCTTTTCTGGCGCCGGGGGCAGCTCTGTCTCCGCCAAAGGCGGGGCTGCCCCGCCCTTGCGGAATGACTTGACCTGCTCTAGCAGTTCGTGTGCCTCGGCGTTGGTGGCGAAGTGCTGACGGACGGGGGCGAGTAGCGCGTTCACCTCAGCAATGAGGCACGCCTTCAACTCCGCCTCGCTCACCGCCCCCTTCACAAAAGCAGTCTCGAGGTCCTCGTAGGTGGCGTACGTGTTGCCGTTGATCGTCGCCGACACCCCGGGTCGGGCGTACACCACGCACTGGTAGTAGTCCAGCACCGGGTTGCGGTCGTCTGTGGCCACTGGTGCGCCGTCGTCCGTGACGGCGTAGGCTGACTGCACCACGCGAGGGCAGTAGGCCTGGCCGATCTTCCGTGCCACGTCCTCCTCGGTGTCCTCCATGAAGATAGCGCTGTCGGGGTCGCTCTTGCTCATCTTCGCCTGACCCTGCTTCAGACCTGCCAGCATGTGATGCGAGAGGATAACGGGCTTCAGCTTTCGGCCAATCAAGTCGCAGTACTCGCGGGCGAGCATGTTCACCTTGCGCTGGTCCAAACCTAGCTGGCAGATGTCCGTCTTCAGGTAGAAGATGTCGCTGCATTGCATGAGGGGGTACAGAATTTGAGCAGCGGTGAGAGTGCCCTCGGCCTTTCCCATGATCGTGCAGCACTTCTTGATCCGTGCAATCGTGTTCTGACGGCCAATGTCAAGGACCATGCGCCAGTACGTGTCAGCGTGGCTCGTGATCTCCTTGCTACTCCAGAGGAAGACGACCTTCTCCATGTCCATGCCCGCTGCCTTCCACACCTCAATCAGGTAGCGGCCTACAATGCCGATCTTCTCCAGCTCGCCGCCGACCTTATCGTTCATCAGTGCAAACCAGTCCGCTACCCAGAAAACAAACTCGCAGCCGGCCGCCGTGCACTTGTTCACGTTCACCGCCTTGTAGATTCCCTGCGCGATGTGCATGCGACCAGAGGGTTCGAAGCCGTCGTAGCAGCGGATGTTCGGCTTCTTCTCAATCAAGTTGCGCAGTTCACTCTCCTGAATGCACTCCTCGCCGACGCTGCGGAGCAGCGTGTAGCGCTCGTCGTTGTTCATGCTGGCAGATGCGGCACTGGACGATAGTGTCGCCGCTGCTCGGACGCCGAAAGCGTTGAATGTGGGAGGTGAAGTGAGGAAGAACGGGGAGCGTGGCAGCACACAACGAAGAGGCGCAGCAGAGCGGCTGGCTAGACGAAACGTTTTTGCTGGTGTTTTTTTTAGTATTTTCTCTTCGGTTTGGCGTTTCACAGAATCGTGGTTGCGGGGGGGGGGGGGCGGTGGGGGAATGATAGGCGATGGTTGCAGTAGCGGTGGATTATCCGCGTTTAGAGCACCGACAGCAACAGCACGACGCGGGTAGAGGAAAAGAACAAAAACAACGTAAAAAGAGATAAAAGAGGAGAGACGTCAAAGAAGCTTGTCAGTGGAGGCTCACAACGTGCAGGGACAGAAGAGAGAGAGGAGGAAAACACTCGCGCAGCGCCTGCAAGAGAGCGAGGGGCTGCAACAAAGAAGGTTCAACAGCCAACGATACAACACGCCGTTGTGCGAAAGGAAATGGAAGAGAGAGATGTATAAGTCGCCGAGAGGCGACAGTGAGCGAGCAAAACCCGGTGGTGGTAAAACTGCATTTCGCTGGTGCCTACGCTTTACCGTTTCGTGCTGCTATCATTGTTAGTTTTCTGTTTCTTTTATCTGTCTTCTTTTTTTTTTTTGAGTGTGAGTGTGCGGGGTGTGTGGTATCCCCCTCAACGTCAATGGTCGACGTCGATGGTACAGGGTAAACGACTTCGACACTTGTGAAGGTCTCACGCCGCCGCTGACGGTGTAACGTCGTACAGGACGACCGTGTCCGTTTCACGGTTGCAACTCACAATGCACTCGCGTACGTCGCCGTTGTCGTTGCTGTTGCCGCTCTGTGCGGTGTACGTCAGCTTCATCACATTCGCTGGACCGCAGTCGCGGGCGATGCAGTCCACGTGGTACCCCTGCGTTGCGGAGTGCGAGAAGAGCAGGAGGTCGCGGTTGCCAGCTCGGTGACCGAGCACCACACACGGGCAGCCGCCCAGTGTTCCTCCCCATATTGCATGCAAAAACGGCAGCGGTGTGGGGTGGATGTACACCCGCACAAAGACACCCTTCCCTGCGTGGACATCCTGGTGGTACACCATCACCGTGTCGCCGTGGAAGGGTGAGATGACAAGCAGCTCCTCCAACCCATCCCTGTCAAGGTCGACGAGGGCAGCGTCGCTCGCGGGGACCGCCGTCAGCTGTGTGACGCCCCACTCCGCACCCTCTGACAGCGGTGGACGGAAAAGAAAGACACCGGCATCGCAGCCAACGACACAGTTCACCTCCCCCGTTCGCAAGTCGGTGTGGCGGTAGTAACCGTGATTCTTGAGACACCCGCGCTGCAGTACCTGCCACGTCAGCGGTGACATCACGGGTGTGCCGTCAGCGGCGTCATGCCAGCCAGGTGGCAGCAGACTGCCCATGTCGTCCGGCAACCGTGCCGCCCACACCTGGCCGGGCTGCGACCAGTCACCGGGGCCAGACTGGCTCGACTTCAGCGTGCAGGCGATGATGTAGCGTGCGTCTCGCTCCGCCCCGCGACCGGGCACCACATCAAAGCGGTGGACAAAGGGCATTTCTGCCAACACGAAGCAGCGCCACGCACAAGTCTCTACAGCGTCTGCAGACGGTGCTGGTGTCCGAGCTACCGCAATGACAAGCTTCGCTGCCCCGGAGTTATCGGGGCCGTAGAACTGCTGGGTAGCGAGAACCATGCGGCCGTTGTTCTCGCGCAGCTGCACCATGCTCATCACGCCCCCCGGAGCGTCCCACAGCTTCTCCGTTGGTGCGCCAGTGGCTGCGTCAAAGAGGAAGCACGGGTCGTCCTGCTCTGATGCAACGAGGAACATCGCCCGCTGTGGTTCATCTGCCGACACGTACGGTGCCACACAGTAACACTTGTTGAGAGTTGCGATGCGTCGCTCCGCAAAGCGCAAGGGAATGGTATCGTGTGTGCTACTCATTCTCAGTCCTTTCGCATTCCCCCACCTCCCTCTTTACTGATTAGAAACAGAAGTGTGTGGAGGGGATAGATAAAAAAAGAAGAAGAGCCTCAATGCGAAGGTCTGCAGTGCTCCCGTTGCGATTAGCCACACCACTTGCGCAATGTGGGTCGGCAACCCACTCACTCTCCTCTCCTCTTTGAGTAGGAGGGAGAAAAAAAAAAAAACCCGAACGTTGAGGGCAAAGACGCCACACAGAAAGTCCGTGTACCGCACACACGATGAGTCACTGTGTAGTAAGCTGAAAGGCGTTGTTACCGTTCAGATGAGAAACGCAGAGAAGGTGTAGGGAAAAGGCAGCACTGCCTTCACTGAAGCAGCCGTAGTGGTGGATGAACAGCAGGCGGCACCGCGCAGACACCCTTACCTCTCCGTCAAAAACAGAAAAAAGTCGAGAAAATCAAACAAATAAACAAAAAGACGTTATGTGTTTTGCTGGGGCAGTGTATCTCCTTTCAAAGGGCCTAACCCGGCAGTACCCGGGTACCTGAGACGCAAGCAACAGAGAGGAAGAGCAGTGATGGGGTATGAGAGATGCAGGAGGTCACGCAACGCCATACGCAGCAAGAATCACATCAAATGCTGAACTAGTGAAGCCCAAAGGGGAGGTTTGCGTACCGACGGAGGGTGCGTTCACACAAACAAACAATGAGCTTCATACCTCAGTCAGGTGGCTCCTCTCCGCCACCGCTGGCCACACTCAGAACACAATGGACAGCAAAGCGATAAGGGAGACACTGCCCTCTCTTTAACCCCCTCTCACACACACACACACGTCTTCCATCATGCACACACGTTATCGTACACACGATCAATGTCTGCTTTACCCGTTCGGCCCCACCCTCACCACAAGACAACGGCCAGGCAGGTTTTCTCAAGATTTCTCTTTCGGCGTATGGGAAAAAAAAAAACCCGACGCTGTGGACAATGTGCGAGCGGGAGGCTCTCCGGTGCGTTGTAAGTCAGGCGTGTCGAGGCACCACATCCTCTTTCTTTCGCTCTCCCCCGCCCCGACCCATCCCACCACCATCACGTCAGCAACAATAAATGTCGCGCGAGAGACCCGCACTCCTTTGGCAGGGCTAGAGGAAAGAAGAACAGGGGGGGAGAAGTGGTTTGCCTGATAAAGCGGCCTCTTGTATTTCTAAACACAGAGAGAGAGGGAAGACAAAGAAGCTGATTTCGCAGCATTACCAGGGCATGTTAAAACAATGCGCTTAGTTTATCTTTCTTCTTTCTTCTGGAGCTGCTCGCTGCCGTAATGGGGATAGTTACACATGCACACCTGCTACATGTTCCGACATATGGCTGGGTAGGTTGGTGTTTCGTGTGCTTCCTTGCGGGGCGGCTGGTCACTTTGATAGACAGAAAGATACAGTGAAGTACTCGAACAAAAGTCGAATGTGAGCACCACTCGCAAACACACGTCGTAGCTGACAAGGCAAAGAAAGAAAGAAAAAAAGGGGCGACGAACAACACGGCGAGAAAAAAAGCGAGAGGAAACAACATAAAGGGGAAGGGGGGCGCGTTACGTTAGGTGTGATGGTGGGAAACAAAGAAAAGAAGAGAAAAGACCGCCTCGCGTGCTTGAGATGACGGAGTTGCCCAAAATGGGGTACAAAAAAAGAAAAAAAAAGAAGCAGAGAGAAAACACACAGCATGAACTAACGGTGTCCTGTTGTCGGGTTTGTGCGCGGGTCCGACTTCGGAGAGTCTAAACAACTCCAAAACCCAGCGGAGGAGTTCGAATACGCCCATTGCGACTGTGGGACAAAAAAACGTTTGTTTACGTGTCTTTTCTTTGCAGCGCCTCCAGCGGTACGCGAAAAAGGGAAGTGCGGGTAGAAACAGAAGAAGGCACGCACTTTTCTTCCTTTCTTTCGGATGCTGTCGGAGCTGCGGCAGCTACCAGCAATCAAAGACACACTCATCAAACGTTAAAAAAAAAAAAACGGTGTTTTCATTTCTGCATTTCGCGAGTGGGCGTGGGGAGGGAAGGCTCGACACATCCACCACGCTTTTGTGGCCTTTTCACTCCGCTACGGCCTTCCTCGTTAGACGCACTGCGTGCAAACAACACGCGCCATCCGCCACGGCAGAAGTTTAAAAAAGAAAATTGGGATTGAGTGGGGCGAGGGGAAGGGGGAAGAGAGGGGGGGGGGAGGGAATGGCAAAAGACGGTGCCAGGAACTCGAACAGTGACAGTGAATAATAACAATAATAATTACAAAGCTGAATGGAGTCGCAGTGTACTCGATTACGTGAGCGCCACAAGCACACACAAGCACACACACACACACACACACAGTCGCTCCCTCAGCCGTCACGTTCGTGCGGTACTCCCCTCACTTTGCTTAAATGCCACAAGAGGGCAGTCAACATAAAAGAAAAAAAAGAAAAAGGCTGCTTCTTACCAAAGGAAACAAACAAAACACAGCTAAACAACAACAACAACAAAAAAAAAAGCGGCAGAGTTGAAACATTGTGAAGAGCATCCGCGCCGCTTGGGTAGAGATGGAACTCTGACAAGCCTGGAGAAGACGCACCTACCTCTTCAACTCACTCACGTGCGTGTTTGTGTGTGTTTGTGTGTGTGTGTGTGTGTGTGTGTGTTTGCCGGCCCAGGTGCCTTACCATCGACTGAAGAAAGAAGACAGTACTGGGGGTCGAGGGCGAAAAGCAAACCACGTTACTCTGCGGATTGTTTCCACGACGCGGCTGCGGCCGGCAAAACAAGTCAGCTCCGCAGTAGACGAAGTCAGTGACACCGCGAGGCACGCACTACCACACACACGCACAGGGAAAAAAAAAGAGCTCCACATGCTTCGCTGAGGCGGCAGCGCATTCTCTCGAGCATCTGCACCTGCCGAGCTCGTGAAGGCGAAGGAGGAGAGAAAAGAAACACAGACAAAGCAAAAGACTTAAGGCATTACAGCGTGCCGTGGATGGTTGTGGAGGGCGGGCGGAACTCGTAGACGTTTCGACAGCGAGACAGCAGTCGACAAAGAGAACACCACTGTTAAAATGGGGGGGGGAGGGAGAGGAGTACACCAGAGTTAATAAAAAAAAAAGTGCTCCGAAAAGCACATATCGCACGGAGCCGCTTCAATCGTCACCACTGCGTTTTTTAACGTTTCTCACGCCGCTCATCAGAGTCGACATCCACCTCGGTTGCCTCAGTAAGCTTGAAGGGTTCAGTGATACCCTCCGTCGAGTCGGCAGGAGATACGACCTTCTGCCCCTTCTTGACCGCGTTGCCGTCCACGTCGATGTCGTCGCAGATGCGGGCAGACGGAATCAGGATGAACGAAATCGGGATGATCAGCAGCGGCAGGCAGAAATGACCGATTACCAGCAGTATCGTGAGGTTGTGGAAGTCGCACTTACCAACGCCCTTCGACACGATTGGAAACGCCTTCTCCAGCAGGATGGAGCCAACCGTGGTGGCCATACTCGAACCTAGGTTACCGCTACCAGCCACTAACGCATAGATCATGCTCTCCGACCCACGCGGGCACACGCGCGACAGCAACAGCACCATCGGCATCCACGCAAGGTAGTAGCACACCTCGTAGACGATGGCATCACCCAAGATGTACATGGCGTGATCCGGAATACCGATATACAGGTTCCAGCGCTCCACAAGGATGATGTCAAAGATGGATGCTGTAATCTGAACCAAGATCGTGACAATGAGGGTGAACCTGTAGCCCTGCTTCGAGAAGATGTACGAGAAGGCCGTCACACCCGCAATGCCAGCGACGTTACCGATGACAGAGCCAATGGTGTTGTAGAAGGTGTATGAGAAGTGGGGGCCCTCCGGGTAGCACGACGCCTTGGCCATGTAGAAACTGTCCATCGCGCCCGAGAACTGCAGGTACAACAGCATGTGAATGTAGAAGTACGTGTTGGCCTTCGCGATCACCAGGGGAAGGAAGATGAAGGACACTGCTGTCGCCGCCACACACACCGCGATGGACGCCCACAGCAGGTCCCAGGTGTTGCCGAGAATCGTGACACAGGTCATGGAGACCACCGCACACGTCATGATCGCAGAGTACACAATGATGCGCCAGTTGCGGCGTGCCACACCCTTGTTCACCTCCACAGCACCGAAGCAGAGGGAGATGATCTCAGGATCGATATCGTCGTCGTTCAACTCCTCATCCGGCACGGCGTCCTCAGGGACCATCACACAGTCAGCCTGCACAATCTCATCATGCAACGCGGCGGGCTCACGGTCACTGTCGTTCTCCGGGTTCAAGTTCTTCTTTCCCTCAATGCCATCATCGGGGGAGAGCCAGTCGTCGCTGCGATGAGCTGTGCCCAGTTGGCGGATTTCCTGCAACTCAAGGCGTTGATCCACAATACGCTCCACGCGGTTGCGCAGCTCACCATACCAGTTGAAGATGAAGAACACCACACAGATCATCTGGGCAGCGGCGGAGATAAAGATGCCTACCTGCGGCTTTTTCATGTCCGACAGCGGGCCCTGGATGCAGGCAGCGATCAGCGACGCAATCAGGATGAACCACCAGATCCAGCTCACCAGCGCAGGACCGGACCTCGGGTGGCGACGCATGAGGCGGCTGTAGTGTCCTTCGGAGAGGATGTCCACGTTCGCCATGCAGAGGTTCGCCAAAAAGAGAAATCCGGCACCGAGGTTGCCACTCGACACCTGCGCGGGCAGCAGTCCAAATGCCAGCGTGAAGGCGGCACCCACCACGCACGACGCACCGCACACCCACCGCTTCGTGTAGCCGAAGGTGGCGAAGGTATCGGACAGGACGGCTGAGAACGCCTTGATGGACCACGCCATGCTCGAGATGCTGCTCAGGCGCTGGTAGCGGGTGCCATCCAGGCCAAAGCGCGAGACGAACATAGCGTAGCGTGAGATTGAGATCAGGTTCTTGCCGAAGCCTTTATTCAGGAAGTAGCAGCAGCTGAGCGCGATGGTGCACTTGGGGCCGTAGCCCTCGCAGCTAATGCCAAACACAGGAATCTTGCGGACCCACGGGGCCTTCTCAAAAAGGGCAACGGCGTCGGGGTGGACGTAGTTGTCTTCCCCACCCTCACTCGCCTCTTCGTTTGCCAGCTGACTGGGGCGGCGCGACGGCGCCGCGGAGGTGATCTCCTGAACCGGTCGGTTCATGTCTGGGTACTGTACTGGAGCGTGTTGGTGTTGAGCAGCCTACAAGGTAACGGCGACGAAACAAGGGGGAAAAGC
The DNA here is from genome assembly GCA_900240985.1 of Crithidia bombi. NCBI lineage: Eukaryota > Euglenozoa > Kinetoplastea > Trypanosomatida > Trypanosomatidae > Crithidia > Crithidia bombi. Next base: position 82,520 of record OESO01000188.1, on the reverse strand, counting down.
TCAAAGCGCCGTGTGTGATATACGTGCAGACTGTATCGTAGCCCTTGGGCGGTTAATATGAGGGCACTCGGGCAGGATGTGCGTTTTTTTAAAGCTAATTGTCAATAGAACACAGAATCCACATAAGGAAAGAAACAGCACACCACACAAGTCGACACGTGGAGTCAGTAACCCCCGCAGCCAAATGGGCACGTTCCATCAACGGCATAGTTACCACCAACCACAGAGTGTGCACACCACCCAGGTGAGGGAAAGAGGGAAAGGCCAGAATCGATGACAGGTAGAAACACAACAGCACTACACACTACAGCGCATTGATCATCTACAGAAACTCTTCCGTGGTGCACACCGCGTCAACACGGTACGGAATCACATCCCCGAAGACCTACTCACATTCGCACTCAGTCTCATATAGCGTTTACGGAGTGACTTCAAGAACAACACTGATCATTCACAATACATCACAGCATCGCCACATGGCTTCAGATGCCGCGTACTCCACCCAACAGAGTACGCCCTGTGACACATTGACTTCATGGCAGTATAATGTTATCACGAAGAGACAAAAGAGATAAATGCGAGGGCAGAAACAGAAGACAGAGAACCTCGTCAAACATGCGAGCGTAACTCACTTATCAGTGAGCACAAATAAATCACGAAAACACAGTTAAACATTGAAAAAAAGAACACTTAATGGGAACGCTGTACCGATCCAGCGTGGGGACGCGCTGCCACATGCAGTGTCGCATCTCAACCGCTCCATGCAGTGAAGCCACAGGCGTTGGAGGGGAGTCGCGGTGCCGGCAGCGGGCCTGCTTGCCCTCACATACACACCCACATACACACATCCCTCGCTGTCTGGTGCCAGCTCTCTCCCGTCTTATAGAACTGAAGAAAGAGCGAGAAAGAGGAACGATCAGACGGAAGGGATCTGCGAGCAGAGGAGCGTGGTGGGTGTGGGGAGAAGGAAGCGCAGCTGGCGGTAGGTCGCACAGGGTGGGGAAGGTGGAGCGTTCCATGCCGCAAAAAAAAAAAAATCAGGAAAGAAAACAAAACAAAGTGAAAGCGAAGAGATCAAGAAAACGACGCAAAAAAAAAAGGCATGAGTCGGGGAAGGAGTGGGGAACGCCCCCTTCCTCATCCTTCACACGCTTAAACACACAAACACATTAACGGTAGCACAGCACGCTCAGGCGCTGTGGTGGGCGGCACACTCGCCATTCACGTGCTCCTCACGCATAAAGGGGACACGGCACTCCAGCAGCATGTTGTTCTCCGCCGGCAGCCCCACCATCGCACGCAGCACGTTCTCAATCGCCGCCTTCTGCCGGTTCAGCGCGTTCACCACCGGCGTCCCCGCAGGCACCGCCGGCGCCTTCAGCAGGTACGACAGGATCGACAGCACTGTCTCCATGTGCTCAAAGGAGTCCTCCGGCGGCGTAGCCGTACCGTTGCTCGCGCTGATCGTCACGCGCTCCATCAGCTCCGTCAGCACCAGCAGGTCGATGATCAGCGGTGCCGCCAGCAGCGAGTCCTCGCACGTGTTGTGGAGCACCACCGTCTGCTGCCCACCCATAAAGATCGAAAACGTGTACTCGTCCATCGCACGCTTGCTGTCGCCCACGTAGGGCAGGTACTTGATCACGATGCAGTGGTCCGGCTTCGGCGTCCCCGCCGGAAACAGGATCGAGTTGGACGCCACCATGTCGTCCACCACGTTGCTCTTCGTGATCTCCTTGGAGCGGAACTGCTTCGGGCTCGACAGGTTGAAACCGTCGTTGTTGCCCAAGTGATTGTAACTGGCAATGCACTCCGGCTTGATGCCGGCACCCACAAAGAACTCCACCAGCGCGCTCTTCATCTTTGTCTGCCCGCTCTTGAAATCGTCGCCACTCACGAACACGTGCGCCGCACGCGCCATCTCGATCAGCCCGGGGCACAGCGTGTTCTGTGGTGCGCCGTTGATAAAGCTGCACTTCTCCAGGATTGCAGCCATGGCGTACAGCGCCGACGGCGCGATCTCACGCTCGTTGCGCTTCACAGCCGCCAGCAAATTGTCCGCCGTGTCGTGGATCCCGTTCTGGTGCTCGCTGAACCGCTCCGTGTTCGCTGTCCACAGCACGATCACCTTATCCAGCTGGTTCGCAGACTTGAAGTCGCGGATGTCCGCGCGCACGCGCTCCACCGCGTCCCAGCGGTCGCGCGCGACCACCACGTTGTTTGCACGCTCCTTCTGGTTTGTCGCCACGAACTCGATGTCGAAGATCGCCGGCAGCGGACGCAGCTCCTTCATGTGCTCGTACAGCGCGTCCTGCACCTGGATGTCCAGCACCCCAGCACGCCGCATCGCATCGCCGAGGTTCATATTATTGCAGTCCCACCCGCCAATCACAAGGTCGTTCGGCGACACCATCGGCACCACGTCCTTCATCGGCACGAACGTCTCTTGCATGTCGCGAGTCATACCAACGTTGATCGTGCTCGACTGCGTGATAGAGCCGAAGTAGTTCGCCGACTGCGTCCCACGCCGCGTGCGCCACGACAGGCCCAGCCGGTTCGCAAGGATGCCCGCCGTCACCGTCGTCCCGTTGTTGCCGCACCACCCGATCAGCATCACACCCACGCGCGGCACCTTGCGCTCTGTCCGGAACATCAGGTGGTGAGTCACGGGCTCCACCTCCACCGCGCCGTCCGCACCGCGACTCACGCGCGTGCTGTGGTAGTCGTACTGCGTCTCGATCGACGAGTCCGTGTAGCGTACCTTGTCGCTCTTGACGTGGATGGCGGGCATCTTTGGTGACGGAGGGAAGGAGGGGAGAATGGTAGTGGTGGTAACGGAAGGAATTAGAAAGGAAGAGACAAAGGGGGTTTGTGTGTGTGGCAGCTGTGGGGAAGCGGTGAGTGCGATGGACCCGCCAATGTACCGCGACGTGGGAGAGTGGGGATGTGTGTGTGTGTGTGTGTGTGTGTGTGTGTGTGTGTGTGTGTGTGTGTGTGTGTGTGTGTGTGTGTGTGTGTGTGTGTGTGTGTGTGTGTGTGTGTGTGTGTGTGGCAGGGAAAGAGCGAATACGAGGCCGGAGGGGGAGAAGAGGGTGTGGAGTGACGCCGACGAGTCGCGAGGGTGGGTGTGGATGTGGGGAGGGGGGGGGGAATGTTCGTATGCCCAAGTGCACCGCAAGGGGTGAAGAGTGTCGAGATACGGTGTCAGAGGAACACACCGGCACACCTACATTTACAGGTCCACACACAGGTCCACACGCGCACAAATGATGGTGATGTGTATAGCCCAAGCTGACGGATTGGAGAACATCGTGCGCTTCGCTGCTATTCTTGTAGCTCGTAGTCCATGCCACAAGAGTGGTTTTTCCCTGTCCGACACAATGTGGGAGTGTGGGCTGTGGTGAGAGGGTATGCTACGGTGCAATTGGTCCTTCAACCATTTTGTTCCAGTAGTAAGGATGTCTCCACGTCACCGATTGACACCGCATTGTTGGCTTTTCGCTTCGGCTGCTATAAGCGTTGTAGAGATGCCGAATCAGCCGCGTTCGATGCCGTGTGCGGTGTCTTTTCGCTACGGTGAGGTTTTCTGTTTGTCTCTTTTCTGAACGAATTGCACTGAAGGTGTACAACAGAGGCGCCGTGTTGACTTTATCTCTTACGGAGAAACAGGGGATGATAAACAACAACAAAAAGTGGGGAAGGAAAATAGCTTTGGTTTTACCGTGAGGTGCTCCGAAAATTCTGGAGCGTTGCAGAAAAGCTTCCCGTCGCTGCCTTAGATCGTCTTGGGCGGAAGCGTCATTGGTCGCACCTCACGTGGCGACAGAAAAGGGGAAGAACATTAATAGCAGCAGCAACGCAAAAAAAAAAAAATGAAACACGAAGTGAACTTCACTGGCCGCTCTAACAAATCTGCTCAGAAGATCTGGTTGCGCTTCAAAAAACAATGGAAATAAACAAAATGGCATGTGGAGAGAGGGAGGGAGCTCAATAAACCGCTGGTTGCGATGCCTTTCTTCCCTCTGTATGGGCGGATATACAACACTGAGGGAAGGCAGGCACGCCGTTGAAATGTGCGACAGCAAAACAGAACAAAAGCACATATATATATATATATATATATATATTGATCATCAAAGGGATAAACTGACGTTTGCACGTAGAGGCGTGCCCCATACACCACCAGCCTAAAACGCATACATGACGGTGCGTGTGTGTGTATGTGTGCTGAATTGTACACCTGTGCATGGCTCTCTCGTCTTTTGTTACTGAGGCGGTAACGCTGTCGCGCGTTGCCGTGCGTGGGTGGCCAGGTGTGGTTTTGGCTCCGACACGCACTGAGAGCACAGTGGGCTCAACAAAGGCGGAAAAAAGCAAGACACAACGAAGAGGAGAGCGAAGTATCACAAGCTAACAAAGGCAGGCAGATTGGCAGGGTTGTTGAGCGAATTGTGACTTTCAACAAAAAAAGGGAACAAAACAGAGACGCAACAACGACTGTGGAGGGGCCGAGGCACACAAGGCTGTTGTCTCCCTCACCGTCATCGAGTATCGCTGCAGCCGAACACGTGCCAACACACACGCACACGTATAAAAAAGAGGGGGAAAGAAAGGAACAACAAGGAGCATTACACGAAGAAAAAAAAAGAGCATAGAAGAACAGATACAGCACTCCTTTGTGCCCACGGAGCGAGTATTTAAAAAGAAGGAAAAACGGAAGCACACGATGCTTCGCTTGTCCGCGTCGCTCAGCAGAGGCCTGACTCGCAGCGTGGAGAGGACGACAAAGCAAAACAAAAATGGGGAAGGGGAAAGGGGCCTCTTCGGCCGCATGTCGCCATCATCAGCGAGCAACCGTGCTGCGGTGGGTCGTTTTGGCATACCCCACAAATGCACACGGAATGCAGTTGAAAGCACAACACATTAGGAAAAAAGAGGGGAAAGAAAGGAGAGAGAAGGGAAGCGGAGGAGGGGAGAGGCCTTAAAACGCACGCAGATTTTAGCTTGAATGCTGACAAAGTTGTGTTCACACATTTTTCTTATCATTTGTAAAGAGCATCGTTTCTGGACCGCGTCTAGTAGTGTCCAAACCTCACAAACATAAATCAAAGGAAGAAGAAAAAGAGAGAAAACGTCCGTTGGGTTCTCAAAAAAGCTCGTATTATGTTCTTCTTTTGGCTGAGGTGTCACCTTCTTCCTTTCGTAGGCTGGTTGGTGCGTTTGTGATTGGGGTGTAGTGGACGTCGCGGCATGTGTTTATGCCGGGAAGAAGCGTGAGACTCCAGAGCACCACGTCTCCGTTGGCTTTCCCCCGCTACAAAGTGTAGCTGAGACATACACGCACGCGCTAGTCGAATGTCATCGGTCATAAACAACAGCTCACACTTGAACAAACAACGCAGAACCGAGAGATCAGGGACTTCAGCGAAGCGGAAGGCCACATCCAACGAAGGTACGTCTACAGAAGCCGAAGAAGTGCGTCACATAAAAGACAAAAACAAATTAGTGAGCAGGGAAGGAGGGGAAGCGAGAACAAGATACGAAACGCGGCACCGCAATGGGAGAAGGGGGGCAAAGCCGGAGTAGACGGGTGCCACACGTCGAACCTCTCTGCATAATACAACCAGGAGCCTCCAACTTTCGTCAGCATCGGCTTCTGCGTTGTCCCTCACGTTTCGTGGTATGCGGCGTGGGTGCCCCCCCCCTTCGCTTACTTCCTCTACCTCCCTTCGTGGTCGTGGTACGGCTCCTCAGGAGCGTCATCGGTGGATGAGCCCCCCCTGTGTTCCGCCATGCGCCGCTTTGTTTCAGCACGGACTGCGTGGCCGTCCACGTCGATGTCGTCGCAGATGCGGGCACGCGGCAGCAACACAAAACTGAGAGGGATGATCAGCAGCGGCAGGCAGAGGTGGCCCACCACCAACAGGATCGGCAGGTTGTGGAAGTCGCACTTACCAACGCCCTTCGACACGATAGGCCACACCTTCTCTATCAGGATGGAACCAACGGTACCAGACATGGACTGACCCAAGTTTGCGAAGCCAGCCACTAACGCATAGATCATGCTCTCCGACCCACGCGGGCAGATGCGAGAGATAAGGACGACCATCGGCATCCAAGCGAGCATATAGCACACCTCGTAGACGATGGCATCACCCATGATGTACATAGCGTGATCCGGAATACCGATATACAGGTTCCAACGCTTGACGATGATGATGTCAAAGATGGACGACAACACCTGAACGATAGTCGTGACGATGAAGGTCATGCAATAGCTGTGCTGGGAGAAGATGTACGTGAAGGCCGTCACACCCGCAATGCCGCCAATGTTGCCGATAACGGATGCGATCGTCGTATAGAAGACGTAGTCAAAGTGCGGGCCCTCCGGGTAGCACGACGCCTTGGCCATGTAGAAACTGTCCATTGCTCCGTTGATCTGCAGGTACAACAGCATATTGAAGTAGATGAACACGATGGCCTTCGCAATCACCAGCGGCGTCGCCCAGAAGGCCAAGCCGCAGTTCACGACGGCCACGGCGATGGCCGCGTAGAAGAGATTCCACGTTGTGCCGAGAATCGTGACACAGGTCATGGCCACGACGGAGCACACCATCACCGCAGAGTAGAGCAGCACACGCCAGTTGCGTAGGCACACCTCCTTGTTGAATTCTACAGCTCCGCAGCAGAGGGAGATGATCTCAGGATCCTTAAAGGTGGTCCACATGTCGTCCTCCTCCTCCACGCCGATCTCCGCACCTATGACGAGTTCATCACCGAGGGGGTGCATCTGTGAGTCGCGGCGGCTAGGCGGTTCGTTATCGCACTCCGGGTGGAGGTCCTTCACCACGACCGCGTCGACCTCCACCGGCGACCTGTCGACCTGGCGCTCCGCGATTTGCAGGGCGTAGATTTCAGCGTGCAGCGCACGGGCGTCGTTCACGCGCTCCACCCGGTTGTGCAGCTCACCGTACCAGTTGAAGATGAAGAAGATGGCCGAGACGAGCTGGCAGCCGGCGGAGACGAAGAGGCCGACCTGCGGGATGCCCTTGTCCGACAGCGGGCCCTGGATGGCAGCGGAGATGAGAGACGCACTTAGAATAAACCACCAAATCCAACTCACCAGCGCAGGACCGGAGTCGGGATGCTGGCGCATAAGACGGCTGTAGTGTCCTTCTGAGAGAATGTCGATGTTCGCCATGCAAAAGTTGCTGAGAAAAAGGAAACCGGCGGCAATGTCAGCGCTCGACTGCTTGCGTGGGAGGAGGGCAAAGCCTAGGGCGAAGGCAGCACCGAACACCGCGGAGCCACCGCAGTACCACCGCTTCGTGTAGCCGAACAGCGCAAAGGCATCCGACAGCGAGGCTGAAAAGGCCTTCACGGACCACCCCATTTTTGAAATACCCTGCAGGCGTTGGTAACGGGTGCCGTCTATGCCGAAGCGGTCGGTGAACATCGCGTAGCGGGAGTGCGACATGAGGTAGTTGCCGAGGCCCTTGTTCAAAAAGTAGCATAGACCCAGAGCCGATACGCAACGCGGACCGTATCCCTCACAGCTCCTGCTGAAGACGGGAATGTGCTTTGTGCACGGCACGGCGTGAAACATCGTTGCAGCTTCAGGATGCACATAACTCCGAGGGACCTCCTCCGCCTCGTGTGGAACCGGCGCCTCCCCCGCACCGAGGCTGGCAAGATCGCCTGCAGATTGAGCAGCCTGCATCATGGTTGTGCGTGGGCAAAGGAAGAAGCGAGGGGGGGGGGGGTGGCGGCACACGGCGAAGGCGATGTGTGAAGTGGACGGGAGTCCGACGCGCAACAAGACCCGAATTCAATGAGACTGTTTCTCGTCACAGGGCTTCAGGTTGCGATAAATGTAAAGTAAGACAGGGAAAGTGGTGAAAGTAAGGGCAGCTCAATGAGTAGCACCGTGCGTGTTGCGAAGAGAGAGTGTGAATCTGTTTGAGGGTCCCGAATTATGGCGTTAGATCTGCACCGGTGCCACGCAACATCATCCACGACGACGAGGTATTTGAGAATTAAAACACACGCATGTGGGTGTGTTAGAAAGAAAGGGAAAGGTAAGGCGGGAGGGAACGAAGGAGGCGTTGAAAGTCGAACACACGAGCACATTGCCGTTGAAAGAACGTCTCTACAAACAGAGAGACTCACACGCCGGCTCTTCCTGCTGTGAGAGCTCAAGGTAGGAGCATCCTGCCACGATCCGCAACTTCACGTCCGTGCAGCAACAGGTGCACATGCACATCAAAGAACATCAGCACGGCACTTCAGTTCCGACGACAAATCAAAACACCGAAATTTCCTCCCCTCCTCTTCTTTGCCGCATTTCTCACCACTCCAAGGGCAACTCACCTCTCTCCGCAGGAGCGAGAGCTTCCGGCAAGAACGCGTACATACGTATGAGCACACCACCGTGGTGGCCTCTGTGGTTGCCTGCGAGAGCAGCACTTGCCTCTATATCCCTTCCTTGAACTCCCCCTTCTAATCGCACTTGGTGTACTCTTTTGTGTACCCTTAAGTAGAAGAGAATGAAAGCCAGAAAAAAAAAAAAAGACTGAGCACAATAATAATAATAGTGCGCAGCACGGGTACCGTGGAGTCAACATGGGTAAACCCAGGTAGATGAATGTGGCTGATCATCGAGCTCGTCCTTCACGCTGTCATTGGTGTGACTGAAGTTTGACTTCTCTGGGAGGAGCGTGCGACGCAGCCTTGAACGACGAGAGGTTTGCAGACACCTGCAACCCGAAAGGATGAATAGCTGGAGCCCGCATCCGCATGCACCTGTAACACGTTCACGCATCCGCACACTCAGAAAAAAAAAGACAAAGCAAGATGATAATACAGAACATTGAATCAACGGAAGATATCATCTTACTTTGTAGTCTCTCTTTTTTCTTGATCAGCTTTGCCGGTAATACAGCATATGGATAAGAAAAGAAAAAAAGAGACTACGCCTCGGCCCAGCGCACCCGTCGTGCAGATTTAACCAGTGCGTAAGATCTGTTCCCTTTTGAGTTCACCCAACCTCACTTCGCCTCTTCGAGTTTCTACGCTCAACCACGTATTTTCTTTTTGTATATGCAAAGTGTGAGCGCTAACACACGTAAACCAAGAGAAGAGGGAGAGGAACACCAGAAGTGGTGTGAATAAAACGATGGATACAATGCTTAGCTGAAGACATAGAAAGAAAGAGATGAAATAGGCACACTACAGCATACACTAAAACAGGAGAATAAAAGCCCTCATGGGCCACTACAACCAGGAAAAAAAAACAGTGGGGACGTCAACAAAAACAATAACAAAAGGGACATCAGACACCGTGTCTCTCCTTAGTGTAAAAACACCATTAAGGTGCAAATCGTGCTTTCGTCAACCAGGATTAGCTTATGCCATCTCTGGTGACACACGTCATCAGCTTCCCATCCTTCCTCACTTCCCGAAAAGGGAAAATAGGATAAGGGAGGACGAGAAGCAGACAAGGCTTCCCATGCGTAACGCCCACCGAAGGAGCCACATCGGAATGTACACGTGCGGAAAACACCACAAAGAGATCGAGATGGTATTCACGTGATCCCCATTCGCGGAGTACTCCTTGCAGTGACATACGATGGAGCCAGAATAAATCCAGACACGTGAGTGTCCAGCCTGCGCGCGTTACCGCATTTAGCTGCTCAGAGAAAGCCAGCAGTGCCACAAAAATAGCACAGCATATAAAAGAGTTTATCGTAACACGTTGCCCGTGTTTCCTTGCTCGGGCAGCCGGCGTACGCCAGATACACCCGTGTGCTTTACAGCAGTCAGACGTCAGAAGTGCGGCAGTGATGTCTAGCGCACTGCCGCTGCGATGACTGAGACAATGAAATACCAGACCTCATGTTAGGACAACCATCTTGGGACACCACAGCGCAGCCTTATATCAACAAGGCGTGCTCGTCGGTACCACTGTGTCGCTCGCATGCCGTAAAGAAAAAAAAAGAGAAGAAAAATGTATAGGTATCGCGCACAAGTGGAGGTGCGACAGCGGCGCCCGCATCTGCGGTTGTTGACTTCGTTTTTTGTATATTTCTCACATTTTCATGCGAACCCGCACTGCAAGGAACATGTCGCCCAACCACCATCATAATAGCGAAGCGAATAGAAAAAAAAAGGCGGGCTGTCGTCCTTTTTTTTTTTGGAGAGTGTGACCTTCTGCAGTGGCACATACTGTATAGTAGACTTTGTGTCCACATGACAATGAGCAGCGGCAGAGAGAGACACCCACACGTACTACATTTTTTTCTGCTTTTTTTTGTGTATTGGGGAATGAGTACGAAGAGTGCCCCCCCCCCGCGGAAACCAAGAACAGAAGAACATGTACACACACGTGAAGAGAGGTCTGCCCTTAACGGTAGTAATAATAACAATAATAAAGAAAACAAACAAATTGTTGCAGTATTAGTAGTTAGCTATGCTGTGGTACCTTTCTTCCCTTCTTGTTCTCTTCCGTTCTCTTCTCCGCTGCTGTGTGACGGTGAGTTCACGCGCATTCCGCCGTTCACCACCCTCACCTTCAACGCAGCAGTCCATGCAGAAGAAAAAAAAAACGTTACCGGACAACTACGAGTGTACGAGAAGAGAAAAAACGTCGAGGGGTGTGTGCGAAAGGCGTGCAAACGCCGCAGAAGTGAGCTCTGCACAGTTGAGTCGCTCATACCTCTCTCCGCCCAACATCGCACACTACAACTCCGTTGTCTGCGCATGGTCGAACACCGACGGAGAACACATCATCTGTATTGAATGTGAAGCCATCACCAACGAATTCCCCCTCTCACTTTCCTTTCTGATGGAAGAAGACAAAAAAAAAGCGAGAGGAGGGCGTTAGAGAGGCCAGAGAGCGGCACACAGTAAACAAAGAAAAGACAAGAACAGGATAAACCCGGCAAACTCGTGAAAAAAAAAAAGGTGGGGGAGGAAGACAGAAATCAGTGAAAGCCGGCCATGGCATTATAATTAGAGAAGTGTGCAGTAAACCACACCCCAGAGAAGAGTATCGCGCAACGCACTTTCTTCAGAGCAGACCAATGTCGAAGAAGACGGCACACAACCGGAGTCCACCACACGGCAGACCCCTTTTTTGATGAAAAACAAAAAAGAACACTCTCACGCCTGCTTCTCATCACCGCACTTCGACGCAGTTGGCTCGTCATTCGCATCTTGTAGCGAGGAGCTCTCACCGGCGGCCTCGACATTCTTGGTGGGCTTACGAATTGCGTGACCGTCCACGTCGATGTCGTCGCAGATGCGGGCACGCGGCAGCAGCAGAAAACTCAGTGGGACGATGGCCAGAGGCATGAGGATATGGGACACCAGCAGCAGCATCGGCACGTTATGGAAATCGCACCCATTCACCCCAGTCGTCTTCACAGGCCACACAAGCTCAATGAAGAGGGAACCGATAGTGCTCGACATCGACTGACCCATGTTACTGAATCCGGCAGCCAGGGCATAGATCATGCTCTCCGACCCACGAGGGCAGATGCGGGAAAACAGCAGAACCACAGGCATCCACGCAAGTTCCTTGCACACCTGGAAAACGATCGAGTCGCCCATGATGTACATGGCGTGGTCTGGAATACCGATGTCACGGTTCCAGCGCTTCACGATGATGATATCGAAAATGGAGCCGAGGACCTTTAAGATGGTGGTGACCACAAACACCATGAAGTAACTGTGCTTGGAGAAGATGTACGTGAACGCCGTCACACCCACAATGCCGGCGATATTGGCAATAACAGAGCCAATGGTGTTGTAGAAGGTGTAGGTGAAGTGAGGACCCTCAGGGTAGCACGACGGCTTGGCCATGTAGAAGCTGTCCATTACGCCCGGCAACTGAAGGTACAGGAGCATGTCAAGAAACACAAAAACGATTGCCTTCGCCGCCACCAGCGTGCACGCCCAAAAGGCAACCGCGCAGCACGTCACAGCCACGGCCAGCGACGACCAGCCGAGGTCGTGCGAGTTGCCAAACACTGTCACCAGACACTGCACCACCACGCAGGACACCATGATCGCAGAGTACACGAAGAGCCGCCAGTTGCGGAAGAACACCTCCTTGTTCACCTCTAGCGCACCGAGGCACAGCGTGCTCATGTAGGGGCTGTTCACAAAGGTGTGCAGGCCCTCGTCCTCGTCGGCATCCGCCTCAGCTCTCATGAACGCTGTGCCCATCACAAGCTCGTCCGACAGCGCAGCCTCAACACCGAAGTTCGCGTGAGCCGTGGCGTTGGTGGGGTGGCTGTGTTCCGGGTTGCTCTCCAGCTCGGGATGCAGGTCCTTCACTCCAGCAGTGGCTGTCGGCTCGGTGTCGGAACCCGTAGAGCCCAGGAGCGTCTTCCGTTCCGCCTCCGCAGCCAGGTAGTCCTCGTAGCGCTCGATCTTGTTCAGCCGCTCACCATACCAGTTGAAGATGAAGAAGAACACCGTCAGCACCTGCGCTCCAGCGGAGATGAAGAGACCAATCTGTGGAATGCTCTTGTCCGATACAGGGCCTTGGATGACAGCGGAGATCAGTGACGCAGCGAAGATGAACACCCAGATCCAGCTCACCAGCGCAGGACCGGCAGCGGGACGCTTACGCAGAATGCGGCTGTAGTGGCCCTCGGACAGAATGTCGATGTTCGCCATGCAGAAGTTTGTCAGAAACATGAAGCCCGCTCCGGTGTTCGCGCTCGCCGCCTTCGCAGGCAGCAGACCGAAGGCAAGGGCAAAGGCAGCACCCACCACACACGAGCCCGCACTGTACCACCGCTTCGTATAGCCGAACAACGCAACGGTGTCGGACACGCTGGCGGAGAAGGCCTTCACAGACCAGCCCATCGTATACAGGGTGCTCAGGCGCTGGTAGCGGGTGCCGTCAATGCCAAAGCGGTTGCGGAACATCGCGTAGCGGCAGTAGTTCACCAAGTAGCTACCGAGGCCCTTGTTCAAGAAGTAGCACAGACCCAGTGCGATGGTGCCTTTCGGACCAAGCCCACGGCTGCTCGCCCCAAAGAGTGGGATGTGAGCCGTCCACGGGTACCGGGCGGCCAGCACCGCAGCCTCCGGGTGCTCCGCAGGGTACGCCGGGGGTGCTTGCAGGTGAACTGCAGTGTCGGGCGGTGCGACATCCTCGTAGCCGTCCTGCGAAAAGGTCTGTCGGGGCTGCTCCGCGCCCTGCACGATATTGTGGTGGTGCTGGTACGGCTGCGCCATCGTGTATGTGCGCGCGTGCGTGGGGGGAGAGGAGAGGGAAGCGTGCAGGAATGCGAGTGAGAAAGGAGTGTGGGTGTGTGGGACGACAGAAAGCGAAGCGGCTGCGGACACACGCAGGAAAAAAAAACGGGGTGCGTGGGATGGCGGGTGACTGCAGCTGCTGGACTGGGAATCGTGGCTGATGTGCGAAGAAGGGCACGGAAGAGAAGTCAAGAAATATGAATGGAAGAGCTGGTCAACGTTAGCGTTACGTTAACTGCTCACGAAGGTGGTGGTCCAGTGGAAACAGCGTTTCGCGCAGCAATTAAAAAGTGTTACGGTGCAGAAATGTGTGGGGGAGGGAGGGGGGAATGAAGTACGATGAACAATAGCCGTCAGTGGAAAGAGGGGAGGAGGTGGATGTAACGACGTCAACAACAAAAGGCAGCGGTGAGTAGAGTCGTTGGTGGTAGTCAGATTAAATAAAAGGAGAATTGCATTGAGCGCATCTGACGGCGTGTTGGGAGGTTTTCGCTTTACGTTGCTTCCTCTTCCTCGAAGTAAAGTGTCCGGACCGGTCAGGGAGACACTGACCTGAGTCTGCGCAAGCGGCAGTCGAAGATCTTCAGTAGCGGTACCACACCTCCCGCATCGCTGCGACAAGGTACACTGACCCAGCCGCTGTTAGGAGAAACTTGATTGGTGGTACGCTTGTGTCGATCGGCTGCGGTAGATCACAAGACAAAAAAAAAGAGGTGGGGAAGTAAAAGGTCGAAGCTCAGCACATTCGCGTGTTTCTCTCTGCACTGACCCTTTTTTAATATTAGGTGTATAAAGACACGCAACGCTCTACAAGATGCAACACAATGCACAACAACCAGGGTCCGAATTGGCACCGCAACAGAACGACTGCTGAGACGCCGTACATGAAACACACACACACACACACACACAAAAGGAGCGTAAAGGAGGGGGCGGCGAGTACCACGCTGCTGGGTGCTTCGTAACGGTGGAGGGAAGGAGAGGTGACAGCGGTCCCCGTTCCATGTTTCAGCCATCAACGATCCGTACCCCCCTCACTTTTCTTCTACGCGGTACACCAGAATGAAGCAGTGAGATGGGCAGAGAGCGCGACACACATCCGATACGAAAGAACGTGTTCACCGCGTAGGCCAGCTACATGGAGTCCCAAACCATGGCGGGCTCTTCCACGTTTGACGTCGTTGCATCGGGCTGTGGCCAGCTCACGGAGGCGTCGGCCTGGCTCTGCGCTAGCTGAATGTACTTTTGATGCAATGCAAAGGGCCCGTCCGGCGTAAGCACGCTCTCCGCCGTGGTGCAGATCGTCGAGTCAGCTGCCGTGTCCGTCATTCCGTTCATTAAGTTCGCAAACTGAGTTGGATCGGCGGTGATGAAGGGGTTCAGCAGTCCAGGGGCGTCGAGACCACACGGCAGCAGCGCGTGTGGGTGCATGCGAGCTGAACACACGCGCAGCACATCACTGGATGGGCAGCTGTTTTCATCCTTGCCGTTATACAAGACGTAAGCGATGTACGACCAGAACCCTTTGTAGAAAGGGTTCACGAGCGTCGACCCAGCGTACTCGCCGTCTGCGCCGGCGGTGGTCATGTTCACCCGCTGACTCAGCGACGCCACGGCAGCCCTGCGGTAAATTGCATACTGACGAATCAGCTGGGAGACAAGCGACATGAGCGAGAGCCGCGAGCGCCGCAAGACTGCAGCCAGCTCAGGGGAGATGCCAAGTCGACTGAAGAGGGCGTCGTTGTCGTTGCTAGCGCTAGCACCGTCTAGGACACTCACCGCCCGCGAAGCCCTCTCGAGGCTCTCCGCCTTGGTGCACACGATGATGGTGTGCATCGGGCAGACGGTACCGGCGGAGCTAGGCACGCGGAACGTGGTGCTATTCACCTTGTCGAGGTTTGCCATGGGATCCTTAAAGAGCACATCGCTCTTGCCGTCCTTTGTGAGTGTGACGCTTCCGGCGAGGCTTACGCGTGTGCTGCGCATCTTCTTCTCCTCGGCAAACCAGTAATCCTGCTGTGCCGCCGCCAGCTGCAGCCGTCGCACCTCGTCGTTGCTTGGCGCCTGGTTTCGCAACAGCGACGCCACGTACGCGTTCAGCGTCGAGTAACAGAAATCGAGCTGCTGTTGAATAGTCGCCAAGTCGCTCACGTCCACCATCATCAGCACCACCGCTGTCTCCACGTCTTCGATGGAGGGCAGCGCCATCGATAGCGCACCCGCCGAGTCGCAGCAGAAAAACTCCGTCGTGCGGCGCATGGTGCCACCAGCTGGTGTAAGAGCAACGTCACCACTCCCTTGCTTCCGCACAGCGCTGGACAGTTCGCTGCCTTCGCCGGCAGCACGGCCGTCATCCCTACCACCGCTACCGCCACCGCCGCTGCGTGTGGTACGTGTAGGCACGCGCTGCACCACGTAGTCGAAGCAGACACCCGACCCGTGCGAGAGCGGCACGCTGTGATTGTGCGGCCCAACAGCCGCCCGCTCCTGCAGCGCGCCAGCAGCAGAGAACGCCCCTGGCATGTTCCACCCGCCGAGCCGCTGATGCGGAAACAGCTCTGCGTCCTCCTCGTCGCTGGAGGAGGGGTGGTAGAGCGGCTGACGTCCATTGTCGGCGGTGCTGCCAACGCGAAGCTCGTCATCGGCGTCGTCGGGGGCGGCGTACTGCGCCTCCGCCGCAAAGCAGAGTCGGCGACACACCGTCCGCTTGCCACTCAGCGGCCGCCCGAGCAGCACGACACGGCGCGCGGTGTGCTGCGACGGCATCGACTCGGGTGCTGGTAAGTCGAGCGCAGCCCACAGCGCCGCCGGGTCCATCGCAACGGCCTCGGCGTCTTTGTTGACGGGAGGTGTGGCAGCACCAGCGGCACTGGCAGCCGCGCTGGGGGACAAGGACACCGGTGACCGCTGCGCAGGTGGTGCGGCGCTGGAGTCCGCAACAGGAGCGGTAGAGATGCTGATGTTTGGCAGTGCGGGTGGCTTGGAGCCGTCCGCAGTGGAAATGGAGTTGGACATGTTGATAACGTTTGTGATGGCGACCGACGAAAAACAAACGGGTCTGGCTGGGTTAGATGAGAGAAAGAAGCCAGAAGAAATAAAAAAGGAGTCCTACAACGACGAGAAGGGGGCGGTGAAGCACACAAGCGAGCGGGCGGAAAAACAAGAAAAAAAAACAGAAAAGGAAGTGATGCACTCCTGTAAAGAAAAGACTGAGGGATTGCGTTAAATATAGGATGGGGCGGAGCGGAGTGTAAATGCCCGTGTAGCGTAATAGCACCTGCACTACCGTGTGATCCTGGATGTGTACCTGATTTTGGTGTTGACGACCCTTTTTTTTCTTTTAGGGGGAGAGCTCTAAGTCGCTCCTTCCATGCGGCGTTCAAGGCAGGAGGTGCAGAACAGGAAAGCGAAGCAGATGGTGGGTTTGAAGGATAACAAAGGAGAAAGTTCTTTTTTTTTTGCGTACCTATGATCTCTCACTTGCATGTGTGCGCGTGGCTCCACCACACTGCGGTGAACGTCGCGTGGGTGCGACAACAGAGATGCTCACTGCAGCAGCCATGATAGCCCCAAATCCAACACGGAAAGACCCCCTCTTGTTTCTTTCTTCGGCTTGTTGCCGTCTCCGCTGTCCTTTGAGCCCAACAGGAGCGCCGTGTTACGTGAGCTGCATTACTGAATACATGCCTTTTTTGTTTGTTTTCCTTAAAAAACAGCACTTGTGGCCGGTAGACATGTGATGCGGTGAGGGAGACAGGGGCACCTGCTCTCTTTTTTGTACTTGCTTTTTTTTTCTTTTGCAATACAACAACGCAGGGCATCTCCGCACCTCCACGTGCCTGCATTCCACACTCTGCTCCTCTGTGACTGTGTCAGCGGGGTTAAAGACCACCTGGGTTCCTCTTCTTCTCTTTCCATGATTGGGTTGCACAGCCTCCACACAATCACACGCCCAACATTTACAGAAACTGAAGGACAGGAGGCGTGTGGAGGGAGGCGGGGCGGGGGAAGGGTGCGTAAGTGTCGCTTCTGTGTTTTACCTCCGTCCTCTTTTAGACTTCTGACACAAAATCATATACGTATAACGTCACGTAAGTCTTATGTAGTTTCGTAAGCAACAGGAATGATGGGCGTGGTACACCCACACACACTCGATTATGTTCTCGCATCCACACAAACACACACATACACACACACATCGACTGCTCTTACCAGAGGAGAGAAGCAGAGGTTTTTCACGCAAAACGCTACTCGGGGAGGGAGGGGTTCAACCATACGCCCACAACAACCACACTCCGCACGCTGAGAGCAGCTGACACGAGACAGGGTCACCCCGTCGCCTTTCCTGACGGTCGAGTGACGGAGAGCTGCTGCCCAAGAGCACTGCTCCCACTACTGAGTCTTTGCCTTATCCTCACCACGGCCGTACTTCTCCATATGGCGAAAAGTGCTCATCATGTTCTCCTGAATTGTGTCGTAGTGGATGTACGTGAAGCCGCGCTCCTCGCAGAACTTGCGGACAACCGGGGCGAGGTACACGTAGTAGCCGTGATGCACACGAGGGAAGAGGTGATGCTCAATCTGAAAGTTCAGCCCGCCATTGATCTGTCCCCACCACCACCCACCGAAGTTGCAACTCGTCTCCGCCTGGCAGGCGACGAAGTCTTGCCCGTCACTCGTGCCTACCTTCTTTGCTCCATCAAAGTTGTGTGAAATGAGAAAGAAATAGGCAAGGTAGAAGCCGCCAAACATGTACTGCAGCATGCAGTTGGCCACCCCGTCGCCGAAGCTGGTGGCGTGGAGCATGTTGCACAGTAGGCGGTACGGGATGATGGACAGTATGGCCAGGCTGAGGTTCCACTGCGACTTGAGCAGGCGCTGCTTCTCGTTCGGGCCCTTGGCGAGAAAGATGATGTTTGACAGCACGTGCACCGGACCGAAGACAGCCTCAAGGAGAAAAATGTAGAACTGTTGAAGACAGTAGGCGAGCTTCACAGGGATGCCGCTGTGAAGCCGCAGCAGCGGAATGTCAAGGTCACCGTCACGGTCCGGCTCGTTCGTGTAAATGTGGTGGATGTAGTCGTGGTTGATGATCCAGCTGATGCTGCTGCCACCGAGAAGGTCTTGCGAGAGACCTAAGACACGGTTCACACGCCAGTCGCGGCTCAGCGCACCGTGGTTAGCATCGTGCTGCACGTTGAGCCCTACCATCGCCATCGACAGCGACTGAATCACCGTCAACCAGTACGCACGGCGGTAAAACAAGGAATAGAGGTCGATGCCGAGCATGATGGTCAGCCACAGGGCTGCCTTCAGGTAGTAGTACCACGGGGCAAAGCCCTTTGTCCTCGCGATGATCGGCTGAATCTTGTTACACAGCTCAAGGTAGCCGTCGTAGCTGGGCTGTTCGCGCTGCTCTATGACGCTCTCCGGGTGCACTTGCTCCTTTGGTACCTGCAGTTCCTTGTACAGTTCGTGGGGGAAGCGACGGCGATGGTAACTGATGAAGATCGCCGTACACTCGCGGCCGTTGCACAGACGCACCATCATCGACCCACCCGGGTGCATCTGGGCGATCTTCTCCGTGTCGTAGTAGATACCATCAATCGACAGCACATCCTTCTTCAGATCAGGCATCGTGGATGGATTTAGAGTTGTGTGTGTGTGAGGGGGGTGGGAAGGAAAGGGTTTGCGTTCTGTGTGAAGGATACTCTGAACTCCTTTCTAAAGCGGGTGCACGAGTGCGTCTGTGAAGATGAGATTCGAAAAAGCTGCCTTTCTGCAGGTGCTGCTGGGTGCACCTACCAGTATGGAGGTTGGGAAGGGGGAAGGAGGTGGGGGGTGGCAGAGTGTCAATGGTAATGGACCGAGGGCCTAAAAGTAAACGCGGGTGCGTACACACCTGGCAACCAGAAGGGGAGAGAGAGGCGGGTGTCGCCGCCGTGAAAGCCGGCGCGGGTTAGTTGCAAATGCGTAAGTAGAGGAAGAGTGAGGCAAGGGGAGGGAGAGAGGCGTGTGTGTGTGTGTGTGTGTGTGTGTGAAATCGTGAGCGGCCCTCATGCGCAAGAGAACCGTACACAGCCGAATCACTCAGCTGTGATTGGAAACCAAATAGGAAACAATCGATGTCGTCGTGCGGTGTACGTTACCATGCGCCGCCGCGACCAAGGGCTGTGGTTGTGCTTCAAATTGCCTTGATGTTTGATTATCTCCTCTCTTTGTTGCTCGTCGCCGCGACGGGGGGAAACGAGAATGGTAGCTAGTTTGCGACGGGACAGCTGATAGTTGCACTCCAGAAGTTGCTGCCCCGGCCACCGTTCCCGTCGCACCAGGTGATGATAACCCCTGCCCGTGTCCTTCCAGCTTCCTCTCCTTTACTAAAGGGGGAGCTGCCCGACTTGGACAAGGGTAGCGCTGCTCGTTGCGTAAACAGAACGTAACACACACAAGCATATATGCACATATGTATGTACGCTGCTCTGCGTCGCGAATGCTGGCTTACCCGGATTCTCTCAAACCCTCTGTTCATTCTTTTGCTTCTTTCTCTTTTTTTTTTTTTGAATATCCGTGGTGCTTTTTCGTGTTCTGTCCTCAGAGACGCACACGCACACATAAACACACACACACACACACCTCACTTACCCTTCGCTTACAACGAAGCCCATGAAGCGAAGAGACACCGGAAAATCAACAAAAGACTGTTGAGGAACCCGCATGTGACAAACGAAGCAGTAAAAGAGGGCAGAAGAAAGAAAGGGGGGGATAGCAATGGGCCGGCGATGAGGTGGAGGCCCCTTCCTGCGGCATGAACACCACAACCGCCTCTGCTCACCCGTCGTCTCTCCCTTTCCCATTCATCAGCCGCCGCGGAAGAAGAAGAACTGCTGCTGCCCTCCGTTACCACCCTGCTGTTGGAAGCCACCAGGAAAGCCTCCAGGGAAGCCTCCAGGGAAGCCGCCGGGGAAGCCGCCGGGGAAGCCGCCCGGGAAGCCGCCCGGGAAGTTGCCGAAAAACTGGGTACCAAAGTTGGGCCCACCAGCCCCGCCTTGACCCCGCTGCTGATTCGGGTCCTGGCCGTTGTCGTACATCGCACGCTTCTCATCGTCTAGCAGCACTTCCTTTGCCTCGTTGATATCGCGGAACGCTTTTTCCCGCTTCTCGCGCTCTGCCTCCGTCAAGTCCTGCGAGTGCAGCTGATCTGGATGATTCTTCTTGGCAATCGCGCGGTAGGCGCGGCGGATCTCCTGCGACGAGGCCGTCTTCTTCACCCCGAGCAGCTTGTAGTAGTCCTTGCGCGACCCGCTTCGCTTGATCTGTTCGATCTTTGTGTGCATCTCCTGCACTCTGCCGTCGTTCGGACGCAGCTCGTGCGCCTTCTGCACCTCCGCCTCCGCCGCAGCGATGTTGTCATCCAACACGTGCAGCTCTGCGAGCCAGATGTGGGCGTCGACGACCACCGGACTGTTCGCATCTTTGTACTGGTCGATTAACCGTCGACACACGCGGAGGCCTTCTTCGGTGTTCCGCAGTCCCACCAAGGCCTCACAGTGCCATGTCGCCAGCTGTTCTTCGTAGGGGCTATTGGCCTCCCCCTCGCGTGCCTCTGCAATCAACTCGATGGCCTTCTCGTATGACTTCTCCTTCATCTTGCCCGCAATCTCCTTCGTCACCCGCTGCTGCAGCCGAATGAGTCTGTGCAGGGTGGCACACGCCGCGCACTCCGGGTCGAGTGCTAGGCAGCGGCGTACCTCCGACTTCGCCTGGTCCAGAGCCCCTAATCCCCGCAGTGCCTGCGCGTTCAGGGCGATGGAGTCTAGGTTGTTGCTGTCTCGCTGCGTCACGTACTTCAGTTCCTGTGAGGCGACCAGGTTGTTGCCCACTGCCAGCGCACATGCGGCACGGCGCAGGCGCAGCTCCACACTGTCCTTGGCGAACTCCGCCACCACACTCGCAAGCAGCGAGATGCACTCCTCATAGCGCCGGATAAGGGCTGGGTTGCCGGCGGCAGGAGTGTACGTTACCACGGGCTGTGCCCACAAGTCCTCCAGTGCCGCCCAGCGTCGCGTGTAGCGTTCTAAGAGGCGCACCTGCTCCGCCACCGACCGACCCTTCGCTGCCTTGTTCAGTTTGTTGTACACCTTCACGAGGTGATGCCCATCGCGAATTGCCTCTGCCAAGTTGCCCACCTGCATGTAGAGTGCCATACGCAGCGACAGTGCCTGTGAGTGGTCCTTGTCGAGGGACAGCAGCGTGTTCAAATCCTCGAGGGCGGCGGTGCGGTCCCGCATCATCGAATACAGCTCCGCGCGGCTGTATAAGGCTCGCTCGTTAGTCGGGCTGCGGGTGAGGGCCTCAGTGTACTTGGCCAACGCGTCTTGGTAGGAGCTGCGGCCACGGCCGAGAGCCTTGTCGCCGGCCGCCAACAACATCCGGATCGCATCGTCATCAGCGCTGGCGCACGCGACGGAGGCGGCGAGGACAGCAACGGTGGCAAGCGCCACCACGAGAGCCGTCAACAGGGAATGCCGGTGTGACCGCACCGCGCGCCGCAACTGGGGACTTCGTCTGCACGCCATGGAGCTACGCTACAAGTAGAAAAACAGAAACAAAATAACAAAGAAGTAGGACAACCAAGGCGGTGTCCTGTGGTATTACCGAGCACTAAAAGGGAGTGGAGGCACCCACGCAAGAAAAAAAGGGGGAAGAAAGCGCACCAACATGCGGAGACACGAGGGGAGGGAGGGACATGAAAAACACGTCGTGAACGGAATGGAAAAGCGAGACAGTAGCGAGAACGACGGTTGCGTTGCAGAGCAACGATCCGCAGCACCAGCGGCAGCGGCAGGCACGGACCAGCCCAAGTTAAAGGGGCAACTGTGAAAGATAGTCCCATCCAACCAGACTGCTGGAATGGCTTCCCACCAACCCATCATGCATTGGATAGATCCCACGTTCCCTGCTGGGAAGGCAATCCCCTGTCAGGGACAGTACGCAGCACAGCGGACTGGAACCGTCAAATATCACAATGAAAACACTGCCTTTTTTTTTTTAAGACACAAAGCCCGTTTTAGGGACTAACGATCATCGATTCCCCGCGTGATCGTTGCGGTGGTTAATCACAGTTCAGCAATGTTACGAGACGCGGAACACCACTGCATTTCTGCGTCGCTGCAAAAACAAAAAAAAAGACCAGGACACACACACACAAGCCCATCCACAACCACGCCCGTACCTGCAGTGGAAAACAGAAGGGCTAAAACGTTAGCAACAGCGGATGGAAAGAGTTAGGAGGGGGGGGGGAGAGAAACTACGCGTGCTTGACAAGTGTGTTACCCCAAATGACGAAGCAAGACAAAGACACAAAGGGAAAAAAAGAGGTGTTGCGAGAAAGACGTTCGAAAGAACAGGAAGAAAGAGAAACGAAAAAGTCCCAATGTGCTGCGGAAGCACCGTGCCCTTCTGCTCCCATATCGGTGTGTGTGTGTGGGTGGGTGCGTGTGTGTACGTGTGTGTAAATATGTGCGCTGCTCGACTCCTCATCCCTTTCTCCTTCCTCCTCTATTTGTCCACTGCGTGACATGTGCCGCCGTCACGCCTGCATGCAACGCATAGAGCACCGCCAGGAGGGACGACGAAGGGAAAAACAAACATAAGGGCAGGACGAGAGAAGAGAGAAGGAAGCAAGAGAGATTTCGTCACCGTCGCTGCGCAGATGCTCATCAGCTCGCTACAGCTACCAGCGACGTCCGACTGACGGCAGTCCTTGACGTGCAAACCGCAAAGACACGATGCGCTGAAAGTGGCGTGTTGCGTTACGCTTGCCCTTCTCCCTTTTCTTCAGTTTCGCCCCACGTTTGTAGATGCTGCAGAGGAAAATAAGTGGGAGGCCCTTAAAAAAAGAGCCGCATTGCAAGCACGTTGGGAATTCTTCGCTAGGGGCTGCTTTAGTGCACACGCGGCAGTCCATCCTTGTACTTGATGCGTGAGGCGTCGAAGCTCGGCATCCTGAACTGAATCGCGAACGACTCCACGTCGTTGCGCAGCGCCACCACACCTGGATGCTTCGCCAGCGTCTCCACGAAGTCATTCAGCTTCGTTGAGCCAGCATCGTGCTGCACCGCCTTCGCCAATGTCACGGCGCGGTCAAGGAAGTCGGCCACCTTCTCCATCTCCGCCTCCTTCATGCCACGCGACGTCAGAGCCGGGGTACCAACGCGAATGCCGCCCGGCGTCACCGCACTCTTGTCCCCAGGTATGGTGTTCTTGTTGACGGAGATGGAGACGGCGTCGAGCAGCTTCTCTACCTTACTGCCCGTCAAACCGTGCACGCGAACGTTCCACAGCAGCAGATGGTTGTCGGTGCCGCCTGACACGAACTCGTGACCCTTGGCCATCAACGCCGCCCCAAGCGCCTTCGCGTTTGTCTGCACCTGCTGTGCGTAAGCCTTCCACTCCGGGCTGCAGACCTCACGCATCTGCGTTGCAATCGCCGCAATTTGGTGCTCGTGCGGACCACCCTGAATTCCAGGGAAGACGGCCTGGTTAATGCGGCCCTCAAAGTCCGTAGGCTTCCCCTGACGGTCCTTCTTGCGGTAGAAGATCATGCCCGCACGTGGGCCCCGCAGCGACTTGTGCGTCGTCGTTGTCACCACATCTGCGTAGGGAAAGGGAGACTTGAGCACGCCACCAGCGATGAGACCGGCGGTGTGGGCCATGTCCATGAACAGGTAGGCATCCACCTCATCACAGATGTGGCGGAAGCGGTCGTAGTCGAAGTCACGCGCGTAGGCCGAGGCGCCGGCGATGATCATCTTTGGCCGGTACGTCAGCGCGATGGACTCAAGGCCGTCATAGTCAATCAACCCATCCTCCTTCACCTTGTACGGGTACGACTCAAAGTAAACGGAGGCGGCGCTGATCTTCTTCTTGGGGGTGTAGAAGCCATGCGTGAGGTGGCCACCACTCGGCAGGTCCAGGCCCATGATGCGGCTGTGCGGCTCCAGCAAGGCGGTGTACACGGCGAAGTTCGCTGGGGAGCCGCTGTACGGCTGCACGTTCACGCCCCACTCCTCCGGGTCCAGATGAAAGGCCTTCAGCGCCCGCTCCTTTGCGAGGTTCTCGACCAGGTCGACGTAGACGGTACCGCCGTAGTAGCGGCTGCCCGGCTCACCCTCGGCGTACTTGTTCGTCAGGGCAGAGCCCAGGCACTCCAGCACCGCCTGCGAGGTGAGGTTCTCCGACGCAATCATCTCCAGCCCACGGAACTGCCGGCCCATCTCCAGCTCGATCATGTCCGCCAGCTCCGGGTCCTGCTGCGCCACAGTGGGAAGAAGAGAAGCCATCGCTGCCGATGATCTGATATGAAAAAAAAGAGATTTTCCAAATTGCAAATCAGCACCACGATAGAACAAGAGATGCTGAGTGTGCGTGATGTGTGTGTGGGTGGGGGGGGGGTACACAGATATATATATGCGAGTGAAGGGCAGTGTGGGGATGACGATAAGAAAGAACAGACGAAAACAACACAAGAGCTGGTTCCTGGCGGATGTGCTGCGTTAGTGAGTCGCGCCCAGTGGGTTCTCGCAGCAAAAGAGGCGGGAGTAGAGCAGAGCGAGAAGTGGACACTAGTCGAAAATGTAGAGGTGAAGGCTGTTGGTGAGTGTTGGGGTGTTGGCAGAAATACAATCCCGTGGACCACAAGTCACGCGTGCGCTCACCCCTTCGCGACGCACCGCAAGGAGCAGTAAAGCTCATCATCACCACCACCGCCGCACGCGTCAGCCGTGCTGGAGGGTACACACAGGGGTGAAGGCCATCTCATCATTTTAGAAACGCAGAAGGGGGAAGAAGACAGCGGGAAAAGGGAGGGGTGGGTGGACGGCTGACAACATGGCAAAGTCACCGTGCTCCTTTTCCATGTTGGCGCATGTGCTTATATGTGTAACGAAGAGTGTATGCTAGTGTGTATGTGGTACACCGTCCACAACAAGGCGCCGACCCACCAGCAATGGAGGCAACAGCTACCACCAAGAAGAGAAATCAACGGTATACACATGCACACACTCCCGCATGGTCGCAGAGCCTCACGACACCACCCTGCCTTCTTCAACACGCACGTCGAGTGTGTCTGCGTCAAACAAGCTCGTCGGGTAGAAGCAAACACACAACAGCGGTCCATCAACGGAGCCAGGCTCCTTCGCCAGACTCTCCGCCGCCTTGAAGGCCTCTGTGACGCTGTCGTACCGCACCCACAAACGCAGCTGTTCATCTTGCAGTGCCGCCCTGTCCGACGCTGCAATGCCTAGCACTGACGCAACCGTCTCCAGTGTGTGCACCCTTGCCTTCACACCACGCACAAACCCAAAGCGGCAACACAGTTGATGCACCTGACTCACCACCGGCGCACACAGCGCCGCTGTAGCCTCCGTACCAGAAGTGGCTGCGTGAGAAATCTGCTCCTCACTCCACTGACACACGGGGCTGTCACGGCGGTACCGCAGCAGCAGCGTGGAGCTCGGCTTCCCACGGATCGCACGCTGTCCCGACGCCGCTGACGCCGCAGCGGACTTCGAAAGTGGCAGCAGTGATGAGGTGGCAGCCGAAGAGGACGTTGTTGGGGCAGTCGTCATCACATACCCGCCAGCTGCCATCGAAGAGCGCTGGAACACAAGCGGTGCTGAGGCAGTGCTAGGAGTAGCCGCAATAGGTTCAGCAGCAAAGGAGGACGCATCGGCAGACGCTGTAGAAACGGAAGCTGGCCCACAACTCGCTGAGGTCCCAGTCGCCTCCGGCTGCTCCATCGTCGCCTCTTTCCCACCGCCTCCCGTCAATTTCTTCGACTTCGCTGCGAGTGACTTGAGCTTATCCAGCCGGCTGCTGATGCGCGAGCGTGCGTCCTCGCCCTCCAGCTTCTTCCTTTTGTGTTCCACTTCAAGGGCGTCCTTCTCCATTGCCACCGCGCTCTGGATGCCCAGCGCGGCGGAGGCCGCGATGCGGTGGCGATGCAGCTCCTCTGCTGACAAATGCAGCCCCGACGACTCCGCCGCAACTTCAGAGAAGGCGGAGGGCGAGTTGAGCGAGGAAAGCGCGCAGGCCAACGCGTTGGGCCGCCGCTGCTCCTCCGCGGCTGCTGCCTCTTCGCGCTGCCGACGACGCACGTACGCCGTGAAGACGACATCACGATAGTGATTCGGAAGTGCAGGGTGGTACATGATGTCAACCTCTTGTATAGTCTGCGTTGTGTGTTTTTTTTTTCTTTTGCCTGGCCTTGTTTCTAGTGGGTTGAGTTTGGTCCCTTCCCTTTGTGTTGATTGTATGGAACAGTTAGATACTGCACGCGGTGAATCCCATATGGTAAAAAATGAGTTTAGCAACCTTACTACCGACGAGGTCGTGTTGCACGCACGTTGCCCCTCCTGTTGTGTTTGTTTCTTGTTTTGTCTTTTGTTTTGAGAGACAAAGCGCTGCAGTTGGCAGCGAATAAAACGGGCCGATCCAAGCAACTGAGAAAATACGAGAGGAGGGGGGGGGGAGGAGAGTAAGGACAGGTGAGAGCGAGCAGCGGTGCTGACTGCTGGACGACAACTGTTTTTTTTACATGAATTCTTTTTGATCAGTGCCTATGTAAGCGCCGGCAACTCTTTCGCACCCTCCACGTGCTGCCTTTAAAACAACGCAACAAGCCATGGTGCGCTCTGCTTGCCGCCATTCTTTAATGCACCCGTTCACAGGTTATTGTGCCGCAGCCTGTAAACAGCTGCATCTGCAAAGGTATCGTGAAAGAGAGGAGGAGAGACAGGAAAACTCCAGCCAACGAATATAGCTGGCCCCACAGGTCCACTGCCGTTGCTCTCAGGAAGCGATGCATTGCGTTTTGCGTACGTTGCTCTTCTCTTCATTTCTCTTTTCGCTTTTGTGTTCTCGTATGGCACACCCAGCATACAAGGCGAGGAGGCAGAGCCCATCATCACATCTTGCACATTCAAGCAACAAAAGAGAGAGAGAGAAACACCAAAAGCGATAAAACACACAAAAGAGTACACAGGAAAACAAACCAGCCGAAGATAGCTTAGACGGATTCCAAACATGTCATACGAGGCGGTGACAACAGAACAGATATACATCGAAAGAGGGCACCTTCCCCCCCCCCCCTTTGTCCTCCTCCCCTTTCTACTCACACGTCAGCGCAGCAGAGTGGGAAGGGGTGGAGCCAGGAAACCCAACTACACACACATACGCCGTCACGCTCGCACTCACATGCGCACAGAAAGAGACAGAAGGACAGAGAAGTTCTCGGCAAAGGTGGAGGTGAACGTGCACAGCTAAAAAAAAAACAGAAAAACCGCGCCAGGATAAAAAAAAAGGGCTGAAGAGTAGAAAACGATGAAAACACGCACCAGCAACGATAAGAGCAGGTTCAATAATAATAAAAAAGAAGAAAAAGAAGACTGGAACAAATCTAGCAGCTCACTGAGGAAACACAGATTCGCTCTTGCTTTTTTTTTTCTTTCATGGTTCGTATCCTGAATCCCACTCTGCTGAGTTTACGCCGGACACATTTGCGTTCACGCCTCTTGCTGTGTGCATCTGTGTGTGTGTGTGTGTGTGTGCCTATTTAAAAGAATTTTCGTAGTTGTTTTTCGAGCATGTGCACATTTTTTGTTTTGCAGTCAAGGAAATTATAGGAATTATCACTCACTTACCGTTTTTATGTATGTCTCTCTCTCTCCCTCTACATACATGAATATAAATATCAAGAGTAAGAGAGTTTTGTTTTCCTTTCTAAGCCTCTCCAATGAAACAAGATGATAAAAAAAAAGTAGACGTGCATTTCCCTCCCCTCTTTTTCTTCATCTCTTTTGCTGTTGGTGTTGACTTTGTTTCGCTTTCAAGGGAGGGAGAGGGGGGGGAGACGAAGCACTTTCCTTACGTCGAAGATAAAGAGAAAACGAAGAGATAGAAAGAATGATGTGTGTGTGGATCATTAAAAACGAAGCACGTGGAGTTAACAAATATGACGCATGCTCAGTCGCCCACCACCCTGGCCCGAGAAAAGCAGTCATTCCCTTATGTTCAGTGTTACTTTCTTTTTGCTGTTGTTATTGTTGCTGTTCTCCTCCCCTTCTCTCTCCTCGACAGCTTACGATGGTCAACGCGTAGCCCACCTGAGCAGGAAAGCACGCACACATACACACGCCAAAAGCCAGAAACGAAAAACAGGCATTTCTCATCTAACAAGAAGGCTGCAGCCACAACCGCAAAACAAAAAGCAAGACACAAAAACAGAAAAGAAAGGGACAAATTAACTTAAGAGAGAAAGAGAAACGTGTGGGATTGTACGAGGGACCTGCGCAGGGGATCAAACACACGCACGCGCACACACACACACACACACATATATATATCATTATATCCCTTCATGATTTAAAGACCCGTCATTCGCAAACAGCAACAAAATTATCAGACCCACGCACACGCAAAACGGGAAAGAGAGAGAGAGAAAGTCCCAACCCATAAATACACCTACTCGCACGCAAAGGCCTTGAAGGTGGTATAACGGCACTAAAGGTACGTGTACGAGCATCTTAAAGCGAAAACAAACAAACAAACAAAAAGAAGAGGAGGAGGAGAGCGCACAAAAACGGAGTTAGCGGTGATCACCTCATCCGTCTTCAGCTCTTTAGAACAGCAAAGACAGAAAAGCCCCACCCAGTTTTTGTTTAAAGAAAAAAAAAGTAAAACAAAACCACAAACAACACGACGCAGAACGCGGTGAACACGAAGGCGGAAAGAAAGAACGAAAGAGGCGCGAGTTTCCGTACACAATGAGATAAAGAGGGCAAAGAAACGTTATGCGCAGAGACTCTTATCAGCTCACGAAGGCCAAGAGAAAACACAAGTACAACAACGAAAAGGGGGCGGTACTGAGAACGACACAAAAAGAAAAGGAATGACTTCCGGAAAGGAAAGCGGGTGGGAGAACAACGAGGCACAAAAAACATGTGCACTGTGGCAAGGTGTGTGTGTGTGTGTGCAGACGGTCAAGAAGAGAAGCGACACACGTTCGTCAGAACGCACAGCTTAGACAAGCAGTCACCCGCGTATGCCTGCCGCCTCCCGCTTTGCCTTTTGCTTCCCCTTGTTGAGTGCGCACACACAAAAACAAATTCACCCACCGCGGCCCGCACGCTTGGAAGTAGTTCGGCGTGATGTTGCCGACGGCAGCAAGTCACTCGCGGTAGGCGGTGCCGTCAAGCAGTCGAGTGCACTATACAGTCCTGGCTCCAAGCCTGGGTCTGGCAGCGGAATGCGCGTCGTGCTGCCGTACCGCACCGGTATATCCGCCGCGTCGCGGCCGTCATCGTGCCCGTCCAGGTAAAAGTCCTTCCCCAGCCGCATCGACTCGCGGCTTGTGAAGTCATCGTTGTTTGGGTAGTGGTATGCGCGGGTGTCGTCGCGTGAGCTACCAACGTTCAGGTGACGCGCAAAGCGGGTACCGCGCATGCCGTCGACGGAAGTCGTTACACTCGCTGCAGCGGCCAGGGCGTTGCTGGAGGCGCAGGCGATGGCAGGGAGGAATGTGCTAGAGGATTGTGCCGCCAGCTCCACTATCCGTCCAGAGCTTGGCAGTGGGTAGTCGTAGCTAAAGCTTGCTTGGTGGTCGTCGTCCTTCACGCTTACGTTGGTTGGGCCGCTGCTAAAATGAGACCGGGAGCTGCCAACGACGCCAGACTTCGCCAACCCGGGGTGGCCAGCACCACTGACACCACTATCACTCGCCCGACTCTTATGGTTCAGCGATGATGGCACAGGGCTGTCTTCAGAATGGCGGTGCCCGCCCACCGGTGGCGGGGTTGGCGTGCCGTGCGTCGTCGTTTCCTTGGAGTAGGTGCTCCCGTCGCGGCTGCTGTCGCCGACGGTGTCACGTGAGTGGTGCCGCCTCGAGGAGCCACCTTTCTTCTCCTTCTTGGACTTCCGCTCACGCGGGGTGGCGCTGCGACTCATTTCCCGCGCCTCTGCGCTGCAACCGGGGCTGCGCGGGTGCGGCGACGCCGTGGGCGTGTGTGTGGCAGCGAAGTCAGACGTGGCAGTCACGACGTCATCCGGCGAGGTCGGCGCAGCAGCCGCAGCCGCAGCAGCCGTCGATGCGCCACTGAGGGTGAGGCGGCTATGATGGTGGTCCGTCATCAACGACATCTTGGGCGTCGTGGAGGAGTCTGTGGTGGTTGTGACGGTCTGCATCGCCTCGCCATCGCAGTACTTTAGGATCCACGGGTGCTGCAGCAGCTCCTGCGCCGTCGGCCGCGACGCCGGTTTAAGGCGCAGGCACTGCTGAATGAAGTCCAGCACCTCTGTTGACCACGTGTTCTCGGCTGGGATGTACTTCTCCAACGGCACCTTCGGTGAGCCGGCGATGGCCATCATCACGCTGTACTGATTTGGGATGTCCGACAAGGGTGGCTTGCCCGTCAACATCTCAATCACGCAACAGCCGGTGGACCAGATGTCTGCAGGGGTGCCCACTTGCCCTTCCGGTCGCAGCACTTCTGGGGCCATAAAGTACGCCGTACCAACGATGTTAGCTGTCATGGTGGCAGAGGCGATAACGCTCTTGGCGGTGCCGAAGTCGGCGATCTTCAGCTCACTCGATGTCTCGAGTAACAGGTTGTCCCCCTTCAGGTCGCGGTGCACGATGCCGCGGCTGTGCAAGTACACGAGCCCTTGTAGCAGCTGATAGGTCAGCGCGGCTGCCTGCGGCTCCGCAAAACTGCCGTACGTCTTGACGGCCGAGGCGACGCTGCCACCGGAGACGTACTCCATGTAGATGCGCAGGCAGCCGTCCACGATTTCATCGTTGAGGTACTTCACCGTGTTCGGGTGGTTCAGCTGCTTTAGCAGGGCCAACTCGCGATGCACCCCCTCCAGCTGCTTCAGCAGCGCTGCCTTTTCCTTCTCATCCAGTGCGGCCGACGGTGTCGACGCAGACGCGGAAGCCGCCGTGGTGGTGGGGGATGGCTGCGGGGGTGGGGTGGAGGTGGTGGCTCGTGGGCTCATGTCCTCCGCTACCATGCCGCCCTGCTGCAGCTTTCGCAGCTCCTCCACCACCCCCGGCAGGCGGATCTCCTTCATGCAGATGATGCGGTTAGTGTTCCGCTGCATGCCGCGGTACACAGCACCGAAACTGCCTTTGCCGATGAGCTCCCCACGCGCGAAGTTGAGCGCGTTAGGCCGCGAGTTGCCAAAGACGGGGGACATGGCCACATTCGAGCTCTCGGTGGAAATACTGACTTGACCCTCGCTCGAACCGTGCGAAGTGCGCAGACGACCACGGCTGCTGCTGCTGTTGTGGCTGCCCCGCTTCTTCACCTCCGTCACCGGCGGGCTTTGCAGCCCGCTCGTCGGCGCGAAACTGTCGGGGGTGGCGGTGTCCAGGAAGAGGTAGCTCGCCAGGCGTGGCGCACGTGACACCTTCCCACGCATCTCGTAAGAGCGGTTGATACTCGCGCTGCTGCTGTTGCTGTTGTTGTTGTTTACGCCACCGCTGATCGTCGGTGTGGTTGCGATCGTCGTGGCCCCGCTGTTCTGCGCGTTCGTTGCCAGGATCGAGCTAGTCTGCGCACTGCGGCCACTCAGACCAAAGGCAGGCGTCGTTGGAGCCGACGGTGACGATAAGTAGTAACCTGACGCTGCCGCTGCAGATACGCGTGATGAGTGCCGCAGTCCGGCGCTGTGGGTTGTGTTGTGCTCCCCTAAACTTGGACCGGCGTGGGGCACGTCGTACACCACCGGCACGTCACCGTTGCGGCTGAGAGCCATCAAATCGACGTTGTGCTGCGAATGCAACAGCAGGGTCGACTCGTCAGCTTGATGTCGTGCGGGACTCTCTAAGCTCGTGACCTGCGCTGCTGTGCGAGGTCCTGAGCCCAAAGAAGGTCGAGGCGGCGGTGCGCTTTCGCGCGACCCGCCACCACCACCTGTCGCCCGCTTCGAGTAGCTCCGCGGTGCGCTCGGCGGTGGGGTTGTGGTGGGGTCGCCCAGGGTGGACGTCGACGTGCGCTGCGGGGTGGCCGCGGAGTTGTTGTTTAGCGTCTCGAAGGTCGGTGTGAAGGCGAGGGAGCGGCCGCCGCTCGCTGAGGAGGGCGAGAGCGCACATCGCTCCGCACTGGCATCAACGCTGCCCGACGCCACGTCTTTACGGGTTGTCAAATCCGGCAGGGAGCTGCGGCCGTTCCCGCTGACGCTTTGACGGCTTGTTGTGGTTGGGGAGACGATGTCCAGCGCGGGGGGTACC
This sequence comes from Crithidia bombi, assembly GCA_900240985.1. NCBI lineage: Eukaryota > Euglenozoa > Kinetoplastea > Trypanosomatida > Trypanosomatidae > Crithidia > Crithidia bombi. The sequence goes on along the minus strand of OESO01000188.1, from coordinate 49,957 downwards.
CTAGTTCGGTTGGTGCTGCTGTTTCGGTTACTATTTTTGTGACTATTGGAGAGCAAATTCGAGCTGAGCGACCAGGCGGGGGTGGTGCCAGGGCTTGTAAAGTGTCGCCCGCTGACATCAGGGGTCAGAGGCTGCAGCTGCGATGGGGACCTGGACAAGACTTCAGTAAGGGGAGACACTAGTCCAAGCCCACAGAGGGCGTTACTGCTGCTCGTGTCAGCGCTGGCCAGTCGCAGCTTCAGGTCCTGCGCGCTGCGTGGGGATGCTCCTATTCGCTTGCGCACGCCCGAGGAGGGAGAAGAAGTCGGAGTCGACATACTATAGATGATCCCTCCCCCTTCAAGCCTCCACTTATTCTCCGGCCACCTCCCTTTTTTTTTTTTTGGGAAGTCAATGAAGAGAAAGACAGAAAGAAACGAGGGTATCGCGTACACCTTCTGCGTGTTTCGTCGAGTTCCAGGACACGCCCACCAATCGACAAAGAGATCGCCACCAAGCAAAAAAAAAGGAAGAATGCGGAAAGCCGAGAGGAGGAACGCGACGCTCCCGATCAGCACCGCAGCTCGTTGTATACAAAACCACAAAAGGAAAAGAAGAGATGTCGAAGGAACCAGATAACACTCAAGCCTATGTAAAAAAAAAGTGAGCACAAAAAGAACAGAGACGGTAAACAACAACAACAACAGAGAAACGAGAACAAATGAGCGACTACGAATCACAGGAGGGCACACGACTCACATAAGGGAAAGAAAGGGGGGAAGGGGGAGGGATGGCAAACACACAAAAAAAAAAGAGAGAAAAGCTGAAGTTGTTTTTGGCCTTTAAGGCAGAATTGGGGAGAGAATAGCAGAAGACTCTCAAGTGAGGGTGCAGGACTCTGTAAATAATCGTACACAATGGAAATCGTAGTTTTTTTTTCTTTTTAAAGACGTGCCTATCGAAATATCCACGAGGTGCCCACACAGTCATGCGGCGTCCACGGATCAAAGCGTAACGGCACAGAAGCTCTCGTCCTTAAGCAGCCAGTAAAACAAGCAAAAGAACAGTTTCTTTGCCACGACGAGCACGTCAAATAAAACAGGGATAGAAAGAGAAAAAAGACAGTCGAGCCCAAATACCTGCAAGCTTGGGATAAAACAACAACGAGCTTTCCAGCAAAGATGGCACAAAGCGCAAATGCAGAAAAGACAAAGAGAGAAAAGTGGTGGAGCCCTGTCAAGGGAAGAAGACGGAGGAAAGACGAATCAACAGCGAAAGAAAAAAGGCAGACCAGAAAAAAAAGAATGAAAAGCACCACCGCTGCTGTAATTGCCGTAGAACGGTGCGTTTAACTATAAGTGTTTTCGTAAACGGACTGCAACATGCACACACACACACACACACACACACACGTAAATTCTCGAGGAGAATAAAAACAACAAAAAGACCAAGAACGATGAAAGTGGCTAGAGAAATTCGTTTGGTCAAGAGGACGCGGTGGCGGGGAAACCCACACTCTCTCTCCCTTTTGTTTTGTTTTGGTGGAGGCAGTTCGTCTCGTAGTCCTTTTCCGACTTCTTCGTTCCCTTCTCACTTACGTCAACCACCAAAGGTGGGAGGGGGAGGGAAGGTGCTGCCAATACTAATAATAATGGCAATACAACCAGCAAGAAAAGAATGACAAATAAGCAAACTACAATAATTAAAAAAGGGCGACACACGTTAATACCCACGAAGGTGGAGAGAGGGAGGGAGAAAATAAAGGGACGCAGTAGTTCCCTCTCCTCCCTTTTTCTTTTAAATGCTGCAGCAAACGACAATGCGGCCCTCTTTGGTGCGGTGAATAGTAACAGTAATAACAAAAGACACAAAGGAAAAGCACACCGCCCGCGCTGCTCTGCTAGGAAGAGCCTTTCTCTGTGGTTGTGACTGTCGTTGGCGACAGTTCTTTTATTATTATTATTATTCTGTAGGTGTCACTGTGCGTAGTGTGGTTCAGGTGTGTTGCAACGCAAAAGCAAAGCGAATTGGAGAAAAAAAAATGGGTGTGCACTGCTGTGCGAGCGCGACTCGCTTGTTCACCCCTCCGTGCGCGTACGTGCGTGTTACTCCGCAGGTGCAGAAGGAAAACGGAGAGGTTACATATATGGAAGCACAGGGAATCGGAGAAGGCACCGAGGAGAGGAGAAAGACGCGAGCAGCCAAACGAATTTCTAAAAAAAAAAGGGTAGGATGACTCGTGTATGCACCAGTTGAAGGAGCAAACGAAACGGAGAGCGGCATACTTCACAACCGTAAGCAGTTTCGTCTCGTGTGCATTCGAAGATACAAAGCTCGGCGAGGCGCTGACCTCTTATTACACTTTATGTCCAGCAGGAGCCAATGACGCACCTCCACTTTTTTCTTTTTTTGCTGTTGTCGTTGGTTGTCCAGCGTTCTTATCTCCTTTGCCTCCTGCACTTTTCTTGCTTTTGCAATGTCACTGTGACGAGCAACGGCGCAGCTAGCGGAAGAGAGCGACGGTGCCGTCACTACGAGTGTACGTCCGAGCAGACTGACGCGGCACAGCTGTGTCCGCTTCATATAGAGCTTCTTTGTGTTTTGTATTTTGTTTTAGTTGTATCTGTGTCTCTGTGTCTGCAGCGTCCCTCTCAAACAAAGAGACACACACTGACACAGACGAGAGAAAAAAAAGCATATTTTTAAAACAGAGGACATAAGAGCAGCAGTCAAGCAAGCAGGCGATATTCTAGCGGACGTGACGGCAGAACAGAACAACACACATGCGGCGTCACCGTCAAAGATACTGAAAAAAGAGAAGACAAAAAGAAAAGCAGTGCGGCGGCAATTGCGTTTTGAGGCGTCTACGAAAACACATCTGCAAAGAGGTCATCAGCGGCCCCTGCTGCACCAGGCAGCAATGGCGGCATTCGGTGCCGTCCCACACCTCCACCACCAGAAGCGCGTGGTGAGGGATGGAAACAGGAGCGGATCCGCGTTGCACCAGCGCCACCACTACCTCTGCCACCTGTAGGCAGCGCAGACGCGTTGCCAGATGCGGCGGACAGCTTATACGTCACCGGAGACGCACGACTCCCTGCCGCAGAGCGTGAGGTACACGTCGTGGTCAGCGCGGTGTCCAACGCATTTCGAGGCGCGGCCTGCGCAGTACCACGTCCGCCTATGGCGACAGTGTGGGGTGCGCGCCTCGGCAGTGCCGTGGCTTGCTGCCAGGAGCTGTCGTTTTCTTTATTGCCTTGAGCAGTTGCTCCGAGGCGGACACGACCCGCAGGACAGCGTGGCGACGGAGACAGAGACAGCGAGGACAAACGCACGTCGGGGGACTGCTGTCGGCCCGCCGTACCACGTGCAATGGGGACAGCGTCAGTGTGCGCAGCAGCAGCGGTGGTCGCGGTACCGGCCTCCGTGGCACTGCTGTCATGCATTAAGGAGAAGCTGGAGTCCGACTCGCTCGCTGCTGCCATGAAGGGCGACATCGCAGACGCTGCGTGGGCACGCTTCACCACCTTCGACACAGGGGGCCGCTCCTGGGACGGTGGGGAAGTAGTGGTCGTGTGCGCCGCCGAAGCACACGTTCTCTTACGAAGCGACGGATTCAGCGACACGAGACGGTAGGCGGTGCGGCCCACGTGTGAGGAGGCAGTGACAGACGTCGTGGGGGAGGAGGGCGAAGGGCGGCGGCGACTCACAACACTCCCAGCGCCGGCACCACGGCTGCTCTGCGACGCCGTCAACGCCAGCGTGTCCACCGCCTCCAACGCCGCGCGCTGGCGCCGCGAAGCCGCTGAGGTGCGCGACGCCCGCCCACCCGCGGGGCCACGTTGCCGCTTGCTGAGCTGCACGGGCCCCCCAGCCGCTGACATCACCGTCGCCGCACCGTCGCCGACGCTCTTGACAGCTGAGAGACGCGCCCTTTCAGCAGCCGGGCGAGCCGCTTCTGCCGTGGCCGCTGCCGCACGCGCGTGACACGCATCTCGCACGAGCTGGGCGTACAGCAGCCTCCACTCATCCCCCTCCAAGTCCGTCACGGACTTCCGCAGCTGTGCCTCGTGACGCAAAAAAGATGTCCATCTCTTGCCGTTGTGCGGCCTCCGCGCGAGCGATCTGTCGCTTCCACAGTCGTTTGGCATGCCGGGTACGCAGGTCAGCCAACTCCTCTTGCACCTCAGCGAGCTCCGATGCCTGCGCTGCCCTTCGTGCTGTACAGCGCTCACGCAGACGCTCGCACACGTCCGACACAAAACCTGCCGCCAGCAGTTGACAAAGAGCCACACAAGAACGTCGCTGCGCAGCCTCCCATGCACCGGAAAGCACCGCCACAGACTCGCGCGTCTGCGCTGCCATTTCCTTCACGGCGGCCAACTTCGTTGTGAGCTGCTGCTGATGTTGTCCTACCTCTGTGATGACCTCTGCGTGCGATGCCCGCTGCAGTGCCAAGGCCTTCGCAGACGCCGTGGCTGCGGCCGTCGCCTCACTCAGCTTCGCCTCGCACTCTGACAACGTCGTTGCCTCTGTGTCCACTCTGCAGGACAGCGTTGCCACCTCCTCTCTCGCCAAGTCGCAGCGACTCTGCAGCAGCTGTGCGTAGGTGTCGTAAAGGACAGTCTCGGCTGCCAGGGCACCGTGACGCCACTCCATGCGATGACGCTCTGCCAGCAGTGGGCCAGCGCTTTCTGAGGCTGCACTCGCCGCCGCGTGCAGCGCTGTTTTTCGCGCTTTTGTTGCCGCGTGGATTCGCTCCTCCAGGCAGCGGGACAGCTGCTCTACACTGGTGGTGTGCCAATGCTCCACCTCCCCGCAGCGTACATAGAAGTGGCACACCTGCCGATGCAGCCACAGGGTACGCGCGATGCTTCGCAGCACACGCAGTAACGCCCGCGCACTCCTGCTCAGCTCCTTCTGTACCTGCAGAGCTTGAACAACGAGTACGATCTGCGCGGAGTGTCCGGACCAGTTGCGAACCCCGTCCTGCAGTCGCTCTACCGCTGCCGCTTGCGTTTTTTGGGCCGCCGTGCCGCGACACTGCAGGGCAGCCAGCTTTAGTGAGAGCTGGGCGAGCTGCTCTGCGAGCTGCGTGTTGCCGTGGCGCAGGTCAACCACGTCGTTGCCTCGCCGCTCCACGTCAGCGATGCGCTGCTTTAACGTCATGAGGGCCGCCCGCTGCCGTCGCTCACGGTCCAGCAGCTGCTGCTCCACACGCTCGTAATGCGAGGACTGCACCGCCTTCTGCTGCAGCAGGCCATCGGTGCACTGAAGGAGACCGGACATCTGCTCTTACGTGTGTGTGTGTGTGTGTGTGTGTACGTTGGGGGTGGGGAGGATGACTGATCCGCTTCTCTTGCTATTTGTGGTCGTTTTGATGAAACAGCAGTGTGTGTCTCCCTGTCTCTGTATGTATGCAAGTGTGTCGTGTGGGGAGTTGCATTTCATGTTTTTTGAATGCTGTCGAGAGAAGGAGGAGCCGCCGAAGGTCGCAAGAGAAGAGGAACTCTTGTTGGGTGGAGAGGAGGCCTTGAAAGGCCGAAGTGCGTGGCAGTGGCTCCAACAATGTCACCACCCAGCAGATGGGAGAGGGAGAGAGAGAGCAATTCCACCTACGCCTTTTTATAACGTACTCTTTCCTTTCAGTGTATGTACGAGTCTGAGTCGGTCTTGAAGGCGGAATTTCCGCAAAAAAAAAGGAGGGGCGTTGGAAGCCACCGTTGGGTGTTTGATCGGGGGTTCGCTGTCTCCTTAGTTTGCCATTACAGCGCTGAGAACGCTCTTGTGTACATCGAAGAAAAGACTAAACACAGTAAAACGCTCACACACGTTCAGACGTGCATTCATGTACATATATGTATTTGATTCCAGGTATAAGTGGATCGTCCAGCAAGGACGAACCGCAGCAGAGAAACAGAAAGGGAAGCAGCGTTGGTATGGCACACGGCGGACACAGCCCCCATCACACCACCGCGCGTAGGAAAGTCGCGAGGGACTGAGCCCCGGTCGTTCTACACACCGTCAGAAAAGAAACAAAAAGGCATTCCAGTGCGGGGGGTGTCAGTGTGTGCGAGGCAGCTGCCGCTCCAGCACGCGTTGGTACTGCAGCTCCAAGTCCGCCACCAACGCAGCATCGCTGGCATACACAGCACGCAACCACCCACCCGTCACTGTCGTCACCTTCATCGACAGCGGCGCTGCGGTACCCGAACGGTGGGGCTGCGACTCCCCTCGACCGAATCGTGGCTGCACACTCGACGTGGCGACCGCGGCAGGACTGCGTCGACCACCACCACCACCACTACCACTACCAGCGCTGCCATGAGGACCGCACACGGCACCTCGCCACCATGACTCCCACAGAGCCATTGTCCGTGCCGCAGGCAGCAAAGTTAAAGCTGGCAGCAGCTCCGCCTCCACCTCCCCAGGCGTACGTGACACCCCGTGGGCGCTGTCTGGGGCCACCACACTGATCAGCCCGCTGCCACTATTGCCGCTGCCAGCCTTGAAGTGGTGCCCGCGAGAGCGTGTCTTCGCCAAAGCAGCCGCAAAGGTCGTCCGCACATAGGCCTGCATCAAGCGCCAGAGGTCTAAGAAAGCATCAAGGGAGGGGGCGGCGGCAGGCTGACGGCCTGCCGTGTATTCCGTCAGACGCGGCGCAACGAGAGTCGTCTGCGCCGTCGTGAAGTCAGCAGCTGCACGCGTTGTGCGTTGGTCCTCGCCGACACCGCGTCTTGTGTCGCTCAACGCCGCGCCACCACCGGCGACACGCACGATACTCGCGTTGGTGGCAGCATTAGCGGAAGCAGCGCGTACTAGCGACTGCTGCTCCAACACGGCGGGTCGTAGAAAGGAGATGTTGCACCGCATCTCTGCCACGCGAGCCGCTTTGTACTGCTCCACCGCGACGTAGTAGCTGGACGCCACACGCTGCAGCGACAGCGGCGTGGGCACGGAAGATCCCGTCGCCTCCGCTGCCGCCCCACCACCGCTCCCCTTTCCTCCTTCAGAGGTGGATGATGATGCAACAAGAGCGCCGCCGTCCACGACGCCGTCGTGCGGGCAAATACGCGTCACCAGCGTCAGCTCCGGCGTGCGGCGGAACGCTACGGCAACTTTCCGTGCCTGCACCCCTGCCATACACGACACCAGCACCGCGTTAGGCTGCAGCGTGAGCGGCAACGACGACGACGGCGCAACCGCGGAGCCGGTAGGCACCGATGTCGTGGATTCACGGACGTGATTGAAGGGGCGTTGATTCAGCGTAGCAGAGTTGGCCTCGGCGACGGTGGCGGGGGCGGCGGTGAGGTCGCGCACCACCTCGCGAAACAGCGCTGGTGGGCACGTCAGCAGTACCACATCACTTTGCGCCACCGCCGCACGACCGTGATGGCGCTTCATGCAATGCACACCGCGCTGCGCGTATCGCGCGAGTCGCTCCGGCTGCCGCGTGACAACTGAAAGGTGGGACGGGTGAACGAGACAGCGGTGGGGGCCGTCACACAGGAGACGCAGCAGCAGCTCGCAGCACGTCCCACCGCCGATAATCGTGGCTGATAAGTCAAGCGAATCGGACGGTGCAGTAGGCGGAAGACCAGCCGGTGCAGCAGCAACAGTCATCGTACCGAGGGAAGGGGGGACCCCCGCAACACCAGCAGCAGCACCAGCAGTCGCAGTAGTAGCTCGAAGTGCTTGCCAGCGCGCCAAGTGAGCGAAGGTGGCGTCCTTTTCGTGCAGCAGCGCCTTTACCACTGAGATGCAGTACATCACGTAGAAGCTCTGCTCCGCCACGACACGGTAGACAAAAGGAACTGTCTCGGCCGTCTGCTGCAACGTGACATCAACGCAGCCCTGTTCGCCCAACACCGTCTGCAGCAGGAGAGCACTATCAGCATTCATGTCGCTGCTCAAACACCCGCCTCCTCTTTTTTTTTTTTAAGCGGCAATGAAGAAGCAGCCGAGAACTTAAAAGAAAAAGACACAAGTCAGTTTCTAATCGCAGCAGCAAACCAGAAAAGCGAAAAGCGCAGCGTGTCACGATGGTTTGAGCAGCCAGTGGATAGACAAGGGAGAGAGAAGAGGTAGACAAAACACATAAGGCAGTTCACCCATAAAAAAAAGTGTGCGGCGGACCTTCACGCCCTTCGGCTACAGTGAAACAGTTGCAAGGAGAACCGCACACAACACTGAGACGTCCCTTTCACTTTTTTGCTTCTGTGTGTATGTGAACGGGTGAGCTCACAAGCAGGCGCGCGTTTTGCGGGCAGCCGTCGTAGAACCGCACAACAGTGACGTGACCCAGGCAGGCCCCGCAAGCGTGTACTGCAGATGTCGAGCAACGCACGCGTTCGTAAAAAGCGCGCTTCAACTGCAGTTTTGCTTTCTTTCTTTTTTTTTTTTGAGTGAAGGAATCAAAGTAAACAGACACAAGAAATAAAGAGCTAATATTCACCGTTCGTTAGATCATACACGGGACGCAAGCATGCGAACCGTGGCCGTACTGAAGCGCAAGGGAGGAAGGAGAGAGAAATGCGTAAGACAAGCAAAGACGTGCACGCACACACACGCACACGCACGTGAGGAACCTGTGCACGAGCTGTCCCTTGTGTGACCTTTCTATCTTACCTCTTTAACGCGCGCTTACTTGGACTCCGACTTGTAGGTGAGGTGGCACTTACCGCAGTACTGGCGGTCCTTGTGCTGGGCCATGTACACGCCGGCACCGCACTGGGGGTGCGGGCAGTCCTGGCGGGTGCGCTCGACCTTGTAGGAGCCGTCGTCGTTCTCCGTCACCTTGAAGTACTTCAGCGCGCGCATCTTCTCCAGCTTGTGGCGGTGCGTCGGCTTCTTCGGCTTCGTGAAGACGCGCTTCTTCTTCTTCTTGCCCTTACCACCCTCCACCGGGACCACAACGTCGATGGTGGACTCAGCAACCAGGTTGTAGGCGGCGAGAGTCTCCTCCTCGGCCAGGCACATGCCACCGAAGAAGAGGTTGCCCTCAACCACGTTGGCCTGCGCCTTCACAGCGGCGACGGTGTCTTCTGCGGACACGCGCACAGCCACGGTGCGGCCCGCAGCGTTCTTGATGAAGATCTGCATGATCTAAAGAGGCTACAACAGTTTGTCAGGGAGTGCAGAATGGTACAAGAAGCACCACGCAACATGCATTGGTGTGTGTTTGTGTTTGGCGCAGCAAGAAAACAGAACACACAAGTACAGCGGGAAGAAAAAGAAAATGAGAGGCGGGACATAAATAGAGAAGATTGTGAGCAGAAGGAAGGAAAGAGAAAGATGTGTGCGTGTGTGTGTTTTGCGTGTTGTAGCGGTGGTGGCAGTGCACCTACACGTACCAAAGAAAGCACATAAACCACAAGAAGAGTGCGGCGTTGGTGGAAAGACATGGGCACAATTGGCCCCACCCCTTCACTGCATTCCTCCCCACCACCACCACACTCGGTTTCATTTCCGTGGCTGATGCATCATCATCATCACCACGAGGTTTTCACGTTTCGTACTGTCTTCGGTATGGACCGCGACGGAAAGCACTTCCTGCTCTCCTTCTTTCGCTCGTCCTTCTCATCACAACTACGACGCTGTCGGTCCTATCAGGTCACACACACACAGTCCCCACACATCCACACAGTCAACGGACACCACTGCGGCAGCAGCCGTCACACCGTCTTGTGGCTCTACCCCTTCCGCTTTATTTTTCCTTGTGGTGCTTGCAGCGAGAGAACGAGAAAAAAGAACAACACAAAAAGCAAAACATGGAAACAGCGACAAAAAAGAAACGACGATGATGCAACACCACCAACGGCACCCCACGCCCACACTAAACACGTTCAATCCAACGCAGCGCCGTTCTCCGCCCCGAGACCCGCCGCCGTCACCACCAACGGAGCCGGTGGAAAGACAGGCGGGTACCCGATGAAAAGGGCGAATCAGACACGACAGGCTGAGACGGCCCGAGAGCACCACGACTCAGCAACCGCGCACAAAAACAGAAGAAGAAGCGAAAGGAATAAAAACAAAATCTCTACGATGATGTTCTAAAGGGGAAACAGAAATAAATAAATATGACCACAACGCCAACGACAACATCAACACAACTGGAATCGGTACCTGCTCTACTTTTGCACCTTTACATGTTATCCCACAGAGTGATGGCACCACCCTTGCGGAACACGCTCGTCACCGTCGCGCTGCCCGTTGAGGAACACGACGCCATGGGCAGCACCACGTAGTACGCCAGCGGCAGAAAATTCACCACGCCGCCGCTCGTCATACTGCCCATCACCATAATCACACGATTCGGCGTAGCGTCAAAGGCAGGTGCACCGCCCTTCTGAATGGCGCTGCACGCGCCGTAGAAGTCGCAGGAGTGACCATACAGCTGATAGTTCACACTGGAGCTGCTCGTGACGGGCTGCACGGTGAGAGCAACGGTGGAGACGGTCAGCTTATACGGGGACGAGGCAGACGCGTAGGCGACGGTGGCGCCCGTCCCTGTGGCGTTCTGGCAGCTCCAGACGTACGCAGACGGCAGGGCGACAGCGTCTTCGTAAAACATGCCAAAGCCGGCACCGGCCTGCTCCATGATGGATTGGTATTGCTCAATGAACGCGGTCAGAGTGGCAGCGGAGGGCGTAGCCGCCGACACGAGCAGCAGCGCGGCCACCACCGCAACCAGAAGACGAGACGCAGCACGTGTCATTCTCGAGCTACGGCTTCTTTACTTTCTGTTGCTGTTGTTGTCACGTTGCCCTTCTACGGCAAGAATCGCGCTCGTCAGACAAGTGTTGTGCGACAACCAGCGCAAACCACAAAAAGAAATCTAGTGAAGCGGCACTCTCGTAGGCAAAGGTGGTAAAGAAGGAAACAGCGCAGCACGCAGAACACTTAAAAAAAAAAAAAGCTGTATCGTAGTGCTCTTTTGTGGTTGCTTTCAGTACCAGTTTTGACAAGAGACATGTGCGCGTAAAGCGGAGGGAGCAGTGAGAGGAAAGCGAAAAGGAGACATTGGGAGAGGCGATACATGTTCTCATTCTTCTGTTCCTACTACTTACGTGTGTGAGTATGCAGGTGCACCATGAAGAAAACCCACCACCACTCCACGCAACACCTTCAGAACGAAGAAAACCACGAGGAGGGGGGGAGAGAGTTAACTGCAGTGGTGCTCTAAGCCGTCCCGAACCACCCACAGCGTCTCTCCACATCACGTAGCCCTTTTTTTCTCCTTTCGAAAGAAGACAAGAGGACGCTTCATCCGCTGCTCCGACTTCATGTACGTGCGGCACCGTGTGATCCACATGTGACAGCCCCTCACAGCTCAGCGGCAAATTGGTGGCAAAGCAGAAGCCGTCTCCGACGCCTCACCTCGGATTCTGTCTTCTACTTCTCGCTATTTTCTGTTTTGCATGTGTTCGAGCTCTAGAAAGGAAACGTGAACCAAAAAGAGAACAATAAGCTAACGATGAACAGCGCTTCAGCTGTGGGTGCGTGTTTTTCGATCTTTTTTTTTTTGCTTCTTCCTTCTGTCGCTTCTCGTTGCCCTTGTTGTTGGTCAGGGGTGCTCAGGAGACGCAGGCAGGGACGACAACCCCCCCCCTGCAGGCCACGCAGAACCACCCAACAAAACAGCTTAACAACAGAACAACAACAAAAAAAAAAACGTAGAAGACCGAAGCAATAAAAAAAGAGGAAACAAAACGCTGTCCCATCCAACGACCAGCGTGAAGACATTGGCACCTGCCGCAAGATGACGAACGCAATCCGCTGCGCCTCCGCGCCTGTTGCTTCTGGGCTGCGATGATCAGCGGGCGAAAGGAGGCGAGGAGCGTACTTCACCACAAAACAAAACCAAGAGAAAAAACAGACAATTACGGCAGTCTACACACCAAACAAGCAAACAAGCATCGGAAAAAAAAAAACGACACCAACGGCGTCTACCTGTGTCAGAAGAGGGAAAGGAGAGGTGCGTGTGTCAACACAACCTCCGTGACACGCAAGAAGGACAACGAAATGAAAAGCAGAATCTGTCCAGCAATGTACTCTAACAACACCCATCTCTTCTTCTTTCTGCTTGTTTGTTTTACGCGTACACGAGGAGAACTACCGCAACCAACAAATCGAGCGCCTATGAAGAAAACAAAAAACGTGAAGAAGCAACAAAAAACAACACACTGAGACAAAGACGAGTTCTACGAGGACACGGCGGCGTTGGCAAAAGCAGTGAACAGCGTCGACAGCGGCGCAGCAAAGCTGGTTGTGTCGGCGTACATGGAGTTGCACAGGTACCCGTCCACGATCATGTAGCGCGCCATCGGCAAGATGTTCGTCGTCGTGCCGTTCGTGATAGTGCCGGTCACCATGATGATGGAGTTCGCCGTGTAGGGCATCAAGAGACTGTTGCCCTGTTGCACCCCCGTCGCGGTGCTCCCATCCGCAATGCGGTAGCTCGTGCCAATCAGGTTAATCGTGGGCCCGTACGTGTAGTTGTCCTTGTAGATGATCAAACCAGAGGAGGTGGCGAGGACGCCGTACGGCGAGTTCACAGATTCCATCGTAAGTGCCAAGCCAGGGGCCATGTTCACGATGCTGTTCGTGCAGAATTGCGCCTTGGACGCAGGGGCACCGACCAACGCAGAGTAGTACGTCACAAAGCCCGGTGCGATGTTGCGCAGCGTCGTCTGCAGCGTTGATGCGAAGGCGACCACATTCGCGGCCTGCGCAGTGGCACTGAGGAGGAGCGCGCACACAAGCGCGAGCCCGAGCAGCGCTCTGCTCCATCCTGCGACGCAAAAACCTGTCATAAGGAAGATCTAACGGTTAAAAAAAAAAGCAAGAGGCGAAGAGGAGGGATAAGTTAGCAAAGAAACGAATACCAACAAACTCGAAAAAATGACAAGTCCGTTGCTGTTGTTGTATTCGGTTGTGGGTTTTCTTTTTTTTTTTGTGACGGACGAACAACGAAGACTACGCGTCGAGAAGAGTGCGATGGAGGGCACCACTGCTCGCGGTCATGGAGGTGGTGGGAGGTGTCCGGGGAAGAGAATGGAGGTGCGAAGAACCAAAGGGGAGGGGAGGGGGATGAAGAGCAAAATAATAACAACAATGAGGGAAAGAATGTGTGTGATAACGCATAGAAAAGGAAGGAAGAGAGTGGAAAGAAAAGCACTCGTCGCCGCGGCGTGTGACGACGTCACTCCGCTACGATGCGTCTCGTGGAAGAGAGGGAGGGGGAGGACAAGGAAGCGGTGTGTGTGTGTGTGTGTCTCGCGACAACACATGCATCCGCCTTCCCCCCGCCCCCTCCTCCCTCCATTTCCTCCATTGCGTGAAAGAGCGCCACTCACGCTGCTGGAAGCGGACGTGAGGAAAAAGGTAAGGGGGGGACCTGCCATTACCACGACCTCGCACAGCCTAAAATTCTCTTTTGTTTTTTTTTATTTTTCGAAGCTTGTTGTACATGCACCGTTGCAACTACCCTTAAGTAGATCGTAGAATAGAGAGGGAGAGAGGGGGATGGGGAAGGAAGGCGGGATCGCCCTGCTGCTTCGCTGGATTCCATACTCACACAGAACAGCCCATCGACTCTCAACCATCCCGCCGCATCGCACACATCTTTTCATACCTGTCCGTTACCTGTTTTTTTTTCTCTTTAGCCAGCCAGCGGACCCCTACTGCTGTTTCCTGTAAGCACGCTTTCTCACGCAGGAGTCACCCCAGGGTGCATTGGTGCTGCATGACTCGTTTCTGCCTTCGCAGGGGTCACCGCCTCCTCTTTCGCTGCTTCCGCAACAGCAGCGGCAACAGGAGCAGCAGTGGTGTGACGGCCGTCGTGCACGTTGTTTTCTTTCACCTCCACAGGCACCGACTCTGCATTCGACTCAGAGGCAGAGGGGCTGCTGGCCGTCATGGACGGCTGCTGCTGCTCCTGCTGTCGCAGTGCTGCGGCTCCCCAGCTCTCCGCCTCCTGCAGAGCCCGCACGCAGTCTGACGCCGTCGTCGTGATGATGTCCTTCTTGGCCTTCAGTCCACCCGCCGGCAGCTTGAAGTGCTCCTCCAGCTTCATGCGCAGCGCCTTCACCCCGAGCACGCCTCGCTCGTCATGCGACATAGCGAGTACCTGGCGGTACACCTCCACCTGCACCTCGGCATCGCTGAAAATCGCTGCGCCACAGGCTGCCGCAGGCACCACCACGGGAGACTCCGTCTTGGCCTTCTTGGCGGGTGCGTATTCTTCATCCCTCTTTTTCTCTGCAGCAGCAGCGGATGGCGCACGCCGCTTCGTCGCCTCAGCGGGTGCTTCGGACTTTGCTGCCGCCGCTGGTTTCTTCGAGGCCGAAGACGTCGACGAGGCCCCCCTCTTTACCTTCTTAGCCGTAGCCACTGCCTTGGGGTCCTTGATCTTGCCCTCATCCCTCGGTGCCATGAGAAAGCTCACCACCCCCGCTGCCACCTCCGCATGCGTCTGAGAGATGAACACAGCGAGGCCGAGAGCCTTGATGATGTCACGCAGGCGGTCCTTCGTCAGCTTGCCAACCTTCTCCTCCACCTCTGCCTTCATGGCAGACGGGAAGCCCTTAAAGTCCTCCAGTGCCTTTCGACGGCTACCCCCTACGCCCGGTCGGCCGTACACAAGACGGTGGAGGGGCTCCAACGCACTTTCCAGTGCCTTGGCCGCTGCACCACGAGACGAGACGGCGGTGAAGCACGGAAGGCTGCCCAGACGTTCACCGGTGCCCTCGCTGAGGTTGAACTTTGGCTCGTTGTCAGACATGTTTTCTATGAATGGAGAGAGAGAGACTTAGAAGTGGTAGTGCAGTGCACGCCTCGTGAGTAGAGCCCCGCAGCGATGCAAATTAGCCAAGTCGAACGCCGTGCCTTGTTTTTTTTTTTTTTATGAATGTGTATGTGTCTTGACCTTTCTTTTTTTTGGTGGGGGAGCAATTATGGGAGCGCGAAAGAAGAGAGGTTGGAGGTGTTGAGGATTTGCAGATCTACCGTCACAGGAAACGAAAGGAAGAGAGTGTCACTTTTACGTCAACGCCACCGTCTTCCATCTGATGCAATGAGCTCCAATTCTGGGAGGCAAGACTGCACGACGCCACCGCACCGCCTCCGTTTCAACAACATCCACGCCAGCTTGAAAGCAGCCATCGCAATGTCCACGACACGCGCTGCTTGCCCTTGGACTCGGCACGGGAAACAAAGGCGTGCTAGGAAGTTCAATGAACGTATACACGCAAACACACAGAAAATATGAAGAGCTCTGCAATCACCACAACACCTTTTGTCAAACAACTCAAACGCCGCACGGCGGAACACACTTCCTTCTTTATTGTGTACCTTTTTTTTCTATTTAGACCGCTGTTTCCCTCGATTTGTTTGAAAGTGTCGCTTCTACTGCGGAGTTTTCCTTTTGGTTTGTTTGATACGCATATTGGCGTGCTATGCTGCGTAAGGAGCCTTGATCGTAGTTAATAGAAATAAAGAGAGGTAATTATATATGTGTATATTGCTGTAGGAACGCTGATGCATCTCCATAGGACGGCCGGGAAGAGCCCTCCCGCTTTTTTTGTAGTATGTGTTGAGCGATACTCCCGCGCCACCACACACAGACAAAGACATACACACATGAACTTACGCCGATGTGCGGAGCCTCCTGCGCTGTCCAGGCCAGTTACGCAGCTTTCTTTCCTTTTTTATCTCGCATCTTCTTTACACTCAAAAGCACAAGCAGAGTGTCCCAACTCCGACAGCGGTGGCGCTGCGCCACGGCGAACCACACGCCAATGTAGTGGTTGTTCTCTCTTTTTGGTTGAGCACCGCGTCACCAGAGGGGCCACGCACGCATCACACCCGCCAGGAGTGACAAAGGAATAGAGCAAAAAGGGCGAGAAGGAAAGCGCAGAAGAAAAAAAAACAGAAGAAGGACGTGAAGCATGAACGGAGGAGGGTAGTGCGCCCTCGTCAGTCAGACGCGTCACACAGAGGGAGCATCACACACACACACATATTAGAGGAAGCAAAACACATAGTGAAAACCACAAAAGCAGAACCGTGGGAAAGACAGAGAAAAGGGGTACATGAAAACAAAGCACGAATCACACGGTGATGGAATACCGAAGAAAACCAGCCCCCAACCACCTCCCCACGCACGCACACACGAAAAAAACTGGAAAGTGTCACAAGACCAGCAAAAGAGAGGCGGGGTAGGAGGAGGAAGGATGAGAAAAACACAAAAAAATGTCAACGGTGCAGTAGGCCGGGGGGGGGGGGGCCAACAACAATAGCAAATGCAGCAGCACTGCGCCTACCCCAAGATACAACGGCGCTCCCATGACACACGCACCCACATACACACACATAAAAGGGGAGGGTAGCACAGAGAGAAGGGGGTATACAGGAGAACACCCCCACCTCCACCATCGTCTGCTCAGCACACAACAAAAAAAAAGAGAAATAAAATATCGAATGTGTCTGTCATTGTTTCTTCTCGTTTTATTCGCTCTTTATTTTGAGGAGAGAGAGAGAGAGCGAGCGTAGGACAATCACAAGAAGATGAAGTAAAGTAGCGAAATGCAACTCACAAAGGCACTGCCGAGATCAGGAAGACAGACAGGTGTACCTTGTTGTTCTTGCTGCTGTTGTGGTGGTGGTTCAGAATAAGGACAGTAGAAAGCAGACAATTATTGAAAATAGGAAGGAGGACAACGCACCACATGTGCGTCGTCCGATAAAGGAAAGAACAGTGCAATCCAGTAGGAAAAAAAAAACACTAGCAAAACACAACGACGAGAGAAAGAAAAAAATGTGCTGTCGATGCGTAGCAGCACGCACACACACACACACGTACATCCGCTCTTCCGGGTGGGTGCATGGAGCAGTAAAGGAGCTGGCTGCTCTACCACCTCCCTGTGATGCTACCCGCACTCCATAGGAGAAAGAAGAGAAAGGAAGGAAAAGCTAAGCGAATCAAAAAAAAAGCGTTGAGGTAAGGCGAACAGCGCAGCGATAGGTGGAGGGGAGGAGAGGGGGAAGGCACTCCACCGCGTCATACAAAAAAAAAGAGTTATCTGTATAGTAACGAATCAAGCATCAACACAACAGCGTTAAAAGCGACAAAAACAAGAGATCTGAGATGGCACGTCATTTTTGGCCTGTCCTTTTAGAGTTGTTGTACAGTCGAATGGAGGGATGGTATCGAAAAGAAGGTAACAAAGAAAAGCAGAAAGGCGATTTTCTTTTTTTTTTTTGAAGCGAGAGCGAAAAGCGGACTGTGCTTGAAGACGAAGCAGGTGCCATGTCAGGAAAGGGAAAGAAGAAGTTGTCAGAAAAAAAAAAGAGAAATGGAGTAGCGATGAGAAGCGGAAGCAGCGCCTCATGAAGGAGAGAAACACCGCAACAACCACAGAAACGCCACCACCAACCGATGGGGGTGTACTGAGCGTGCGGAATTCTTGATGTTAGTCTTTTGGAAAAAGCTCCACAAAAAAAAAGGAATGCGGTGGTCAGGAAGCAAAGATCTAAATCAAAAAGCACAAACAGGAGCAGGAAAAGGTGTACGAAAAGACGACGCATAACACAAAGCAATGAGGCAAAGAAGCAAAAACGTACAACAGTTGTGACATCGTTCCGATTTCAAATGCACACACACAAGCGAGTAGAACAGGTGGACGAAGGAGGAGGAGGATGAAACACTAAGAAAAAACATGAGGCAGCACATCGAAAACAAGAAACTACGGTGAATCAGCGTAGTTGGTACACGGCAGCAACCGCAAGCATCGCCACAAGAATAGCAGTAGAAAAAGAAAACAGTGCAGGGAGAGAAGAGGAGCTGAGGAGGGTGTCCGCTGCCCAACTGGTCGAACACGCTACAACACCCCGCGAGGAGAAAAAAAAAAAACGGTCCCTTTCTCTCGAGGTGCCTCCTCCGTGCACTCGACAATAAGAGTGAGGGTGCAGAGAGAAGGAGGCAGCCTCCCGCCAAAAAAAAAGCGCACACACAAACATGCAAACCTACACACACACAAAAAAAAAAACAAGAGGAGCGTGTAGGGCACACTTATTTGAGAAAAGAAAAAGAAAAAAAGCTCTGTGTTAATGTCTCTCACAAAGTGCAGCCGCGCCGCCACGACGCGCTGCATGTCCACCATAACCAATTACTGTGTTTCTTCTTGGTCCTGCTGCGACTACGGGCGGAGGATGCCGGGGTAAGAAGAAACGGGCTCTCCCTGCCTGTCGTTGCACATCTTGCGATGATCATGCGATTTGACGGTCACGCCCATTCCGACATCGTTCATTTTTTTTTACGGCTGGGGAGCCTCGAACCCCACAATGCGCAACTCTGTGCGCTCCAACCCGTACGCCGCGGTTTGGTTTGACTGCGGCAAGCTAGGTCCATCAATGCGCCGCCTCAGCACCATGTTCCCTACGTCAGCTCTAACATTCCGCGAGAAGGTGTCTGCCCGACTGCTCTCCCCATCGCCACAGAAGAGCAGAATGACTACACCTTCTTCGTGATAGAGTTGGTTGGTCTGCTCGCACAGCTTGTTTAGAGCATATCCTCTGTCAATGCACCGAAACTGTTCAGCTATGCGCTGTGGTCCGTGACGCCGCTATGCACGTACCAGCTGTATGCCATCCATCCGCGACTCTCTCAGGGTGCATCCCACCGCTCTGGGCGCGCTGTGCGCCGAGTGCTTGGCCGCAAAGTGGGGTCGCTGGCCCTGTAGCTGGCAACTCCTCTTCTCGACCTCCGTTCCACTGGCAACCAGCGTTGCTGGCATACTCTCGGTAGTTCCATCCTTCCACGACAGGATTACTCCCCAATCTGTGCGCGAAGCGTCCGTGAAAATGATATAAGATTGCACGCACTGTCATCCATTGGTGCCTCGATCCTCGGCACGAGATCTTACCACCTCGTTGCAAAAAGCTCCTTCTCCCAATGCAGCCAGTGCCATTTTGCCTTTCACTGACAAAGGCTAACGGTTCATCCCAACCTCTTCTCCGATCCACTTGTGGAAAGATAATCCTCCTAGCACCGACATGAGGGCGGTACGATTCTGCTGGTTCGGTCGGTCGTGTGCAACGTGTAAATCATCTATGTAATCGTACTCACAACTGGCGATTTGTGTACGTCGGCTTTTGTAAGGCTAGCGCCCAGCTTGCCATCGACTTTACCGAGTGGCGAACTACACGAAGAGCTTCTCTCCACTCGTACTCCACCCCCAGATAGGCACTGGGACCTTGCACCACCTCCAGCAGCACGTCATCCGTCGCGCTTCCCAACTCGTTCGCAGGAGTTGCCGTTCTCAACCGCGCCAACTTTACGCGCTCTATCACGCGGCCGAACCGCACTGCGCAAAACGCGTCCTCTTGTCCAACCGCGACGCTCCAACGAGCGCCCATGGGTAGTGTGCTGCACAGAAGAAACTACTTTCGCACTCAAAGCACAAAGCAGGTCGCGCACCGTCTTCCGGCAGCGGGATCGCGTCATAAAAGGCGTCGAAATCAGTCTGCACCATATACCTAGCACTATTCAAATTCTGCCTTACGCTCAACGCGATGGACGGAAAGTCTGGGCACGGTCTCCTTACTCACCGACCGTTCAGACGCTAGCTGCGTAATCATCTCCACGTCGGCCTTTTGTGCTCCGCGACCCAAAACACCGCGCACAGAAGTAGCCTATCTGTAGACAACGGCTGACCGAACCCCACATCGGACACACATCTCCAGCTTTCGTTGTCGCCGTCCGCCATCGCCGGGTCGCCTTGTTGCAACTTCATGGGAAGATCGTCCGGTGCCGTGTTAGCAACCTAGAATGCGGCGTCCAGGTACTCCAAGCATCTGCTCAGTGCCTTTCGCCGTTGCTGCCGTGGCGGAAGGCACCGTTGGAATAGCAGGAATAGTCGGCTAGTGTGACGTCTTTCAAGTGCAGCGGCCAGCTTGATGGATCACCCCGTCTTGGCTTCGGCAGCAGTCCTTGCATCGGGCTGATCTCGTCGTCGCAGCTCACTGATAGAAGACCCATGACGGGCCATGTCGCGCCTGGAGTGTCCCAAAGCGTGGGTCGTGGGGGAAGGCCGAAGGCGCTGTTTCTGTGCAATTTGTAGCCTCCCTGAGTGGGTCGCTCGGATAGTCGAAGTACCGCCTCAACGTGATTGCGCGAGGAGTGTGGTCCTGTTAGGCGGCACGATGTCCTCTTCTGGTACTTTGGCTCTCGCAAGGTTGGTGGACAGCCCTCTTCCACATTGCGCCCAGCTCTCAAGTGGCCGAGATCAGCTGCTGTAGTGCGGCCCGCTACCTTCTTGTTCGCTGGTGGGGTCTCTAAGAACGAATGAACTGCTACGCGGGACCGCTGCGACAGCAGGTGCGCATGGCTGCGGCCCGTCGTATCTGCTGGAGGCCGCGAGGCACCGGGTGCGAGCTGCGGAAGTTCGTCGCCTTCCCACGCCTGTACGTCAAGCGTCCACCGGGTACGGCTCGCGGTGAGTGCCTGCTGTGTGCATCCACATCCATCGGTTTCAGTTACCCGATGTCGCCGACCTGTGGCCGCAAAGCCAACTCACACATCTCGCGGAAAAGTCGCCTTAACTCCGCTGAAGCTGCATGCGCCGTGTGCGCCCACCTGGTGCCTTGCGTGGCAGCGTCCACCGTGGGCTGCTTATTATCGAGGACGCGTGACCGGCAGCGGGGCTCCCGGTCATACCGCTGTTTAGTTATTCGATACCACACGGCGTACGCCGACTGTCCCACTCCGCGGTGACTCCGTCAGATCTGTTCACGGATTGCGGATGGCACGTTAGAGTGACACGATGCCATCAGCCTGCCCTCCGAATCGTCGCCGATACCTCAGACACCTATCCCGCTCTAACCTTGCTCGCACACACCGTACGCTTCGCCATGTCCGCGTGAGCTGAGTATGATCGCAGCGGAATAGCGAGGACGCTACGGAAGGTGCTGGGAATGGTTGGATAAGGGTCTTCGATCACGAAGACGGGTGCTGTTGCGTGGTGTGTGCGAGAGTTTCGCCCTAGGCTAGCTTGCAATACAACGCACAGTTTCGAGCGACTCGTAGATCTAGCAGTCGACAGGGACGGGCAGACGTACCCGCGAAGACGCAACGTGAACCCCCCCTCCCCCTTTCCCTCCTGTTATTCGCCCGCACCCGTTGCCGCCCAGTGGGCGCTCTCCGATCGGCAAATGGCCACCTCCATCGCGTGGCGTGCGTGTTTGCAAGTTGGTATGATCTAGAGCGCCCACAGTGATTCGTCATCTCGTTCGAGTGAGAGTGTAGTAAATCGACCCGTATGCATCTGCCGTGTTGTGTGGTTGATGTAGCCCACAGTGATTGCCTGCGTATGACACTGCCGTACTCCCGTGTAGGTTGTGTGGAGCCTGCGCCGTTGAAAGCGTCACCGTGAAGGTGTTTGTTGCCCGCCCAGTCCTGGATGTGATGTCTGGCACAAATTCATCCCCCCTCGCAGGGATCGCGTAGTTGCATCGCCTTCCCTCCTCTCTCTTAACGACGATATGAGGGTTCGTCTTGTGCGTCGGGTTGCTGTGTCCTTCTTCACAACCTTCACCGCGGATAAGGCGCACATAAATTGTCGGCAGTGTCTCCAAGATCTGGTCAGAGAGTCACCTGTTTCAATATGCAAGTTGAGCTTGCGCATGCCTCAGCGCGTCGACAGTGGAGAGTGCAATCGATACCCTCAGGCCCAGCCGCCTGTGTAGTGCGAAAGATGTCACGAATCCTGTCACGGTCCGTCTGATCAAGTATCACAGGCGCGCTTTGCTTCGTCCAGCCACGCCTCCTTGGTTTTTCCTCAGGTTCCCCGTTGACTGCTGTATTCCTGGAGCGGTAATCCACTAAATCACGATATACGAGAATGTCCTCCTCGTCGGAGTCTGAGGCGACCGCCACCTTTTAGTATTGAGTGGTTTTCCACTTTTGTTCGTTGCTTCGTCTTGGCGCCAAATAGTACGCGTAGTTTGTTCAGGAAGACCCTATTGTGTCTGCTTTGTTTCAGAGCCTCGTGAAAGATCGGTCGCAGTCTCGATGGGATCGACGTAGCGGGCGGGCGTCGTGCGCTCCGTTATCGCGTCGGAAAAAAAAGGTGCGCGAGCGGTGAAGATGCCGCAGCCAATTCGCTGTATCTTTCCTCGTTCTCCTGCAGCTACTTGGCCCAGCCCCCGGAGGTTGTTGCGGAACAAGCTCCGCGAACCGTGTCAACTCCTTCTTCAGCTCGCCAAGTCGCCCACTCCCACCTGCGGTTCTCTGGCGTCGTAAGTATACGGATGCAGCTCCCGCAATGCAAGACGTCGTCCTCCGGCTTCCTGAAGAACTCCCTTTACAAGTCTTTCACCGCCGCCTGCCATACTAGCGCAGCCTTCTGCCTGCGCTAGAACAAGCAGCTTCGTGTTCAGCTCGCTCAATCGTGGCAGGGAAGCACCGCGGGGGTTCCACCAACTCCACGATCTGCTCACCACGTTAAGTAAGAGTCCTTTGATCCTACAGACTGGCAATGTACCAGTTGCGGGTGTCCGCCGCGCGCTTCCTGCGATGTATGATCTTTGAGCATATGCCACCAAGGCGAAAACGTGCCGCCTCGAAGGTCATCAGCATACATGAGGTAGTGGCCGCGATGAGGACGTTAATCTGTTGACAGCCGTGTATTTCCGGTGTTCACAAGGAAGCTTTTCTTCAGCTTTCTCCAGTTGTCTTATTGGCGTGCTGGGCTGCGACCCCCCGCCTGACGGCTCTCCGCCAGCTTTTCATGGGAAAGCCAGGGGTACAGCTGCTTTTGCGCTTCTCCTGCCCAGTGTGTGGGCGCAGCTTTCACTGGGAGTGGAGTCGCTTGATACTGTCGTTGGAAGGGGTGTTGTTAGCACACCAGAATCTTCTTCCTTTTCTCCTTCAACTCTGCTTCAGTGCAGACGGCACGGTTCAGCTCCAGGATCTTCAGGCGGCACTCACATTCCTCTGAGATCGACCTCGCTGCTTCCTCGTTGAGAAATCTGTAAGTGTGGGTCTTTAGTCCTTTGTTCCTTAAACTCGTTAGCTACAACATTGTAAACGGCATCAACGTAACGTAGAGAGGGTAGAGATAGAATATCACAGCGTGCAAGATAGCAATCTGCGACCATATAACCCCCCCCCCCCTGCATTTCGTTTCTCAGGTATTTCAGCTATACGCTGCCAGTTTAGCTTCCTATTTTATTGCAATAGAGAAAAGTACTACAATTCTACTTGATAGTACCACTAACCAAATGCACTACCCTCCACTACCGCTTCGGCGAGGGGCTGGCGGAGTTTGCCAGCTTCACTCTTACGACAAGTTAGCACCATTAAGTGCGATGTCTTCTACAATACACGTGTTTGTTTGAAATGCAGATCCAGCGGTCCAACAGATCTTAAGAGTACGCTACGCACACCAGGTGTGTGTCTGTGTGTGTGTGTGTGTGCTCCCGCAGCACCAAAAACCAAAGTAAAGAGGAGACGCCAAACGTCATGGAAAGTCAAACAAAACGAAAAACAAGTGATTTCTAAGCCACCACAATCCTCGTACGTCAACACTGCGGGAGAGCGGCAGCTGACGCGCAGCATCATCATTTTCAAACACACCTATAGATTCAGGTGAGCAGAACTCCTATTCAGTCTTGTGCTCCTCACGACGTCAGCTCCGCCTCCCCGTCAAGGTGTGCACCACCGTCGTGACGTCCCCCGGCTTCTGTCATACCCACCGCCCCCCTGCGATGCCGGAAGAGCTTCATGAGAGACGAAGGAGATCGATTCAGCTGCGGCACCGTCGAGCTCGCCATCGCAGGTACAGGTTCAGGCGCAGAGGGAGGACACGCCAGTCTTGCAGCGTGCGAGTCTACCTTTTGCCTCAAACTCTCCAGTGGCAGAGACCCGCCCGGCGAGGTTGACGTCGCAGGTGAGAGCGTGTGGCGGACGTGCCGCTTGTGACTATGCCCCGCCGTTGAAGGTGCGACCGACGCCGTGGACGCAACAGCTGCAGTGCCAACGTCAACTGATAACTGCTCCCCACCACCACCACCACAATTGCTGCTTGGGGCTGGTGGGGGGACCGGAGACGGGGTGGGGGACAACGTTGTGCGCGCAGCAACAACCACACGCACCACACCGCCATCCGTCCGTGTCGCCGTCGCATCGCACGACGACGGAGAGGTGCGGGGGCTGGTGTCGGGGGGCGAGGTGCATAACACCCCCAGCTGAGCACCGCGTGGACAGCCCCAGGTGCGCAACGTCGTGGCGGAGATGTCCGTCGACGACGTGGACGGCGTGGTGTGCGAGAGCCCCAGGGAAGAGGAGAGAAATCCGCAGCCGCTTTCGTTGAAGGCAGCGGCGAGTTGCATCGGAGAGCCTTTGTTGGGCGACGGCACACAGTCCACGAAAAGGGCCAGCGGTGTCTGGTAAACCCGCTGCGGCAGAGCGGGCTGCTGATCTTCGCGGAGGTGCTCTTTATCCGTTGGCGCCTTCAGCCAGAACTCGCAGTGGGGACGGTGGCTTTCACGAGAAGGCGTAACGCAAGACGGGGACGCGGTGGGGAACAGCGGTCCGGTGCAACCCACACCCGCACCACCACCACGCTGCGGTGAGGGTGACAACACGCCTGCGTCGTTTGTCGACGGCAGGGAGTCGCTGCGTCGCAAGCTCTCCGCCTCTCCACCACTGCCCACGGTGTCTTCTACAGCGCGGTGATGAGGCGGCGGTGACATGGAGAAGGTGAGAGGGGGAATAACACGTCCAACTCGATTCGGGATGGTGGCAGAGGTGGCGGTCTGTGAAGGCTGCACAGCGGTAGGGCTGCGCAGTACATCTCTGCTGCTCCGGACCGATGGACACGGAGACGACGAGGACAAGGTCAGCACCCCAGCTGCGACGTTCTGGGCAGTCCCGGGCGACATCTGCGTTAAGCTCGCCGGGAGGTCGGCACGCAGCATCGGTGGTGGCTGCACCGTCACCTCCAAGCTAGGAGAGTACGGCGCTGATGCATCAACCACGCCCGTTGCTCCAGTGAGCGATTCCCGCGACGGAGAGGGTCTGTCACGAGTCGAGCGCGGGGTGGAGAGGGGTCGTTCCCCGCCCCACAGCTCCGCCGCAGAAACGACAGCGCTGCGTGGAAAGGGTCGGCTGCCGTTGGCGCTGATGGGCGGCGGTGGTGTCGGTGCAAATGCAGTCAGCGCTGCATCAACAGGGCTCGACATGATCGGGTACACAAACACGCAGAAAATGAAGGTGATGAGAAGAAGCAGAGGATAGAGAGAAAACAAAAACAATGCAGGTGGACCAGAAACCTGGGGGGAGGGGGAATCAGCAAAAAAAAAAACCCTATTTGTTTTGTCTCTCAACCAAAGACGTGCGTGGGTGCCCAAGGCGGTGATGATGACTAAAGTTGTGCTCCTCTAAATGCAGAAATAGAAAAAAACAGAAAGTCGAGCTGGAAAAGGGAGAAGCAACAACCACAGAAAGAGCGTGGTGGATGCACCACGCCGTTCACAACGTCTTGTGAGAAGGAAAAGCAAGCAAGATATTAATGTCTCCGCCGCCACAATCGCAGCAGCAGCGTGTGCGGAGAGAAAAACGCACACACGCACGCAGGGAGGCGTGTGCCCACAACGGGGCAGCTGTTGGTACTGTTTTTTTTTTTTTTGCAGCACCTTTGCCTGTTCTTTCTTCTCCGTATAATACCCGTTTTTGCCTGTGAAATTGCCTTTTTAGAGCCGCAGTAATAAAGAAAGGGGAAGGGGAACGTCGAGAGTAACTAGGCTGCAGATACACGTCGCTTGCACGAAAAAGGCAGGGTGCTACTTAAAAGGCAAAAAAAAAACGAACAATGTGCGAAAAACAAAATAAAAAAGCAAAGGGTTCAAGACCAGTACAGCGCCCTAGAGAAAACGACAGAGGATTGTGTGTCTCCGTATAAAGCACCTGTCATGCACGCACGCGCCTCCACTACGCTCTTTGCTCTCTGTCTCTCTGTTACTGTTTTTTTTTTCTTCTTCGCTGTGCACAAACGTGAACAGGGGAGTATGGAGTGCTTCTTTTTTTTTTTTTTGCGTATATGCGTATATGCGTGTGTGTGTGTGCGTGTGTGTGGATAAATGGGGGAGGGAGGGGCGGAGAAGGGGAGGGGAGAAAAAAAAAGGGGGCCTACACGCACGACGGCGCTGGCAGGTATCTCCGGGGGTCCGCTGAGGTGGCTGTTTACGCAGAGAACACGGAGGCCGGCTCGACTTCCTCACCCATGACGCTGGTATGGACTGCCGGGGAAGACAGAAGGGCAACGATGGAGGGGAGTAGGAAAGGGGAGTCAAGTTGATACAATGGAGTGTGCCGAGGAGGACAAGAAAGAGAGTACGACAGTGAGGAGAGGGCCGGGAAGGGAGAGAAGAACAGAACAAGCGCGAACAAAAGCCTCGACACACTCTGCAAAGACAGGGCGAGGGCAGCGCTGCCAACAGAGAAGAAGTCAACGGCAACGTACCCTGAGACTCTCCACCCCCTCTCCCTCTGCAGGAGAGAGCTACCGAACCGCTTATTTTCGTAAGGGGGGGGACAAAGCACTGTTTTTGTTGTTGTTTGTGCCTCTGCGTGTGATTGTTTAAGTGTGGAGGCAAGACGCACGTCAACTCAGCGTTAATACCAGAGAAAAAAAAAAGAAGAAAGGCGAGCACAGACCCCTAGACGGATGGCGGGGCGTCCGCTGCTACAGCAGCAGCCGTCGCAGCGTCATGGCGATGGAGTCCTGCCGCACCACCTCTCGTCCATACTGTGCCTCCAGCGTGTCCAGTACAAAGGTGAGGGCATCACGCGAGCACATGATCGTCACCGGCGGCGGTGATGGCGGTGATGGTGGTGCGACCATCGCCGAGGCCGGCGGCGGCGAGGCAGCGGAAGGCGTTACTGAGGCGCTAGCGCCCTTCTCCGCGTCGACGAGGTGCCCACTTGTGCTGCGTGAGAGCGACGCATTCGCGCTGCACAGCACGCGCACTTCCTCCCACTCCCCGTCATCGTCGCTGTCGCCCCAGCCATCTTGAGCCGCCCCTGCGGTTACCGTCGTCAGGACAGCGGCAGCAGCACCCGCAGCATTCGTAGCGACAAAGGGTGGGAGAGAAGTCACCACATTGCCGCTGAGTGCGAGGGATGGGCGGCGTGCCTGCAGCGACGCCGGGTCATCGAGCACGCGCTGTGCCAGCGGACGAAGCGCGTCGTGGACGACCAACCGCACAAAGCTGGATGCTGCTGCGCTGCTGCTTCGTAGGGCGTTCTGTAATGGGTCGGGTGGTGACGCCGTACATACCCTTCTGCTCTCAGGTGCTGCAGCCCCGGTGACGACGAGCTGCACCTTCTCCACGTCAGGAAAAAGGTCATCCGCAAGGCGCTGAACTTCCTCAATTGCAGCGGTGAAGTCGCGCACGCATGCGCGTACCGCGGTGGTGCTGTTACTGTTGCTGCTGTTACTGTACACCTCTAGAAACACAAGGGAGGACATAGACAGCTGCAATGCACAGGCAGCGCTTGGAAGTACCACTGTGCGAAGAAAGCCGATCGCACTGCTGCGGCCGATGCACCACAGCTGAGTGAGATCGTCCTTCATCACAGAGTCGATATCGCCGTGCGCGCTGCGAAAGGCGTACGTGAAGCTCCACCACCACCAATAACTGTGAGCGATTCCTGTCCATGTGTTCGCGCCATCGTGAACGATGTCGAGTGCCTGCGCAGGGTCGTCAATACTGCCTGTCATCACGGGATGTATGGAGGAGAGACTCTGTGTGGCGCGGTGGAGGCTACCCAGCATCGCAGAGGCCACGTCCATCCATCCAGCGAAGCCGTCGTCCTCGTCTACGTGGAGCAGACGCCGGAACGCATCAAGAAGGCGGAAGCAGCACCGCCACCCAACGTAGATGCACACAGGAAGCAGTATGGTGTAGTGGGATGGAAAGAGCGCTTCTCCCTCATTGGTGGGGAAGCGCACGCGGACGCTCACGCACGTGTCTTTTGCTGAGAACGTCTCAGACGTTGTCTTGGCATTGACTTCATAGGTATGTGCAACGGGGTCAATAAGCCCTAACACAAGGTGGCTGATCAGCGAAGCGAACAACGCGCTGGACCGCGCCTGCGTTTTCGGCATCTCAGGTGATGCATCGATTGAGTAGTCTGTGTCGCGCATGTCCACGATTGCAACACGGTCCTTCACCAGGAGTTCTAGCTCACACAGAGATGACACGACACACGGCAGCTCCGGCTTGGTCCAGTACGCAAGATCGTCGCTCTTCTCACAGTCGTCAAAGATATTGGGGTTCGCAGCCCACACCTGCGGCACCTTCTGAATCGCTGACACGAGGCTGCGCAATGATGTTTCAACGTGCTCGTGGAAGCGGAGCTCTGCGAGAGCGCGTTGCTCCGCGTGCGCCGCCCCCACAATGCGTGCACGCATCAGCGGCTGCTGGCTGCCGGAAAGCAGACTTACAGAGAAGAAAAAAAAAACAGCTTTGTCGCGTACTTATGCACAGTCCATGGCGACGCGGTGAAGGCGGCGCACACGCGGAAGAAAAGGAGGTACGGGTGATGAATGGTAAGAAGGTGGAGAGAGGGAGATGGGGGAGAGACGAAGGGGTAGCTTTTCTTGAAACAGATAATAAAAAAAAAGTGGATTTCTCGAAGAGCCGCCAGCGGCGCTGCGTGCATTTCGTGTGTACCATCTCCGACGTTCACACTTTACGGAGGGATTACAAACGCAGCGGAGTGGCAGGCGTACCAGAATTGCAGTACGCCATCAAAGAACACATAACGACGTTTCATCGACAAGCAACGAGGCTACCGCCGTGAAGCCACCTCACCTCATACTAGTAAGAGGGTAAGTACACAAACAACGGAAGCGCCAAGACTACGGCGTGGGACCACAAAGGGGAAAAAAAACAAGAAAAACCCTCAAGCGAGACGAAGTCCTTGCGAGAAAGGGAGAGGGAGCACAGGCGTCCTCCTCATCACCTCCCTCACCTATGCTCATAGCAGCCTCGCCTTTGTTTTTGTGTGTGTGTTCCCCTTTCTTGGTTGCTGTAAGTGAAGTAGTGATATGAGTAGGTGTTGTTTTCAACGCTAATTGTACATAGAGACGACACATGATGAGCCCACCCCACCCCCACCACCTTTTTTAGAGACACACAACCACACGCGGCGAGCATTCAGATTTAATAAAAAAGGGGGTAAAAGAGAAACCAAAGACAAGGTTACGTGCGGTGCATCTCCGGCTCAGAGGGAAGAGCGGAGAAAACACCAAACCACCTCACCAATGGGGCAGTGGTGTAGACACAAACACGCACACAAGACCACAGGTAAAAAACAAGAATATATAGATAAAGTTGTACATCGAACCTCTAAAAAAAGCGAAGCCCCCAACACAAAAAAGGCAGGAGGGAAGGGGCAAGGCAGGTGACCTTCCTTTACAGGCATGCACACGCGCAGCAGCCAGCTGCGGCACTGACGGCATGCGTGTGTGTTTGAGTGTGTGAAAGTAATGTACGAAGGAAGCGCGCGAGGGAGACACAGAAAGTCGAAGGTAAGTCGAGAAGACAACTTGAAACAACGCTGAAGCGACCCTCTGAAAACGGCCTTCCCGAGAACGCAGCACCCCACACAAGAAAAACCGACACGTTGAGTAAATCCTACATTCCCCATCCCTACATACACACAGATGCACACCTGTGCACAAACAGAAAGCAAAGGAGAAGAACAGAAGTGTAGTGGAAATCAGCAGAGCAGTGCGATTGAAAACAGCAGGCGGGAGAGACCGCCAGACAAGAAAATGACGCGCGAGAGGTACCTCTAGCCGGGAGGGGGGGGGAAGGTCCAGAGGAGTGTCACGATGGCTCGATAGGCGGGAGGGGCTCGCTACTGGTACTGCGGTGCAGAGAGGCATCAGGGCTACTCGTCATCGCTACCGGACGGGCACCCGCCGTGAAGCTGCTTGCCGGTCCCACGACGCGCTGCTGCTGCTGCTGAATCGTGCGGGTCACGCTGTCTTGCGGATAATTCTGCGGAGTGCGGTTCAGAAACGGCACCATGGTGGCCGGTAGGGTGCGCGGTCGCATGTTGTCCATCGGCCTGTTGCAACCCAAGCAGCGGAACCCCTTAAACCCGGTCAAACCGTCTGCTGCAGCGGCCCCTGCGCCGGCCCCGCCGTTCGCCTCTGCCATCCAGCCCTGCAGGTTCGCCACATCCTGCTTCGTCGCCTTGCCGTCGATCATGTCGCGTAGGATGTTGAGCGACTTCTCAAGGGTGTCGATGAGGCCGGCGTTCGTCGCGTTCAGCACCTGCTCGACCTCCCGCATGAGTCGCTCAAGCGCGTTCTCCACGTAGTCACGCTCCGCCTTGTTGGCGACCAAGGTGGCGTCGGCCTTGCAGTGATCCAGGCGCTCGATGCGGTCTCGCAAGTCCTCCATGTCCTCGCCGCCGATGCCCCCATTTAAATAACTGCTACCGTGCTTGAGCGCGTCCTTGAGATTATTCACATCCACCTGCAGCTCTCGCAGCAGCTTCTCCATCGCAGCCGAGGTGCGGCTGTCGTTGCCGCTTTGCAGCTCAAGCAGCTGTGTGTTGACCTCCTCCATCAGCTGCTTCAGTGCGTTGAGTTCGTCACGCAGCTTTTGCAGTGCCGACCGATCTGCCTTGTCTTCGTTGAGGCGCTCAATGCTCGTCTCGGCGCGTGTCAGACGGCCAAGCAGCTCTGCCACCATGTTGCTGTCCGCAGAGCTGCGACGCTTGTTGCTGAGCATCAGTGCGGGATCTGGCAGCTCCGACTTGTTAGCCTTCAACTCATCTAGCCGGGCCGTCTCCTTCACTGTGCGCTGCAGCTGATCCTGTGCAGCCTCCACGTCACTTTCGATCGCCCGGACTGTCTCGGTCAGCTTGCGAATCTGCCCAGACCAATCCTGCTGTCCGCCCTGTGCAGCGAGCAGATCCGCGAGCTGCTTCTCCAGGTTCTTTACGGCACCTTGTAGGGCAGCGAACTGCAGTGGGTTGATGCCCGCCGCGCCACCGTCCCCTTCGCCATTCTCCCCAACGGCCAGCACGCTGGTGAATTGGTCGGACAGCGCACTTTGCGCTACTTCCAACGCTCGCACCCGCTCCTCGAGCTGCTTCAGGCGACCCATCAGATCGCGCAGGTTGCGCAGGCTCTCGAGGTCGTCGTCGGTAAGACTGCGAGCAGCGTGCAGCTGCTTCTTCAGCTCGTCCAGTTCCGCTTGAAGGTCGTCATGGCGGTGCTGCAACTGCTGCCGGGTATCGCCGAGATCACCCTCCACACGGGCGAGTCGGTGGCGCACCTCATCCAAGTCGGCGAGGCTCGCACCGCCGGGTGACGACGTCGACGTCGATCCGTCCTTCTCGGAGCTCTTGCGCTTCGCCGATGGGTTATCCCCCTCGTTGTTAGTGCGCAGCTGGTCCACGTCGGCGTGCAGGTCCTTCATCTCACCAAGAATCTCCGCCACGACACGGTTCAGATATGCAATGTCATCCCCGTCGCGCCTCAGCTTATCGAACACGGACGACGTCCGCGACTCAGCGTCGGCGGACTGCCCTCCCAAAAACTGCGAGGCACGGCGTGCGGCGGCGGCGGAAATGCGCTGATCCGCATAGACGCTGCGTCGCTGCGCCCGCGAGGCCGGGCGGGAGTGGGGGGTGGTCGCGAAGGCAACGGACCCGCGATGCTCTCCTGCGTCTTCACCGCCGGCGCCGCTGGACAGCGGGCGGGATGCAAAGCTGACGCTGACGCTGTGCGCTCGACTCCGCAGGGCGTGGCCTCGCCCACCGTTCCCGTCACTCGATGCAGCCACGTGGTGGTCTTCTCCATCGGCAGTGGCAGAGGTGGTTGGCGTGCTCTCTTCAAAGGCAGTGTACACGTGCGTGCCGTCGAACTGCAGCTCCTCCCTGGCCTTCTCGAGGATGACGTCACCGACTGGCTTCGTCGGGGCCAACTCCTCCGTGCTGTGGAGCGGACGAGCCACACTCGGCTTGCGTGCTGGTGGGACAGCACCGCTCCCAACAGAGGCACTTGGGCGCTTCGACGCACCTGCCTTTTCGTGATCGTCCTCCGCCTCTCGTTGTTCTCCCTCTTCTCCCTCACCCGCTGCGGCCCCCACGGACTGCGTGCGTTTGCGGGCGGCGTAAATTTCATCGATTGTGTGTCGGTCGCGCTCCGCCCCTTCCTGCAGCTCACCGAGAAGGCTGTTGAGGCGCGCGATCTCGTCCCAGATGGCGTCGCTGTCCGCGTTGGGACCGGTGGCGTCGCCCTCAACGTTTTCCCCTCCTTCCCCTTTCTCTGCCCTCGACTCTAGCTCCGCCACCCTCTCCTCCAGCGCCGTATTCGCCTTCTCGAGGTTGCTGACGGTGGCACTGAGCTCCGCAATGTGGTCATCCTGGGAGGTGTTCTGCCGCTCCAGCTGCCCAAGACGGCGCAGGATGTCGCGTATGGTCATCTGTAGAGGCTCGAAAGCCATGCCAAAGCTGATAAGCTTCGACAAGTCCACCTCCTCCACCACGTCGTGCGTTGCGATCGACATTGTTTTTGCTATTATCCCGTTGGGGCGGTGCGGAAGGCTGCTGTTAAGTGGAGGGAACTAACGGATCACCGTACTTGCAGACAATTCTCTTCTTGGTGTGTCACCTTCACCGTTCCTCCGAGAAACCAGATGTGTATGGATGTGCGTGTTTATCTGGCTTTCTGCCTCTCTTTGTCTGTCTCTGTAGAAATGTGTGGATGTACGTAGATGTGAGCGAAATAGAAAGGGACAGAAGAATGAAGGGAAAGAAGGAGGGCAATATCGTGGTTGCAATGTCAAAGAGACTCCCACACACGGCAACAGAAAACAAATGCGAAAACACAGGTGTACAAGCAGACGCACAGGTGTGTACGCACACTAATACCCATGCACTCGCCGAGCGAGGTACAGTGATACCACTGTTCCTCGTCTGCTCTTCACACCCACGTTGCTGCCAAATAATAACGATCATAAAGGATGTGGTTGTAAGGAGAGAGGACAGGGGGCGTCATTTGGAAGGATGACCACACAGCTCCAGGCAGCGATCGGGTTAGGAGAGACCCGTCTCGTGCCCCACCGACACACAACTAAAGGACTGCTAACCACTTTCCACACATCGTGAGAGACGTGGAGGGATGCAACAAGAATTGGATGGAAGATGCCACCATTGAGGAACCACGAGGGTTGCCGCACCATGCAATCAAGTAGCCCCTATGATCCTACTCCTTTCCTTATTGCACTCACAGACCAGTACTACGATGTGCCCTCGGTGGCGCCTATGAGATACGGTCTTTTGTTTCTCCTCCTCGTCTACAGCGAGGTGTACAGAACTGATTTCTGAGACAACGGAGTGCGTGTCTCGATGGCGGCATCAGCACTCTTGCGTCACCCCCCTCCGCTGAGGCTTAAAAAAAAAAGGCGTGCTTCACTCACGACCCACCCTGAATCATGCAGTGGTGCGTGTACGTCTGCCAGAAACTATCGAACAACGCGCACACAGCTGCATCACATGTGCGCGCTTCCTTCGGCACGTCAACAGGTCTCCTCTGTCCACAGCACACACACACACACACACACGCACATACAGGCTGCTGAGTACTTCTTTCCAACCACCATCACCACCACCTCTAATCTGTGAAGAACTACATCATCACCGCCAGTCACCCACGCCCATTTCGATGTGGTGTCGAGTAGTATCCCTGAAAATAAGACACACTAAAACAAAAAAAGCGAGAGAAACTCGCAAGCACTACCCCGCTGCTGTCGTTGATTCCAAATCACTACGTTGGAACCATCCTTTGTAATGTCGCGAGTACAGCAGCATAAACAAGGGTGCAAACACATACAAAAAAAGAGAATCGCATTCAGTGTACACGTAACTTCCATTCGCATAAAATAGAGGTGCAAACACACGGAGGTTGACGCTACCTCTCCGTCTCTCTCTCTCTCAACCCAATGGTCATTAGTGGTTGCGAATGCGACGACATAGCACGTCTCGCACGTCTTTCGCCGGCAGCAACTCCTTCATCACAAAGTCCTGCAGCCGTAGCATCCCTTGTATTTGTGTGATGTTGAACTCCTCGCACGTGTCTAGCCAAACGTAATTATCTGCGTGCATCTTGGCCTTGCTCGGGGTGTCGTCGATGAGAACCGTGTTCTCTGGCTGCGCAATGGCAGGAAACTGAGCGAAGATCTGCGTGAGATCCTTCACTGTCGCGTGGTTGTCGTCGTTGATGGAGGCGTTCAGTCGGCGGAAGTCGTCGGCGCGCGTGTGCTCGCGCGTCCACACAAACTCAAAGCGGATTGGTTCCACCGCGTCCGCCCTGGTTGCCGCCTCCGCCACCACCTGCGGAGTCGTTCGCTTCTTCTTATTGAAACGGCCACCACGGCCGCTGCCCTTCTCGCCGTCCGTGCCGGGGAGGGACGAGGAGGACGCGGCCGCACCCTCCGCCTCTGCTGCTGCTGCGGCGGCGGGTGGTTGCACCTGTGCCTTCGCAAAGCCACTCCCCACCGCAGACTCCGGCGGAGGTGGGTCTGCGTGAGTCGTGAGGCTCGAGTCAAAAACAGCGCTGATAAGGGGATGAGTGTTGCGCGCCGTCGTTGAGCTCCAAACGGCCAATCGACAGTGCGGCTGCAGCGCACGCAACACCTCCATCATATGGGGGCGCAGCCAGATCTTCGAGGTCCCTACAGTGAGATCTGGCGCCGGCATGCCCTCCGGGACATGGCGGATGTGGATGCGTTCCAGCAAAGTTCCACGAAGGCCAAAGACCAGCAGCGGCTTCAACGCAGGCATGTTTGTGTGGTTGGTGCTAAGCTGTACTTTGATGTAAAGGGTTCGGTGGTTATTTGTTTATTGTTTTTTTTTCTTCTCCACTTCATTTCCTGTGGTGGAAGAAAACATGCCAGGCAGAGGGCGAGAACGAGTGAGTGAAAGACAGCGATGCACAGTTAGGAAGCCGTGTACCAACACCTGCGACGCTTACAATGATCCCTGTGTGTGTACAGAAGCACGCGTGTTGGTGCGAAGATGATGGAGTGCGGCCAACAAAACAACCACAAAAAGACACCTTGAGCGCAGGAAACGACAACAAGTTTGCTTCACGCACGACTCATGTGCGTGAGGGTCGAAGTACTTCTTACGCTTTCTTTTGTGTTCTGCGTTCTGGATGAAGTGTGTGTGTGTGTGTGTGTGTGTGTGTGTGTGTGTTACATGCGTGGCAGCTCCACCTCTGCAAGATAACACACACAGACACACACACTCCATGCAGTGACGAGCGAAGGGTGCGAAACGGACGCACACTGAGAGAATTGTGTAAAGAACGGTCAAGCCAGAAAATAAAAGGTGAAGGATGAAAAAGACACAACAACAGCAACAAAAAAGCCCAACAACTACGGGGAGGGCGAGAGGAAAAAGTGAGGGAACAACGAAAGGACGGCTGTACGCGGCGACGGCAACGACCCGCACCGTACACTTCCTCTTTTAACCTCCCGTACCACGACACACACAACCGCCACCACCAGCCCACCCGCTTTCATAAAAAAAAAGAAAGAAATGTGTCTCCCCCCCCCTCCTCTATCGCACCTCCAGCACACACACACAAAATAAAAATAAAAATAGCTTCGTTGAGTCCTGCGGGGGAGGGGAGGTTCTCTCGCACCAACGTCCGCCCATAGGGTCAACGCCACAAAAACAAGTACTTCTCGTACGGTGCCACGGCCGCCTCAAAGGAGTGCCGGCAAACCTGCAGATCTGGTAGCCCCATCAAAAACATAAAAAGAACCGACAGCACTGCAAAGTAGAAGAAGATGTTCACACAGAAGTACGTCACACCACGACGACAGTTGCGCTGCTCGAGCGAAAGGACGCCGAAGTAGAGAAGGAGCCACAAGGAAAAGCTGGCAATCGCCGCCATCCACGGCACGGCGATGTGCGTCGGCATTGTGACATCCTGAAAGTAATGCCCCTCCACCGCCATCTTCCCAATCCAGAGCGTCTCCACACAGATACCGAGGATGGTCACCCACGCGTTGGTGCCGATGCGCTTGATAAGCGGGTTGTTCATGTACTCATAGAGTTCACGAAGACACGGCGTGGCGAGCAGGGCCCACAGCGCAAGCCGCGCCGTGACGAGGTGGTACTCCGGCTGCATTTGCAGAATCGTCTTCATCGTAAAGCAATTCAGCTCCTGCAGCAGCATCAACACAAGAATACCGGTGACCTGGAAAAAACGCTTGCAGCTCTGAAAGACATTCCAGTTGTAGCGTTCGAAGCTACGCGGGCCCAGCTGCTCCAACAAGCGCTTTGCCTTCCCCTTCATCGTGGGAATCTCCTTCAGCGCGATCCACCTGTACTCCTTCGCATTCAGTTTCCGCAGCAGCCACATGCCCACCAACGTCCCACCCGCGTTGCAGATGAGAACGTCAAGCAACACGTGGTCCCACCAGCACTCGCGGAAGTTCGGCAGCACGTGCTGGAACGTCACCTCAATCACCTCAAAACCAAGCGAGATGGCGGTCACCATGCGCCAGTCCCGCAGAATCAGCATCTTCACCACATAGCCGGCGGAGTGGGCCAAGATAAAAAGATCAAAGGCGGTGTGCACGAATAGCCACGGCTCCTCCGCGGTACTCATGCGGCAGTCCTCCGCGTAGGCCCGCTCCGGCAGCGGCGTCAGCAGCGACGCGTCGTAGTAACCCATGATGGTGCGCACGGTAGGCAGGTCCTGAAAGATCATGAAGGTCAGGAAGACGATGTACAGCACCCCTAGCGCCAGGACACCGCGCCACACCGCCGGGTGCGGACGCACCATCAGTGAATCTGGCAGATGCACGGTGCCAAAGCCGATGAACACGATCGCCGCCGCCGAGAGCCCGAGCTTCACGTTCTGCACCACACTGAGATTTGGGTAGTAGTAGTAGCGCAGCATAAGCAGAATACATAGCAAAAGCGACAGCAGCACGGCGACGGTGTGAGGGGTGTACGCCTGATCA
This sequence comes from Crithidia bombi, assembly GCA_900240985.1. Taxonomy (NCBI): domain Eukaryota; phylum Euglenozoa; class Kinetoplastea; order Trypanosomatida; family Trypanosomatidae; genus Crithidia; species Crithidia bombi. The sequence continues at coordinate 12,904 of OESO01000188.1, read as the reverse complement.
GCAAAATCCAGCTCACGGGCCCACGGGCTGGCTGGCTTCAGATGATCATCGGAGCGGTGCGCCATCGAGACGGAATCGAGCGGATGAGGGGGCAGTACGATGTGGGGAGGTCGCGGTTTGGCATCGCGGCCCTCCTTGTGATGGAGCTGACGGCTGCTGTCGCTGCTCGTGGAGGCGACCGCGTCGGAGGCGGACGTCGCAGCGCTGTTTTGGTCTTCGGCCTTACCCTTCGCATCGGACTGTCTCGGCTTGCCGTGGTACATCACGACTCGTTAAGGTCTTCTTCTTCTTTGATACAAAGAGAGAGAGAGGAACCAGGAGGTGAACGAAGCGCTTCCAGTGGTGAGGTGGGAGGAGGGGGGGGGGGGTTGCGACCGACCAGCGAGCAACACAGCTTGATAAAAATGGGGTGGGCTGTGTGCTGCTGAGCATGTGGCACGGTGGTGGCGTCGAGGAAGGGGGAGAGGAAGAGGAGGAGCGCGCGCGTGAGTGGGTCAGTGAAGCAGGGGGAAGCAAAGCAGAAGGAATGTCAATGGATAGACACTGCAGCTTACCAGTCTATTCTGTGCGTCTATTCACTTCTGCTTTAAGTAGCGGAAGATTGCTGCGATAAGAAAATAGAAGACCATATCGGACCTGTTGCATTCAGCATGTCGAAGCTCGCACGATGTCAGTACAATGGCACCACACAACGTGCCAGCGTTCAGCAACAGGAGAGACGACGTAGCTGTTCAGCGTACCCTTTGAAAGTGCTGCTTTTTTTCCTTCGTTGTGTTCAAGGGGAAACTTCCGCGACGAAACCCCACGTGACGGAAACACGATACAAAGCTGAAGAACAGTAATAATAATGAAAGAAAGAAAGGAAAGGAAAGCACCAGGGAGGGTCGTCAACGACACGATGAGAAGAAAAAGAAAACTGGATGGAGTACAGCAACGCGTCTGTGCATACCGCTTGAGTGGGCATCGATGTCCTCGCATGTCACACTTACACACACGCAAACATCAGCTAATCCTTCAAAGGCTGCCACGCTTCTGGCGAAGCCTCGCAAGCCCGGTAGCGTTCACGATACCAGGAATCTGCCCAATCAGCTCCGTCGCGCGAAGGCCGCGCGTACCGCGGTCTTCGAAAGAAGCCACCACATCCGCAGCGACACCGTGCGCCAGCGCCGCCGCACACGTCGTGTCGAAGGTGTTGTGCAGTCGCTGCGCAGCGAGGCCTGTCAATAACCCCGTCAGCACGTCCCCCATACCACCACTCGCCATACCAGGATTACCCGCGTCCACAATCGCGGCACTCGCCAGTTGCGAGGGCACGCCTTTCACCGTGGCCGCATCCAGCGCCGGCGCTGCAGCAGCATCGCCCTGTGTGATGCTTCGCGTATTGGCATAGACCACCGTACCGGGGCCCTTCAACAGACACGTTCCACCAAAGATCGCCGCTAGACGTCGAGCAGCCTCCAGGCGATCTGTCTCCACCTCGGCGATGCTGCAGCCGAGCAGCCTGGCGGCTTCTCCGGGGTGGGGGGTGATGACACTACGTGGAATCGCTGGCAGCGACACCTTCGAGCGAAGCTGCTCGCTCAGCACATTCAGCCCGTCCGCGTCCACAACGAGCGTCTTCTCTGGATGGGCCGCGGCGTGGCGGACCGCCACAGACACCACCACCTGCGCAAACCTCGACGAGCCCAGACCCGGCCCCACGGCGATCGTCGTTGCCCACTTAAAGGCGTCCTCCAGCTGCTGTTCCAGCTGCAGCGGCGGTTGTGCGGAGGCAATGTCGTCCTTGACATCATTATTGTTGATAGTCGTCACCATCACCTCAGGGCAACGCGTCAGCAGCGGCGCCGCGTACTCGGGCCGCGTCAGCACCCGTGTCAGCCCAGCACCGGCCGAGACGCAGGCCTCGGCAGCCATCAGAATAGACCCGCCAAAGCCGTGGTCACCGCCCACCAGCACCACCTTCCCACAGCTGCCCTTGTGGGAAGTAGCGGGGCGAGGGGCGGCAAAGAAGACTTCGATGTCGTCGATGCTGACACGGCGGCACAAGGCGTGTTGCAGCCGCTCCGGCGCCATCATCCACTCCTCCAAGCCGAGGCTGCGGTAGTGCAGCTGACCCACGTAGTTGCGGGCCTCTCCTGTGAGGAGGCCAGGCTTCAGGCAGATGAACGTCGCCGTGTGGTCCGCCTTCACGCAGGCACCGGCCGCCACCCCCGTCTCCGCATTCAGGCCAGACGGGATATCAATCGCCACACGCGGCACCGGCAGTGCGTTGATGCACCGGATGACCTCCTCGTAGTGCTCCCGTGGTCGCCCTGTGATGCCGGTGCCCAGCAGACCATCAATCACAAGGTCCACGTCCGACGGCACTGGGAGGGGCTTCCCGATCTCCAGTGTGACCTCAGTACCGCCGGCCGCCTGCCACGCCGTTCGCGCGTGCGTTGCCTCTGTCGGCAAAGGCTTGCTGTGTGGCATGCAGAGCACCGTCACAGCTTTGCCGGCTGCACGGGCGTGACGTGCGATGACGTAGCCGTCACCGCCGTTATTTCCTGGGCCGATCAGGATAAGCCAATGCCGCTGCTGGGCATACAAGTTGGCAAAGATGGCGTACGCCGCCCCACCCGCGCGCTCCATCAGTTGGCTGAGGTCGATGCCTTGGCTCGCGGCTGCAGCGGGTTCGGCCTCGCGCAGCCACGCCGCACTCCACACGCACCGTCGCAGCGTCTTTTCGAGCGCCGTGGCGACGTGGCACCGCTCCGAAAGCCACCGAGACATCTCACTGTGTTTCGTGGTGACCGGTAAGTGTGCGTGTGTTAATACGTATGTGTGTATGTGTGTGTGTATGAAATCAACACCCTCGTCAACGCACTCTCTGAGCCGATCCGGCGTTCCTCGACGTTGAGGGCAAAGAAGCTGGCACCCAGTTGTTTCTCTGTGGGAGGAATGAAAGGAAAGAAGAAACGTGTGTCTTTGCCTTTCCTTCTGAAGAGCGCTGCAGTCGTTTTTTTTTTTTTTGTAGTGCAACGTGACTCGCCAACTCCGCCAGGTTGAGCTTGTCGCTTGTAATATGCTGTGTGCGCTTGAGCGGTATACCGGATACTCTGTGCGTACACGTGTACGTGTGTGTACTTTGTGAATTGGAAGGGATGGAGGAAGGGAAAGGGGTGAATTGCCAGGTAAAGTTGTGTGAAGCGAAGAGGAGGGAAGACGCCGCCGCCATGGCGGTCGAATAGCGGGTAAGGACCGAAGCACCACAGGAAAGGTGGGAGGGGAAGCACAGCAGGAGCAGTACTTTCACGGAGCGAAACACAAAAAAAAGGTGCGGTTGGTTGCCCATGTTCACCGCCCCCTCCTTCCCCCCGCCCCATTCTCAAGCATAACCTCACAAGCGATAAAGTTAACTGTGCGCAGTTGACACGACGGCACACAGCATCCACTCTGATGGCATCATTCTCCACATCTCGCTCCTTTTGCTTCTTATCATGCGCACTTTGTGTGTGTGTGTGTGTGTGTGGTGTCTTCGTGCCGTAGTGTTAGAAGCGCTTACGGAGAACAACTCTCTAAGTCGTAATGATATCAGGCGACAGGGAAAGAGAAAACAAAGCGCGGCAAAAAAGCCATTCGAAGCAGCTGTGCACCCGGTGTGCGCCTGTGAGCCTGTGCGCCTGTGTCTGGTGTCTGTGTCTGTGTGTGTGTGTGTGTGTGTTGTGTGTGTGTGTGTGTGTGTGTGTGTGTGTGTGTGTGTGTCTTCGTCTACGACTATGTTTATTCGTTATGGATTTATCTTCTCTTTGGTGGTATGAACGGAGCTGTGAGATGAGCGTGGAAGTGAAAAGCTAACACACCGTGCCATGCCATTCGAAGGCGTCATCTGTTGGTACCGTCAGAACAGCAGGAGCACCAACAGTAAGACCTTTAGAGAAATACAGATTTACAAATGCTCATCACCACAAGATGCGTAAGGCATAGAAAAAGAGAGATGGAGAAAAGACCGGCCGGTCGATCCTACCTCAGAAGTCCAGACCGAGTGCAACGTCAAGGTCGTCGTCGTTGTTCGTTGCGGGTGAGGGCGCCGTCGCAGCAGTGGAAGCCACACCACCACCACCACCACCGATGTTCTCAATCTTCGCTGCCACCGAGCCCACTTCGCGATCGCTGTGGGAGCTCGCCTCGCCGGCCTCGCGCTGCCGCTTTCGCATCGACTCATCTGTGACCGTTCCTGTGTTCGGGCTACGTGTGTCGTTGTTGCTGTCAGACACAGACGGTGCAGGTGACGATTGCAGTCCGTCGGCCGCATTGTACGCCGTTACGGACGAGGAGGAGCCGCCGCTCTCTGCGGTGTGCGCTGCAGCTGAAGTAGCCGCTGACGACGACGTCTCGTGCTGCTGCGACTGCTGTTGTGGTGGTGCATTTGATCTCTTGGACGACCCGGAAGCTGATCCCACACCGTGCGATGCATCACCACCTGCCCTACCCGTCGCCGCTTTCTCTGTCTCCTCCACGTACCCCGCTGCCTCCTTCACGAAGTCCGGGATGCGCGCCATGTCGACCACCGTAATGGCGGGCAGCTTCGTCACGCCCTCGCGGTACTGCCGCAGCTCACGCACGACGGAGTGGAAGGTGCGGATGGCAGGCATTAAATCAATTTTTGCCGAAGACACCTTCGTGTCCACCGTCATCCCAATAAAGTAGTGCGCCGTGAACCATGTCGGGCCGCTCGCAGACGATGGAGACGCCTTCCCGCTACTGGAAGGTGACAAGGCAGGGTCGTGCCTGGCCCCTGTGTTGCCACGCAACGACTTTGCGTGAGCGTCGCTGTTCAGCTGGCCAGAGGTGCGCGAGCCAGTGCTGCTTCGCGAGCCAGCCGCGCTCGATGCGGTCACCCCCGCTGCCCCCGTCTTGCTTGTCAACCGCGCTCGCAGCTCCACCTCTTCTGGGTCTTCAAAGCGGCGCGGGTTTAAGTGCAGACGCAGCTGTCGGTAGTCCTCTAGCGTGTGCCCGCGCGACGAGGCGTTACCGGACCAGAGAATGCGCACGCGGGATTCCACGCCGTCGGCGTATGCCTGGTAGTGCTCCGGGTCGCTGCACGACACTTTCATGTGCAGATAGTGCTGATACTTGCCAAAGAACGGCACAGGCTCAAGCACGCTGGACCAGACACCAAAGGGCCCAAAGCGGGCCTTGGCCTCAGCCTCACTCAGACCCAGGTACTCGCTTAGCAACTCATGCCCACGCTGGAACTCATCACAGAGCTGGCGCAGGTTGGTCAGGGTGACGTTGTAGCACGCGTTGCCGTACGGCACGGCAGGCGTCAAGACCGGAAAGAGAGCCATCGCGTCTGACTTCGACTCCCGGGGATCCCAGCCTCGCCCGAGGTGACTGCGTGCACGCGTCGATTCGGTCAAATAGATGGCTCGGTTCTCCGTGCCGGTGTCGTGCGGGTTAGGCTTGAACCAGGTGTGGTAGGTGCGGAAGAAGCGCGTGATCATGCCCGCGGCGTTTTGGTTTGGGTAACACTGGCACACAAAGGCGGTCAGGATGGCCCAGCCAATACCTGACGGGAAGCCAAAGGTGTTGCTGTAGATGGCACGCGCCTTCCCCCACGCCTTCACAAACCGCAAGGCCTGACGAAAGACGGCTTTGTTGGGCACCAGATCCATGATGTTGTGGGCAACACGCACGGCATTGCAGCTCAGCACAGACTGCTCATCCAGCCCCTGCAGCAGGTCATCCGTAATCACCTCCGGCACGCGGTCTTGCCGAATCGAGCCGAAGGACAAATCAATGTCGATGCCGTCGCACACCATCGCAATGATCGGCACACGCGACTCACGAATGCAGTGCAGGTCTGACACCCATGGCTCGCTCTTCAGACGTGGGGCGAGCGTGTTGAAAAAGTGCTCGCGGGTGATGCGGCTGGGGGCGATGAGCACCATATCAATATCACTGCCGGACGTGTGCACGTTGTAGCGATACGAGCCGGTAGCAAAGATGCGGCCCTCCACCTGCGCCGCCGCCGCCTCTGGCATGCGGAACTCCGTGATCAGCGTGTGTCGAATCCACACCCGCACCACGTTTACTATGCGCTCCAGGACAGAGCGGCGGCGGTTCGACTCCTCCTCGGGTTCGATGCGGGTGACACACCACTCGCTGAGTGTTACGTCGTGCACCACCTCCCCACCCTTGGGGCCATCGCCGGAGACGATCTTCTTCGCCAGGAAGCTCTTATCGGTGGTAGACGACATACTGTCCAATGAACCCCGCGCAGAGACGAGAAGCAGTTCGAAATAGAGAGAGTGAAAGAGGAGAGTGTGCTACGTGTGTTTGTGTGTGTGTGTGCGTGGATGTGAACGCCCTTCACATGAGTCCCCACGCGGCGCGGTTTCAGACGGAATCTTTGTAATGTGAAGATGTGTGTTGGTGGGCGGTGAAGGAAAACAAAGAGGGGGGAAAGAGCACACAATCTGCTGGTGTCGCAGAGCAGCTCACTTTGAAAAGGGAGGTTGCAAGGAAAGACAGGAGAACAGGAGATATCTGTTATGTTTGCGACGCGTACCACACGTCAACTTTTGTCACCCTCCCCACTTCTTTTGCATTAGATGAGATGCCGCTGGAAGGACCGTGGAGAGTTGTCGGGACCACGTCACGCGCCTCCACGCCCAAGGCACCGCCTCTCTCCGTCTCCTCATTGATCGTCTTTCCATTCCCGCAAACCGAATGCAGCAAGGGAGAAACATACACACACACATCATACGAGCCAGATACAACGGACCCTTTCGGCCTCACAACTTTTCAAACACCTCCTTCCGTGAGCGCAAACGGACGCTGCGAAGGAGAGAAGTTTCTTTCACCACCCAGTGAAACCACCTGAATGTCCCATGCGGAACCACCTCTCTTCACGCACCGTCCTTCAGTTTACGTTTTTTTTTTTATTGTGTTTTGTTGTTGCTTTTTCGGCTTCACTCTTCTC
>OESO01000185.1:649942-736440 GCA_900240985.1 Crithidia bombi | reverse complement strand
ATGTGTGTGTGTGCGCGCGCAAGTGGAAGGAAATCACAGAGTGAGAGAATTTAAGTAGTGGTGCGAATATAAAAAGCACAGGATTTGCTTTTTTGTCGTGGAGGACGGTGTCGTCTGTTTTACCAGTGTCTCATGGGCAAAAGATACTTCCCTCACTCAATAATAAAGCCGTCAAGGAAGACTGCAAAGAACTCCCCGTTGGTGCTCGCAAACTCTTCACAGGCATTTCAATCACTGGAGTGGAACGTACCGTCACTCCCGCTTGTCTCCACACTTTTTTTTTTTCTCTAGCTCCTTTACTGGGAGAGAGAGAGCAGCTCGGCGACACTACCGTAATGTGGATGGCTGAGCACAACAAAGAAATCAGTGATATAAAGATAAACAAATTAGTTTCTTTTCGAGCCTTTCAAAGGACTCCGTGGGTGGTGTTGCAAACGCGGTGAGAGAACACGGGCCACAAACCGCCCGTGATGGTCGCATCAACGACAACTGCTGAAGTTGCGCTGGTAAGGCGAGTATACAGACTTATCACCGCAAGCCTTGAAATTGGCTTGTGTATGTGTGCGTGTGTGAATTTAGCTCGCTTTCATCGTCTGTCTCAGGAGACGACGAGGAGGAAGGCGACGTGTCGAGGGGTTCATCGGAAAAGGAGCTGCTATGATGTCCACAGCCTGAGAAGTTCATCGTGGTGAGTGATGGACCACCGTCAAGGCATCCAACATCCCTCAGTTGAAGGTTCTTGTGCAAATCAACACAGGTCACTCGAGGACATCTTTCGAGACCGTTCACACTCCGAAGGTCGCATCGGTACGCCACCACAACCTCCATTGATGGCACACCAGCGAGCCTGTGAAGGTGGGCCAAGGTGGCGTTGCGCGGCACATACACCTCTCTGAGTTTTGGGCAGCTGCCCAGGCCGTCGATGCTGTGCAGCTGGCAGTGATGAGCTTTAAGGGTTTCGAGACACGGTGCACCCGCTAGACAGGCGAGGCTACACAAACCCCAGTTACGAGAAACATCAAGGCTGCGCAGCCTCATGCAGAAGCGCAGCTCATCGGCGCTGCTCAAGTCGCAGCCGCGCATGACAACCGTTTCTAAGCTCTGCAGATTCGTTGTATCCGGCAGGCGCTCCAGCTCCGCGTTCTTGCAGGCGCGAAGCTCCCGTAGCCCCGCGCATCCACTTACCCCCTCCAGATCGTGCAGGTCGCAGTCGTTGACGAATAGCTGCTGGAGGTGCGACGCTCTTGCGATGCCTGACAACGACTCCAGCTGATAGTTTCCACTCACGTTGATGACGAGAAGACTCGTGCAACTCGAGATAGCGTCGATGCTCCGCAGGTTGCAATGCTGTGCGATCAGCACAGCCAAGCACCGCAGACCTGCCAGCCCCGATAGGCTCTCCAGACGACGGTTACCGCTCACGTCTATATGGCACGGGGCGATGCACCGTTGCACGTCATCCAAGCTGTCCAGACCACAGTTACGAGCCGCCAGCAGCTCAAGACGTGGCGCCTCAGCCAACACTTGAAGACTCCTCAGTGTATTGTTGTCTGAAATGTCGAGGTAACAAAGAGATTGGCTGACACCTTGGAAGCCGACCTGGATGAGATCGCACTGGTTGGCCCGCAGCCGAGCTAAGTGTGGGAGTCTTGTGAAACTGGAAAGAGTGCGCAGCTCAATACACTGCAAAAGATCTATCTCAGTCAATGCAGCACAGCTGTCCAGAAGGGCAGCGGACCTCAGTATACAACTGTGGATTCGCAGGCGCTGCAGGTTCGATGCCCCCACCAGCGCTGAGAGGTCTTCTAGCTGCACCAAGCTGAAAAGCTCCACCGCCACCACGGGCATCGTTGCGGCAACGCGTAAAGCGGCGCTTACAATGGGGACAGCGGAGGTGCTTAATGTGCAGATGTTGCACTAAACGGAGAGCGTCGTCAGGTTGCGGAAGGACAGCAGCGCAGCAAGAAACGTTGTACAGTCATCCACACTCGAAGCTTCGCAGCTTTTGACTGCTGTGTCGGCGAGCGCCGGCGATGGAGTGAACTGAGAAGAAACTCGCAAAGCCTTCACCCGGTCCCGTAGGCGTTGATCGAGGAGATGTAGGACATCACTGCGTGCATTGTCGACGTGAAGCATCAACGGCAATCCACACCGAGCTCCCCACCACAGAAAGTGATGCAGTGGCGAGAGCTATACCGCATGCTCTTCGGCTTGAATAAGATACATCAACTCGCCTCGGTAAACTTGCACGCTGCACATGTTGATGATGTAATCGTTGTGGGTGGTCAGCACCTCCGCATACACACGCGTTAGAGGGCCTACTGCGCACAGCGAGCGTAACTTGCGAAGGAAGGGAATATATGTCAACACCTGGGCGAGGCCATCCCCGTTCAAGCGTGCCAGCGCATCGTGTGCGTTCTCTGCTGGGTTTTTCCACAGTGCAGCGACAAAGCTTGCCGCGAGATTCGTTGACTGTATGGTGCCCTTGGCAGCGCACCGCGCGCACACACAACAAAAAGGAAACTGTAACACTACGTGCAGCACCGAAGACAGCAACTCATCATGCGACCGCCTGCGTTGTCGCAACTCAATTCGTGATGCAAGAGGGCACTTCGGTATTTCGGCAGATGCAGAGGTACTCCGCGTCTACCGACGTGCGTGACTGTAAGTGTGTGAGTGCGTGTATGTTGGTGTGTTGATGCGCGTACGGAAATGAGTGTAGGTACGCACGTTGAAGTCACGGCACACAACTCAGAGAGCGAGAACAACAACAACAAAAAAAACGGAACAATGGCAGCTGTGAGCACGAGTGTCGAACACACCTTTCGAAGAATGAGAGTAGAGGGTGGGAGGGTGGCAGGGGGGTTGCAGGGGAGTGGCAAGAGGGATCAGAAGAGAGGAGATGGAGGGTAATCCATGAGAGAGGTGGTGATGTTGCATGTGTGAAAAGCAAAAGAGGACTGCCGCTCAGCGATGCGGTGAATCTTACAGAGATGGCAGCTGGTGCACTGAGTTTATTGGCCTTTTCTTACTCCCAGCTCATCGTTCCTCGTTGTTTGCTGTCCATGCGTGCGACACACACAATGTTGGGCACAATTGTGTGCGGTAATAGGAAACAACGGAAGAGCCTTGCACCACACAAGTTCAGATCGCCTGCTGAGCACTGCCGGTCTAATTTCACATTTGGGTGATGAAAACAAACACACAGGGAGCTAAAGGGCAACTAGACACACAACGGCAACTCAACCTCTTTTCAAAAAAAAAAAAACCAGTGACTGCTCATAAAGCGTCTGTGATTTGTATGTGTGAAGTCCTCTCAAGCACGCCTCTGTGGACACGATGAAGTACGACAAACCAGCTCAGACTTTCACGCATGCATACAAACCAGCTTTCATGCCACCCACTTTTCTGTGAACTTTCACATCATCAGTTCTCGCTCGGGTCAACGCCAGAGGCAGACGGCCCCACCACTTTTGTGTAGTGTCGGCGCCACTCGATAATCTGCTGTGCCTGCTCATGCAGCCCGGCCTTCAGAAACGCACCGGACAGCTGCAGTGCGGTGGACGCGTCGGGCACCCAATTCTTGTCGCGCATCTCGTGCAGAGACTCGACCGCCTTGTCGAAGCGTCCGGTGCGGGCGTAGCCCCGAGCAATCGCGTTCAGTGCGTTGTACGTAACCTCGCCCTTTCCTTGCCCTCGCCCTTTTCCTTGCCCTCGCGCACCCGCTTCACCAGCTCCTCCACGGTGTCCATCTTCCCCATCCGGCAGTAGTACGGAATGAGACCGCAGACGTCCGTCGTGCTCAACTGTGTCTCTGCCTCCGCACCAGACCCCGTCGTACAGAGGAGGTCCACACACTTCTGCATCCCCTCTGCGTTGCCGCAGCGGCAGAAGGCATCGATGGCAGACCACACCACGCGTCTGGTTAAAAACGCTTTATTTTCGACCTTCATGACCTCGTCTAGCAAGCGCTGCACCTCCTTCTCTGCCCGTGCGCGTCCGTAGGCAGAGATCATGATGCAGTACGCAATGTCGTCCATCGCAATGCCGGCCGCCTGCCGCTTCTCGCGCAGCTCCTCCAGCTGCTCGTAGCCCTTCGCTCGCCCGTAACCGTCCATCATAATGTTGTAGGTGACGTTGTTGGCTGTGTAGCCCTTCTCCACGAACTCGTCGTAGGTTTTTTCCATCTTCACCACATCGCCCGTCTTTGCGTAGGCGTTCATCACTTGATGGAACGTAACGGACGTCGGGGCGGTGTCGGGGGTGGACTTCATGTCATCGAAGAGCGACTCCATCTCCGACATGCGGCCTGACTTGCCCAGCATGTCCAGCACGGTCGTCGCCGTCACCGGGTTCGGTGGGACCTGCTTCATCATGTTGTCCAGCACGCCCTGCATCTTCGACATATCGTGCTGGCGGCTGTACAGGGAGAGAAACTGATTGTAGACTTCCGTGTCAGGGAAGAGGCGCGAGGCGACGAGGTCGTCCCACGCGTTAGTCACTCCCTCCGTGTTGCCCATGCGATTCAGCGAGGAGGCGAGGACGGAGTAGAAGGTGGCTGATACTTCACCCTCGTGTGACTTTAGCAGCTGAATTACCTCGTTGACCTTCGCCTCCTCACCCCAGCGGGCAAAGGCGGTGATGAGGGTGCCGAAGGTGACGTCGTTCATCTCCACCCCCTCGGCCTTCATCTTCTCTAAGGTGGCGTCGAAGCGGAGATGGTCCATCCGCTTCGCGTAGGTGTGCAGCAGCACGTTGTACACGTCGGTGCTCCACGTCGGGATGAGCTTAATGAACGCGTCGAGATCCTCTGTGGTGCTGCCCTTTTGCACGGCCAGGGCGTGCAGCATGCTCGTCTGGACGTGCGGGTGCTCCGCCAGGTTCCGCTTCTGGGCTTCCGCGTAGAGCGCCCTTGCCTTCTCCAAATCACGGGCGTACACGCGGATGAGAACGGCGAAGGCGATGGAGGTGAACTGCAGCGTGCCGCCCTCCTCGCGCTTGCGCATCTCCGCCAGCAGCGCGCCCACCGTCTCCATCTGTCCCAAGTCGCCAAAGATGCCAATCAAGGTGGTGAGGAGGTGCACGTCCAGCCGCACCCGACGTTCTTGCAACTCTTTGTAAAACTCCTCTACGTGGCGGGGGTAGTACTTGCCGAGGGAGCGGAAAAGCCAAGTGTAGGTGACGGCATCAGGGTTCACACCGTTGCTCTCCATCTCTCTCTTGAAGGCGAGGACGTCCTTCACATTGCCCATCAACGCAAACCACTTGAGGAGTTCGTTGTAAATACGCACGTCGTTCGTCAAGGGACGGAACTGTATGCGTTGCCATGCGTCTTTAATGGAGTCGGGACGACCAGCTGCGCCGTAGCCGCGAATCACCGCTCGGATATGCGCCGCGCTAATGTCCATGTCCGGATCGCCCTGCTTCAGCCGCGACTCGATAGCCGACAGTAGCGTGTCCACCTTCGACAGCATCAGCTCCGCGCTACCGCGGTCACCAAAGTGGAGAAGGCGGGCGTAGGCGGTGATGACGATGGAGTTGCACGTCGCGTCGGGCACGTACCCCAGCTCCTTCAGCTCCTCTTCCACCGCCGCGATCTCCTCCACGCTTGCCGCGCGGCGCATGCGGTGCCGCAGAATTGTTGCAGACATGTTAGGGGTCAACGCAACTTTGTTCTCCGCCGCCGCCTTCAGAGTCGCCGTGAAAGCATCATCGTCGTCAAGTTTGAAGAAGGCGCGGAAGAGCGCGGCACAGACTTCCGCGCGAGCCTCTGGCGGATTCACCTGCGGCACCACCGCCGCGATTTCCCGCAGTTTCTCCCCCCGCTGCAGCTTTTCGTATCCAGATATGAGGGCCAGCAAGTCTTCCTTGCCGAGCTCCACCAACGACAGCCCCTCCCGCAGCGCCTCAGCGTCTGCCTCGTGATTGGCAAAGAGAAAGGCGGCAATGCAGAGCGGCCGAAGCCCCTCCACCTCCTTCATCTCCTGCGCCAGCTGCAGCATCAAGTCGGTGCTATTGTTGTCGCGGTACGATTCGAACAAGTAACGGATGGAGTTGACGGTCATGACGCAGCCGTACTTGCGGAAGCGCAAAAAGGCGCGGAAGAGGAGGTGCGCCATGTCATGCTGGGCGTACGTGACGCACTCCTCTAAGATACCCTCCATGATCTGTGAGGCAGAAACTGGGTCGATGAGCCGCTTGCGCAGGAACTCCTGCAGAATAATCATGAGGTGCGTGACGGTGTTGCGGAAGTGTAGCTCGCGCTTGCGGGAGCGCCACACCTGCTGCCGGACATGCTTCAACACGTGCCGCGGCTTTGTCTTTACCACCCGCAGCAGATCATCTTCGTCCTTCTGGGAAAAGGGGTGAAACGAGCCTGGTCGGGCCCTCGCGATACCGCTGAGTTGCACCGCGCCCACCACGCGTAAAAACAGCGATGTGCGACGAAACATGGAGCGAGTTGGCTAAGGGGGGACACACCTCCTCGTTTGTATACCGAAACACCAGCGCACTCAGGAGGCCTCGCTCTATCGTTTCGTAAAGAGTGGGGGGGGGGGGGGGCACCGACCGTACGGTGCGTCAAGCCCTAATATTGTGAGGTGCTTTCCTACCGTCTATTGGCGTAGACGTGCTTGCTTACTTTCCTTTTTTTTTCTCGACGTTCCTACGCTATTGTACGGGTGCAGGTGCAGACAGCGTTTGAGGCTGAAAAGGGGGTGGTAGTCAGAGGAAGACACATTAGTGAAAATCGCAGGCAACGTCGCGGAGGAGTTTAAGTGTGGAAGGGACTGCGGTTGTTTGTTGAGCGTCGCCGCAAGTGGTGTAATCAAGGATACAACAGCAACACACCGTAGCGAATAGAAAGACACACGCGCACAGCGGTAGAAGCACAAGACTTAACATCCAGCTATTTCAGCCACTCCCCCAATTGTTTTTCGTTATTGTTCTTCCTTCGAGTGCGTGCAGTGAAGCAACGTAAACACACACACACACACACACACACACACACACAAAGTACAATTTCTAACTCTTCGACTCGCGCAAGAGTCTAGTGACGGTGCGCAGAATCTCCTGATAGCGCTGTTGCTCCTCGCGACGGAGCTGCGTGTACGTGTTCGCGAACATCTGCACAGAGTTCAGCAGCGACGCCTCAAACACTGGCGTGGTCAGCGACGGCGACGAAGTTCGACGTATATGAGCGTAGAACTCGTCTTGCAAAGCTATGTAGTCCACAACGTCGTCGCGCACGGCTCCAAAGCCGCGTCGGTAGAACTGCGCAACACCCAGCAGCAGGGCTTCCATAAACGAATGCATCACCTCTTCGTTCGCCTGTGCTGTATTTGAAGGGTGTGCGTGGGGTGAAGCTGAGGCGGCGGTCCGTGAAGAGCACCCAACACGAGTGCTGCGTGTACGTTCCTCGTCTATTTTGTCTTGCACGGCGCAGCAGCGCGCCTCTTTGTTGCGAACTGTTTGCTCCAAGGAATCGCAACACGATGTGTACCTTAACACCTCCACCCGAAGAGCCTCGTTGAAGCGCTGAGTTTCAGTGATAGACGAGCGGAGCTGCTCTGCGGCATCAAAGCCCTTAGCAGAGTCATCCCGACCTACTTTCACGATCAGCGTGGACGACTTCTTTGTACCCGCTCCTCCCTCCAGCACATACACTTTCTCCAAGGTGGTCAGCAGTTCTTTCTGCAGCATCGCCGTGGCGGCCTCCACCGTACGGCGTTGGGCTTCTTGGGCTTGCTGGATGCGCTGGTACAAATCACAGCGCCGCTGGTCCTGTGCGCGACGAGCGAGAAGGCAGTCGATCAGCAGCTGATTGCGCTCGATGCAGGCGCGAACCTCCTCCGAGTTACTTGCCTCCATGATTGGGGGGTATGGCCTACAGCGATGCGACAAACAATGATCAGATATATATCACCATGAGAGAAAAACGGAAGCCAAAAGGAAGATAAGTTGTGATGGGACAGCTGACGCCACCTGAGTGCGTAGTCAGCCGTCTCCGCTGCTGTATTCGGATGGAGCGCAACAGCAACAACGACAAAAAAGACTCGGCGATTTCGCACGGGCAAGCACACACAAACGCGCGAATGGAGTTGCCTCTTTCTTCGCAGTACGTTTGAACAGTTGAATAGCGTACATCACAACGATGGCAAATCGGTAGGTGCGTTGTAGTCGCGTAGAGATGGGTGCTGCACAGCAGACCCGATGCAAAAGTGTCGGCAGTGCCGCTTTCCCCGTTTTTACTCTTTCTTTAGGATCTTTGCATGCAGCTGTCAGCACGTCCAGCGTTTTGATGTTCTCTGGCGTATTTTATTCTCGGTTCAGTTACTTTCTGCCTTCATTCACAACTCTACGGGCTCCCCCGCGTCGATATCCCCTTCCGCCTTCTCCGGCCCCGCTGCTTCCCGCTCTCCACACGCAGGTTTCGGAGCAAGGATAGCAAAAAGGATGCGCGGCACAGCAGACGAGAAGGGGATACGTCACATCCAGGAATAGGAAAAAAGAGTGCCAACGTCGTTGAGTGACCACCGCACAAGGTGCTATTCGCCTCCTGCCGTAAGTGACGGTGTGTGCCCAGCGGTGCCGCAACGGCGTTAGAGAGATGGGAACAAACCCAGAGAGAGAACTTCTTTTTTTTTTTTTAGCGTCGTTGTTTGCTTGCATGTTTTTTTTTCTTTTTGGGGGGAGGGAGGGGAGGGGGTCTCAGACCCAACAAGACTGGTGTTACGAAACGCTTGCGTTGGGTGCATCACCTAACGTGACGACAAATCACCCCGCATTTAATCCGTCCTGCTTACTGCGGTATGAGGGACTCGGAGTCGTCGAGGTAGGCCACACCCGAACCCACCGGGGACTGCAGCAGCATCTCGAAAGGCTTCTTCGGGTAGTCGATCAGACCCTCGTACTGCGCGGGCAGGGTGAACTTCTTGCACTCCTCCAGCAGCGCTGTGTCGTGGAAGAACATCTGCTCCCACGACGTGGGGAAGTGGGCCCGCAGCATCGCCACCACCTCCGGCAGGTCCTTCTTCAGCGTGAACATAAAGCAGTTTGCACCCGCGTCGAAGGTGTAGGCCATCACATTGTACCCTTTCGCCGCATTGAAGGCACGGATGAGTCGAATCATCGCGTAGCTGTCCTCTGTGGCATATTGAATGCGGGGCTCCGTCGTGCGGCAGATCTCTTGCAAGTCGTCGGAATCCGTCATGGCGATGGCAGCAAAGGTGTTGAAGTCGCGCGCCTGAATGGCCGCCTTCACGGCCGCCATCCGCTCCGGCACTACCGTGGTGATGCGGTCCTTCATCATCGGTGACGTCTTGAGCGACTGCTGCATGCCAGCAGTGCTTGACACGTCCTTCTTCTCGCCCTTCAGCACCGCACACATCACCTGCACCTCGGGCCAGTACTGCTCGTTCACAAACTGCGTCGCGAGGCAGTCGGTGCCGTCGGCCTTCTCGCCCTTGTGCCAAATAACAAAACCACCGTAGGCGCTGCGGCACGCGCTGCCAGAGCCCAGTCGCGCTAGCATCGACACGTCGACCGTCGCCGCGTAGGCCTTCACCAGCGCTGCCGAAAGCGCACAGTAGCCGCTGGCGGAGGAGGCCATGCCGGCCGCCGTGGGAAAGTTGTTCTCGGAGACGATGAACGCCTTCAAGTCCTTGCGCTCCGCCGGGCAGTTCTCACGGATGCACTTCAACACTGACTGGATGCGTGGCGTCTCCTGGATGTTGCTCTTCGAACCGTTGAGCCACAGCTCATCCTCGGCGAGGTCGCTGCGCAGCACCACCGACGTCTTGGAGCGAAACGGCTTCGTCGACAGCGTGATGCTGAAAGAATCATTGGTGGGTAGGATCAGCTTCTCACCTCCCTCGCGCTTCCCCCAGTATTTGATGAAGGCAATGTTGATGGGCGCCTCGACCGTAACGCGAATTGGAGCGGGCATAGCTGTGCTTTTCTCTCTATGCTAGTGGGTTTGTGTCGTGAGTAAAAAGCGCTGGATATGCGCGGAAGAGAAACTCTTGGCCTAGCTGCTTATGTGGCGGACAACTGCGCGACAGCCGGAGTAGGTGAGCACAGATGGGAAGAGGGGCAGGGAGTAATTCGACAGAAGAAAGATGCACGGTGCGGGGTGTGCTGACGGATTTGACAGTACTTACGAAATGAACGTTAAAACGACGGAATTGATGAGTAGCGATGATTCAGAGGTGGACTGCCGTGCACGTCACGGAGCATGGAAAAAGGTGAGGTGGGTGGGTGGGGAGGAGAGAAGAGAGGAGAGATAGTGTTGACGGCGTTCCTCAACGCAGGGGATGTAGTTTTTGGGGGAGCCAAAAGAAAAGCGAGAACTGCGATCCAATCAGCAATTTACATCAGCCATTATTAAAACTCCTTATACCGAAGGCGTCTCAGGTGCGTATTTTTGTGTTACTCACCTTCGCGGCATTTAACCTCTCCTAGGTTGATCTCTTCGACCATTTGAGTTTGATTCTGCTCCCTTCTTTTTGTTGTTGTTCAGGTGCCTCGCGTAGCAGCGGCAGTGCGCGAAAAACAGCCATGACAGCACATGCGCGTATGTGTATGTGTGTGTGTGTGTAAGCGTCAACACAGAAGGCGTCGCACGGCTTCCTGGCGACCCCCTTCAGCAGGGGATAGCACGGCAAAATCCCGCGGCGTGACGGTGAAGTCGATGCGGGCCCACACGAGACCAAGGAGGGCTCTCTCCTTCTCTGACAGCGGAGCTGCGCTTCTGCCGTGGCCATTGATGCTTCCGCAACTGCACGCAGCTAAAAAACGCTCCTCGTCAGCCATAAACACAAACCGCAGTACTACAAACATCTCCCCTTGCGAGGCACTCACGGAGAAGAAGGCAACGGGGCCAAACAAGCGTGTCACAAACGACACCACACTGCTGGGCGTGTAGGCGTCGAGGGGGATGCCACAGTTGTGACTGATGCAGCGGTGCGCCGCTAGCGAGTACAGCGTTGCTGCAGGCGTCTTGCCTGCATCGGCAGACATACCGGTGTCATGCGCGTTACCATTCGTGCCGCCGTCTGAAGCGCTCGTCCGGACATGTAACAGCTTCGCCAGCTGCGCATCCACAGCACCCAGTTCCTCCTTAACCTTATCCAAGTCCCGATATGCTGAGAGCAGCGCCTCTTGTGAGGACTTCAGCGTACTCCACAAACTCGTCATCTCCTCGAAGCCCTGTGCCTTGCTTGCATCCGACAGATGCTCCACCAATAGCTGATCCATTTGAAGATCCTCAGGAAGAAGATGATTCAGCGGCAACTCCGCCGTCTCGCGGCAGCGTTTACGCGAAGAGAGTGTCGTGCCGCTTACGGGAGCTCTAGGCGCCGATGCAGAGGACGATGAGGCAGCGGACGCATCAGCTGCCTCTGGTGCACTGAAGACGCGTGAGCGAATACGCACGACGCAGTTTTTGAGCCGTGAGCCGTTTAAATACTGCACCGCCTGCTGGGCCGAAGCGGATCTTCGAAACTCCACAGCGTAGCACGTTTCCCTCGACGTGACGTCGTACTGCAGCTTGATGTCCACCACCTCGTCCATGATCTGCAGCCACTCCTTGACGTCCTCGAGGGAGATGACGTTGCCGGCGTCCCCGAGAAAGACGTACACCACCGCATCCGTGTTCGCCATGCTCCTTTG
Source organism: Crithidia bombi (assembly GCA_900240985.1). Classification (NCBI taxonomy): domain Eukaryota; phylum Euglenozoa; class Kinetoplastea; order Trypanosomatida; family Trypanosomatidae; genus Crithidia; species Crithidia bombi. The sequence continues at coordinate 724,770 of OESO01000185.1, read as the reverse complement.
TGTCTGCTCTGTAAAGATGGGTGTTGTTATTGTCGTGCAGCCACGTCTCACAATGTGGAATGGTCTGCTGCACAGTAAAGAAGTGCTGGCAGATGTGAAGGGGGGGGGGCAGCGAGACGGAAAGAAATGCAAAGCGGAGATCAGCGAGAGCGGCAGTAGTCCCCACAGAAAGGCCGTGATGCCACTACAGAGAGGAGAGGGGGGATGAAAGACAAGGGCGAGGTAAAGAAGATGAGCACTGCCCTGCAATTCCACAGACTTTTTGGACGGTACAGGGGAGTCGCACACGAGCTCGATGCTTCACAAAACGTAGGAAGCAGAAGCCAGCGCGAAAGCGGCAGGGAGGACTCCCCATGTCTCTCCCTTTCTCCTCTCCTCTGTGATGTACACTGGTTGTTTTTCTTGATGGGGAGAGGGTAAACTGCGCTACGTAGCCAACAGTCACTTCATCTGGGGATGACAAGTACACAAACAGAGTGCATCAGCAAAAGGGCGACGCGGATGGTCTCGATAACAAATGCCGCTGCGCATCAGTACATTCCAGCTATCGAAAGATACGGATAGCCGCGGCTACTCAAACAAACAGTTGAATACAGAAAAAGAAAATGCCCCAAAGAAGAGGTGGCGTGCGAGAAGCACATTGCAGCGGTGTTGCTAAGCAGTGCGCTGATCAGCCCTCGCGCACGTTGACGCAATGACAGAAGGAACAGAGGCTCCTCTGGAGAGCACAGAGGAGGGCGCCGTCGCTCCTGCTGCCGGCGCATCTCCCTCCGCGGCTGCCGTTGCAGCCGCCACACGACCCAGCCGCCACGAAACCGCCGCCCAGCAGGGAGGGGCTATCAGCAGGTACAAAAAGACCAGCAGTAGCGCGTTGCGCAGCTGCAAGCGATTCGTGCAGTGCCCTGCGGCCGCGTCTGACACCCACACGCATTGCCACAGATCAGCATCGAAGTCGCAGCAGTGGTGCGCAAGGCCGTGACAATGACGTCCCAGGTAGTCCGACATCACGCCCGTCAGCATCGGCGAAGGGAAGTCGCCGAGGAGGTGAATGAAGAAGACGGAGTAGCTCACAGCGTAGGGGCGAAGTTCCCCCGTGACCACCGTCAAGATGGACGCGTTGATGGGTGCCGTAATGGCAAAGAGCGCCAGCACAGCCGCAACAAAGGCAATGCCGAAGGAGAGAACATCCGTTGCCAGTAGGGCAACGATGCCGCATGGAATGGCGATGGCGATCATCAGCATGTCGAACCTCTGGCACTGGATAGCGCCTCGCACCCCGGCACTGCCGCCCAGGCAGTCCACAACAAGCCCACCAAGTAGCGAGCCGATAACGCCACTGACTGTCGTTGCGAGACCCAGGAAGATGGCCGCCTCTGTTTTTGACAGCTGCAGCGGGCCTTCGTGCAGCAGCGGGATGCCCCACGCCGACACCGCGCCCGTGACAAAGCAGTAGGTGGCAAATCCAAACACAAGCAGCATGTAATTCGTGTTGCGCAGAACGCACATCGATGCTGCAGTGAACGTGAGCGAAGTAGCGTCGCCCTCCATCGGTGGTAGATGATAGCGGGTTGGGACGCACCACAACAAGTTGATGATGGGAAACGCCGCGACCACCTCGCCGAGGTAAAGAACCCTCCATGCGGCCATCCCCAGGAGCGTCGGGGATGACGTGAGAACACCGCCGCAGCCCATTCCGACCGCGGTGCCGACAGGAATCATCGAGTAGAAGAAGCCAATCCACGAGGTGCGACGCGTCGATGGGGCGAAGTTGTCGATGATCGTCACCGTAAACCCCACAAAGGCCGCCTCGCCGATGCCGACGCAGATGCGACAAACCAGCAAAAACCAGTAGCTGAAGGCGACGGCACAGCCGAGGCATGTGACGCACCACATCAGCATGCCAAACAGAAGAACCGCGCGGGATCCCCACGCACTCCCGCGCGAAGCGAGGATCGGGCCTGTAAAGAGGTAGCCGATCGTGAAGCCCGACACAAGAAGCCCACTCTTTGTGTCGGACAACACGTAATCGTACCCTGTGAGGCGGCGATCCTCACGAATCGACAACAGCGCACCAGCAGTAGCTCCACGATCAAAGTACAGAAGGAAGTTGAGAGCCGTGAATGTGAAAAGGACCGCCTTCGGCGTCATACCGTTGTGCGCATCGTCGCTTGTGAAGACCAGCAAAGGAACTTCTTCGACAGTGGCGGCATTCGCCGTTGATGTTGGTTCAGCGGCAGAGTCCATTTTGTATTCACACCCCCTCGATCACTGTTCCTTTAAGCTTTTTCTTTGTCTTTTGAGTGTTTCGCAGTCTCTGATACAGAATGAGGTGCAGCTGTTGGGGGGAGTGCTACCTGCCGCGGTGCACGGTCAGATGACGCTGTTCACATGCACTCACACACGATCTTCGCACTTTAGCGAAAAACGTGGTGCACGCGTGTGAATGAAACAGCATAGAGCAACAATAGAGAACGACAGAACGAGAGGGGAGGACTTGTTTTGTGTGAGTGTGAAGATGGGTGATGGGAAAGCAGTCACTCGTCTACGCTCTTCTTTGTTTTGTTTTCTTTATGACGACAGCGGGGGGGGGACGTAAGATACTCCCAGGGCAATGGGACCTTTCTCAGCTACGTCCCCGGGAAGGCACCAGTGCGATGAAGGAGCATGTTTTGCTGGCTCAAGGAGACACCATGGGCATCAGCTGGAGAAGTGCCAAAACACATGCCTCTTCGCGGTTGGTGAGATGACGAGCAAATGACGTGTTGAAAAAGCAGTGGAATAAAACACCAGAAAGAAGCAGAAAAAAAAAGAGAGAAGGAAAGCACAGAACGAGTGATTAGAGCAGCGGCATCTTCACGTAAAACTCCGTGATGGCTATCCTTGTCGCGTTCGAGCTGTTCAACATGCCGGCCAGCGTCCACGCCCACCCCCGCCATCGTGTCACCTCGTCGCGCCCCTGCAGTACGTTCCACTGCACAGACTCATTCCACGCCTCCACCGCAAAGAACTCTACCATCGTCTCCACGAGGCGGTCCTCGCACCCGGAGGAGGGAGACGCACCGTCGCTGGAGTGATGTTTTAGCTTACTGCACAGGAGATCGTTGAAGAGCGATGGCGAGCCGGCCTCCAGCAGGTGCATGAACGCCGTGAACACCGCTGCCTTTCCATCGGCATCGGTTGTCATGCTGTACGCGGTGTAAAACATCGAGACTGTCGTACCAAGGCCGTCCACGGAACGTTCAGGGTGGGTATCACACCGACGCCACTGCACCTCTGCTGCCGCAATCTGCAGTAACACAGCATCGTGGCGAAGTGGACGGCACACACGCAAAAAACTACCAGCGACGCGGTGGCACACGGCAGCAACTTGCTCCAAGTCCCCTGCCTGAATACCAGCAAGCGTTATCAACGACGAAAGATGCATGGACTCGACGTCTGCGTCGGAGCAGCTATTGATTTCTTCCAGGTGGCGCAGCGTCGCTTCTACGCTCGCCAGTTTCTGCGTCACCTCCCAGCGGTTCGCGTCGTAGGCCCTATTTGTCACATTTTCTGCCGTCGTTGCCACAGCCCGGTCACACAGCGTTGTGAGGTGAGAAAGTAGTTGTTGGAGTTCCGCACAGGTCAGTGTCGGCTGCCCATCCACGTAGAGATCGAATTCCACCTCCAGTAGAGCATTGACGCGTTGCGTCAGCACGTCCTGCTCCTGGATTTCGCCATCCTCCGCCGATGCGTACCGCTGATGAAGGCACCAGGCAGCGTAGGAAAGGCGGACCGATTGATCAGCTACCTTCTCCAGTAGGCGGTCGCTGAGGTACCACAGAAAGCGACTCCACCACAGCGCTGTCGGTCTGGCAAGCTCCACATCCGCGTGCGAGAAGATTGGGCAGATGTGTTTTGCAAAGAGGTTCGCCACCGTCTCCAGGAGGGAGTCCTCGCCGCTGGCCAAGCAACCAATGGCACAGACTCGGGCCAGTTCCAGCGTGCCAGGCAGCGTATGCGCACCACACTGAACAAGACACTGCTGTGCGACGGCGCCCGCTACGACAAACATAGAACGCTCCAAGAGAAAGTGAACAAGCGCTGTGCAGCTCCGTGTCACTGCGTCCGCGTCCCTCTCTGCCGCTTCGCCGCACCACAGGTCGCGCACTCGTTGCAGTCCTTCATCGCACTTCTCCATAAGGAAAGCGAGTTGCGCCTGTGCAAGCAGGACGCACGCACGCAATACAGGATGCACGGTGGGCACCTGCTTCCACAGCTCCCACGTGTGTTCCAGTGCCGTCGCGCCTCCATCGTCGCCCTCACAGTCGCTCTCCACGTGTGTGTGTGGCTCTAATGAATGCAGCTCCACAGCCAGTCGCGACATGTCCAGCAGCACCGACTGTCGTTCCACATCAGTGCTGCCAAGTTGCGCGAATCGCAGCACGGCGACGTCCAAGCACCGCCATTTGAGCTTCCATGGCAACGCGCATTTAGAGCGAGAGGGCCGTATGCAGTCGGCAGCTTCTGTTGGTTCTGATGGTGGGCCGTCGCACATGGCGAGCCGCCAGAGCGCGCAGAAAAAGAAGCGGTGCGCCGTCTTGTCGACGACGTCGTCTGCTACGGTGAGGTGGCGCAGAAGTTCGGCGGTGCTCCACTCCGAGTGGAGGTGCAGGAGAAAGCACAGGAAACGAAAGTGGTGTTCGACCTGCTCTGCGCGTGCGCCCGCAATGGTGGTGGCGCGTTCCTGTAAAATGGAGGTGATCTCACGCTCCGTCGTTGGATTCGACTCCACTACGCACGTGGCGACCGCACACAGCTCGGCAAACTCGGCATTCGTCTCTTTCACACAAATCTCATGAAACAAACGTGTGGCTTCCTCTGCGTTGTGTCGAAGGGACTCTGCCTTGAGGCGGACCACGAGGGGTTCGAAGGTGTGCAGATGGTCATAGGCGGCGGTTGCGGCGTCCACAGCTTCCGCGTACGCTTCTGTGGAGAGCAACGAGCAGCTCAGCTGCAGCTCCGTCATGCCGAGAAACCTCTGCTGTTTCACCGACGTCGCCGCCGCTGCGCTCAGCAGTCGGAGAGAAAAGGACAGCAGCGACTGCAGGGCCTTGTGACGCTTTATTGCTTCGTCGTTTGTCGTGGGCACACGTGGCTCTGCGCCGCTGGTCGCTTTCTTGGTTTCCTTTGACCTGCAGATCACCGCTACTGCCGCTTCGTAGATGAATTCATGCAGCGCCTCTCGATAGGAAATGCTGTTCTGCGTTTCTCGTGCGAGTTGCTCCGCCATTGCGCACGTCGCGATGTACTGCCCGGACGTCCAGAAGAGGTGCAGCTGCGCGAAGTGGACCTCAATGATGTACTGAGACACTTTCACCTTTGACGGGTCACGGCACGCGCTGGCGATGTCCGCCGCCCACGACAGCATTCTCTGTCCGTCGTCTACCACGTTCTGTTGCACCATTAACTTACTCACCTTCAGGCACATCACGATGCACTTCTCCGCGTCGTCGAGGTGATGCGACACGTGAGCTTCGAAGACATCGCGAGGGGCAAAGACGTAGTGGCCGGCAAGGAAAAGGTACGCGGCGAGCTGCTGTGCACCGCGCTTCAAAACAAGACGCTCCGGCGACCACGAAAGCAGAACCGTGGCGTTCCAGCAGTCCTGCCCGCGTAGCTGCAGCTGCAACGCCACCTTCACTGGGAGACATGTTCTGCGCGTGGTGTGCTGCTGCACAGACGTCAATCGTTGACTCAGCGCAGTGTGCGCGCTCTCCACCTCCACAAGACGAGTGGAGTCCGTCCATTCTGTAATGATGTTCTGCAACCAGTCTGCACACGCAGGCAGGGAAAGCGCATCATTGTTCTCATCACACAACATCGTCACGCTTCTCCGGTGCCGAGTGGCGCGCACACATGAAGTCGGCCAGCAAGAGACAAACACGATCCATGCAGGGGATCCAAAAAGACCCTCCTTTCTGTTGCCCTTGTTTATGGTCGATGCACAACAGTGATCTTGAGGTGTCTGCAAGAAGTGAAGGCAGCAGCAGCAAAAACAGAAAAATAGAGAGAGAGAGAGAAAGACAGCCGGTAGCGAAGAGACGATGATGGAAGAAGGTGAGACCGATCAGCGTGCAGCCCCACACATCGTTGACGCTCTGCCACTCCGCACTCCTGCAACGAAGGGAGAGAGAGAAGGAAGAACCCGGGGTGTGCTCATGTGGTCGCAGGAGACGACACCACAACATGCAAGTGCGTGAGCTTTAGTTCGCTCTTCTTTTTTTTTCCTCTTCTCTTTCTTCGCGCGCTGCACATCGCCCGCTTCGTTGAGCAAAGACGTCAGCGCCGTCAATAAACCCGGCAGTTTTCTTGCGGAGGCGCCTCCTGGATTGCTCCCAACGCCTCCTATGAAGCCCTGCTGGCCTCTCTCTACCTCACCCTCCCTTCACCCCCCTCCCCCTTTCCTTCTTAGAAAGCAATGGAAGAACACGAACCAGACTGTAACTACTTACGAGAGAGAAAAACAAAGAGAGAAGGTAGGAAGGACACATCAGTCCCAATCCGTCCGCGAGGGCACGTAGAGTTCACGCGCACATCCTGCTGCAGTGTGAAAAGCGAAGAAAAAGTGAGTTGAAGGACAGCCCCACTCAGGAACGTCTCAAAACAAACGAGAGGAGCATATGCCACAGCAACAACGCCAGCAATTACGTAAAAACAAAAGACACGTCCACACACGTGTGTTTTCCATCACCACCCCTCCGTGTGTTCCGCTGCGATCGGTGCAATCAGTGCTTCTGAGACTCCACTACAGCGCGTGCCTTCTCAATCTCCTCCTTCTGCGTCACGTCACGCTCACGCTCGCGGACCATCTGCATAATTTGCTTTGAAACACGATGCTCACGCACCTTCCGCTCAAGCACCGGTGTGGTGGGGCCTACAGTGTACGCGTGATAGACAAAGGAGAGCCAGATGTTGCCGAACAGGATGACACAGAGGAACACCATCGTCATGACACACGTCTTCCACACCTGCAGCTGCGTCTTGCGCCACAGCCACCGCACGCGGTTCGTCCGGAGAGGTTTCGTCCAGCGACCGATCTTGTTCATGACCAGCATGCGATAGAACATAGTACGGCGCGCCAGGGTATCCTTCACCGGACCCGCACCCGGACCCCACATTCCAGGCCGGTCCGAATACTTGGACGGCGTAGGGGTGAGGTGGCCCCGGTTCATGCGTGCGATGGAGCTACGACGCAGCATCGCTAACGAGCAGACAACTCACTGGAGCTACAAGAGAAAAAAGAAAGAAGGGAAAACGCAGAAGCAGCAGGAAATGTAAGGGCTTTTCCGCCGTGCTGAAATACTAGGAGTGTAGCCTTGTGCTGCCGTCGGATGTCAGCCGCCACTGCCGCCGCGCAGGTGTAGGTTCCCCGCTTTCTTTCTTTTTTTTTTTTTTTGAGGGTTATGGAATGTGGGTTTTGATTCACTGAGGGCAGCCGCTGCCTCTTACAGACGCAGCAACAGACTTTAGTGTAGAGTAGAGTACATGGCAAAGAGGAGAACAGTGGGTTTCAAAATTGAGAGAGAGAGAGAGACGGAAAGTGGGGCAGCTGTGGGGGCAACAAAAGCCTCTCATGACAACACGATTACGGTGAGCTGACGCAAACCGAAGCTCACCACATTCAAGTGACGTGACGCAGATTTGTGAGGCCGCCCGCAGTGTCTTTCATTAACCACACAAACACGGATGTGGGGAGGATGTAGCCGTGAAGGAGGTCACCCCACTAGGTGGCTCAAAAATGTGGATGTCAGCAGAGTAGTTTGTACCTTGCACCTTCCAGTTCCACTTTTTTCTTTTTTCTTTTATTAGCATGTGTACGTGTGCACTGCGGCTGTTGACAAAGTGTACATGTATCGGCGGCGGAAGCCCATCTGCAGCTGAACCAGTTGGGCAGATCCGTTGCGTGTGGTGCTCCACGTCGCGAGCCTCACCGTGCTCCTCACCCGAGCGCTTTTTCTCCAGCCGCCCTCCCACAAATGATACGCTGTCGAGGAAAGAAAGTGGGGGGGAGGGGTAGTCTACGCAGAAGGGGGGAAGGGCCTTTGACGTCTTCAGACTTTTCGCGGGGCGGCCCCCTCCTCTGCAAGGGTTGAGAAGGAAGAAAGATGTGTCTACAAACAAACAAACAAACAAGGGCATCAGCGGCGGCGCGGTGGCGGCTTCGGGCGATTCACCGTCGTGGCACAGTGCGGGATGTGCCGCTGCGCCACCTCCGGCGCAAAACGCCGCTGGCAGTGCGGGCACTGCACGTAATCCGGGTTGACGGAGTACGTTGGCGGAGGCAAATCCTTCGCTGTTCCACCTGCCTTCAGAACCTGATCCGCCTGCCGCGCCTCCCGCAGCGCACGGCGGAAGGCCTCGCTCTCCGCCTTCCAGTCGTGCTTCGGTGCAGCAGGTGCCGCAGCTGCTTGCGGCTTCTTAGCTGCCTTCGAGTTGACCGGCAGTGCGTCGTCGGGCTGGCGCTGCTTCGCTGCGTTGAACACGCGGCGTGTCTTCTGGTTCGCGCAGATCTTTTCGTGACGGGCGAGGGCGGCCGGCGCAAACTGCCGTCCGCAGTGACTGCACGGCACCCGCTCCATCGCCGCGGCGGCCTCGTCTGCGAACGCCTCCTCTGGCCCGACCTCTGCCACCTTACTGACGAAGCCGCCAAGAGTTGGCGCGGCTGTGGTGGTGTCCTGCACTTGTCGCTGTTCCACACGTGCTGCAGATCGTTGTGCTGTGTTGTCTTCTTTCGTGCGCTTCTCGCTGCCCTGAGTGGGAGATGGCAAGGTGGTGGTGACATTCTTGGATGTTGACAGGCGTGCGACTTCCTCTGGTGGCAGCGTTGACGCGGCACGGCTCGGTGGGCCGCCGTCAGCCGTCGCTGGCACCTGCACCACTTGCAGCCGCGATCCGCAGTCCTCGCAGAACGTCGCTGCGAGATCGGCCACGGGTGTCTTGCACGTCGGGCAGAACTTTGTTGCGGTGACGGCGGCGGGGCCCGATTGAGGCAACTTGGTTGCGCTCTGCGGTGGTGTTGGGGCAACATCGGTGTCGCCCAACGCAGCACCGCAGTTGTCACAAAAGTTGCCGTCTGCATCGCAGATTGCCTGGCAGGCAGGGCAGACCACCAGACGAACCGTCGACGCGTTCACGTTGGTTCCGCCGGCCATCCGTTCCTGTGCGGATGCGTTGTTCACCGGTTGTCCGCAGGTGCAACAGAACCGCGAGCCCTGTGGAATGCGTTCACCGCAATGCACACACGGCACCGGCAACTTCGAGGCATCCAGCGTGCCACCGCACTCGCGGCAGAACTTTGCCTCGCTGTCGTACTCCACTGCTTTGCACTGCGGACACGTGCGGCCCTCCACTGGCACCGGTGATGTGCGGGAGAGGCGGTTGCGCTTCGGGTCGTGCCGCTCATCACTGCCCTGAGTGGACACCGGCACCGCTGACTGCTGAGAGGTACTTTCCGCAGCACACGGTTCGCCGTTCGCCGTCTTCTCGGTGCGGGAGCGGGGCATGGCAGCGTTGGTGTCCCCTGCCGCAGGCGCCGCTGCGTTGGTCGGGCTGCGCGTCGGGGGCGGCTTCGCTGTGTTGCCTGGGCGGCACGAGCGCAGGTGCACGGCGAGGCGGTCTGGCAGAAACTTGCGTCCGCAGTTGGGGCAGGGGTCGAGGTTGTTCATGAACTCCTGGAACTGCTCCGCCGCTTGCTCACTTGCCGTTGCATCCGGCCGGCCCTTCCACTTCACAGAGTCGGGGTGCTTCGGCGGCTGCCCACGCGTGCGCGGGTCGGCGTTCTTCCACTGCGCCAACTTCTTCTCGTAGCACTGCGGGACGTGGATGCCGATGGACGCCGTTCCGAACTGCTGGCCGCACAGGTAGCATGTTGGCAGTAGCGGAGGCCCAGAGGAGGGGGAGCGGCGAGTCGAGGTGGAGCCACGCGGCTTACGCGCAGCGGTAGTGGCAGACTTGGCGGTAACGCGTGACGGGATCGTCGCGGGGGTCGCCTTGGTGCTGCTGGCCCTGCCACCCTCCCCTTTGCAGCCTCGCAGGTGCACCGGCAGGCGGTCCGGCAAGAACGTACGCTTGCAGTTGGGGCAGGGCACGAGTTGAGAGTTGAAGGTCTCGTACTGCTCTTCGTTGATCTGCTCAGCCGACACGCCTGCGGTGCCTTTCCAATTAACCGTGTCGGGGTGCTTCGGCTTCGGCCCACGTATGCCCGGGTCGCTCTTCTGCCACTGGCTCAGCTTCTTCTGGTAGCACTGCGGGACGTGGATGCCGATGGACGCCGTTCCGAACTGCTGGCCGCACAGGTAGCACACACGAAAGACAGGGCGAGTCACGCCGGCCTTCGCTGGCTTCGCAGTTGGGGAGAACATCAGCGCAGACAAGAGTGAGGTGGGAAGGGAAAACAGTGAAAGACAACGCGCTGCGACAAGTGTGCAATGACGTGTCAAAAGGAAGAAAAATGGGAGATAAGACGGATGCACGCCGCACAGTGGGTTTTGCGTGTCACAGCAGACGATGAAACGCCGTGGTGTCCGGGAAGTTGCTGCCGCTGCTTCTTCTTTCAGTCGTCGACAGAGAGCGGAGGTGTCACGAGCGAGCGCACAAAAGGGGGAAAGGACGTGGGAGAGGGAGGGCCAAGAAAACAAACAAAAAAAAACATCAGAGGAAAGCGACAAAAAGACAGAAGGGTTGCAACGCAAGACAGCACGGAGCACGCGACGAGGAGAGTTGAGAAGTGAGATGCGGGGAGAAACACAAACGCAGTGGACGCCACGGCCGCGGCAGCGAGCTCCTTTCGTTCGTCTTAGCGAGTCACAGTTTTCATTCCAGCTTTCCCATGTTCCCTTGCTGCTTAAGCAAGGCAGAAAGCACGGGCTCCTATAATGCAGGGCATCTGACACCAATAAACGGGCACTTACGCTTTCAGAAGATGACAGCGATGCTGCGGTGGGGGTGCTTATCCCTTGCGTGGGAAATAAGGTAAAATCTGTGTGAACGTCAGCACCGGCGTGCGGCTCGTCGTCTGAGAGAAAAAGAAAAAAGCGCCACGCGACAACTTGTATCGACATTTAGTGATGTTTGCCTTTCCGTCTGCTCCATGAGCACACTCTAACCTGCTACATAGATCCTACACTACTAAAACACTCTAATGCTACCAGAACACACGTGACACACACTCACGCACAAACCACAGAGAGCTTCCCGGGGAATCTCACAACCCCTACGACCCCGGCATTCAAAAAAAAAAAAAGACCACTACGAACGCGACGGGGACGCAAAGGAAGAGAGAAAACAAAAGAAACTGGGCGTTTCACCACGGAGTCACGGCAGCCCATCCCACCTCGATGGACGAGTCAAATAAAGTTGCAATCCTCGCTGTTACGATAAGTCAGAAATCACCTCTCACACGCATACGCTTGTGAAATCAGCAGTCAAAACGTCTCCATCACACAGTGCGGTGGCACAACCGCCATCATGAGCGAGAGAGCAGTAAACGTTGATCCCCTCCCCCTCCACATACACCGACACGTACGCCACGCGGGCACACACACGTAGCAGCTTACTGAATGGCCGTGGGGCCGGGGTTCTTGACGTTCGGCGGGTACTTCGCTCCCTCTAGCGGACGCATGCGGAACTGCTGGCCAGGATAGATCTCCTGCGCGAGTGCCTCGAGGCCATCGGTGCGGCCGAAGCCCGGCTCGGCCTTGGCACGGTGGATGCCAAACTTCTTCGCGTTCTCCTCCTCCTCATTAAAGGCGGCCTTGTCGGCAGCCTCCAGCTTCTTGAACTCGATGTCCAGCTCGTGCAGTGGGGCGAGCTTGCGGGTCCCTCGCTCGATCTCGGAGGCTTCACGGATGCTATGTGGTGTGTAGGCGAGACGATCCCAGCTGGCGAGGCGGTCAAACAGCGTGCTGCGTCGGTTCACCTGGTCCAGCTCGAAGGTGAGAATGTAGTTGTCGTCAAACCATGGGTTCGGCACCGTCCACGCCGCAAGCTTGCCAAAGAAGCGGCCAAAGCCGCGGTAGCACGGCACGACGAGCCGCTTCTCGTAGTAGCGGGCGATCTCACGAAAGGCCTCCACGTGGCTGAGCGTCTGGGGGCCACCGAGGTCGAACTTGTAGCGCACCGCGCGGTGTGACATGGAGCTGCGCACGACGGCGCGCGCCGCGTCCACCACCCAGGTCGGCTGCACCAGGGTGTTGGGGAAGCAGGCGGGGTACACGTAGCGCCCCAGGCCACGGTAACGGTAGTTCCTGCCGTACAGGGGCCCGAAGCGAATGATGGTGGCATCCGGGTGGTTCGCACCGACAGCGTCCTCGCCACGTGCGCGGAAGTCGACGTAGTTGGACTCCGACGCGAAGGTGGCGTCGAGACCGTTGCAGAAGATGACACGCTCCGCCCGCACACTTCGCGCTGTCCAGCTGACATTGGTCGCGCCGATCAGAAACACGTCGTGGTGGCTGTTGTTGGCGTACTCGGCGTGGTAGTCGACAGCGAAGATGAGCGTGTCGCTGCCGTTCGAAGCCACGTTCACCTGAATGCGGTCCGTCACGTCGCACTCGTGCAGTTCTAACTTGTCGGGGTAGGCGCGCAGCAGCAGGTCAAGGTCCGAGCCCTGCGGGATTAGCGTGGGGTAGCGCGTCGTCGCACGCACCTTCTCAATGTCGGGGTGCTCGCACAGCTCACGCACGATTTCAGCGCCAAGGTAGCCGCTGGCACCAAAGACTGTAACACGCTTTGCCGGCTTCGGGTTGAGGCGACGGCGCTCGTGCGGTAGGCGGATGGCCGGGTTTGGAACCAGCATCGCTGCCCAGTAGGGGCCACGTTCGTAACCGAAGCCACCACCCGTCGTCTTGGGCTTCTGCGTGGGGTACATCTGGGCCAAGTCTTTACGGTCGAGGAACATGGACTCCGGCTGGTGACCGTAGGGATCCCAGAAGGCGCGCACGTTGGCCGTCGCCACAAATGCGCTCGCGCTCTTTGCCGAGAAGCGTTGCATTGCTAGAGGGAGAGAAAGGGTATAAAAAAGAGAAGAATCAGCGCAGGAGTTTGTGTACGTTTGAAGGGGGGGGGGGGGAAGGGTTGTGCCTGTGCAATGGTGTCTCTGCTAATGCAGTGTTGTCTCGCACCGATAGAATAGCAGGTCTGCCCTCCTAGAGGGTGCTGCAGCAGCAACAGCACAGGGGGGGGCGACTCACGAAAACACGCAAGAACAAACTAAAACAGAGAAGTGGGAGTGCGACAAGGGCAACGGGGAGGCTACCACCTCCTTAAGTTGCCTTTTCCTCGCTTCTTACTATGCTAGCGAGTGGGCTGCAGAAGAGGAAGCGACGAGGAGGAGACGAGTAGTAATGCAGAGGGAGTACTCAGCCAGAGGAGGGCGAGGAGCATTCGGCCGTATCGATGTTGGGTTGAGGGGGGGGGGAGAAGGGGGAGAGAGAATAGATGATGGTGGGAGCATTGGGATGATGGAGGTAGGGCGAAATATGGACATGTGTGCTGTTGACGCAGCACAATCACGCACACGCACACACACACAAACCAAGCGTTCCCACGTGCGTCAGTTGGCCCTCACGTAATGAGCCACCAGAAGAAAATCAAGTAACGCGTGTTGGTATTTCTTTGCAGAGATCAGGCACAGCAAGGAAGGGCAACCCACCTTCACCCCGCTGCAGGTTGCGCGACAACAGCGACAGCAAGTCCACAAACAAACAAGTCCAAAGTAGCGGAAATGCAATTAGAACGCCGCCCGTAACACCTCTCTTCCAGTGTTCTGCGTTCACGTTCTTTTTTTTCCCTTTTGGGGGTCTCCAAAGCACTGCACACACACACACACATATATATATGTATATATATGAAAACAAGCGAACGCACGACCTCCTGCCCCTTCTTGGCACAACGTGAGGGTACGGGGAAAGCACCCCAGGTTACGTCTCGGCCAAGATCGTTGCTTCCATAGCTTGCATTGATCCGTTCCTATTGACCTCATCACTCGTTTTCCAACATGATGGACCAGTCTGCCGTTACAAGAACCTTCGGCTGTCGCACGATCACAGTCGAGCCCACCTGCTCAAAGTCCAGCATCGTCGCCACCTGAAAGCCGCCCTGCGTCGTCGTCAGCACCACCTTGCTCACTTTGCCGGAGTAGCCGTAGATTACCACCCGTTCCACCGAGTTGGCCACCGCAAACAAGCCGTTGGCTGCTGCCGCTGTAGAGGCGTCCACCTCAGTCCCGTAGTTACCGCTCGTGAGGGTCGACTTGCTGTAGGAGAAGACACGGTGCACAAAAGCGCCGCTGGTGTAGTCAAAGGTGGTGCCGTCGTCGAGGTAGAGATCACCGTAGCTGTTGCCTTGAACGTTCAAGGCAACGAAAAGAGTGAACGGATCGAGGCGAGCGGCGTAGGTGTTCCTGCGCAAACGCAGCTTCATTGGTACGATGTGACCGCCACGCAGGAACACGGGAATGGTGCCGATGTCCACCGGCATGGTGTGCGCACCAGCGGCCACCATCTCCCCACTGAAGTAGTTGTACCAGAGTGTGTCCGACGGCAACGGCACCGTCACCTCTGTCACACCCTTCTGCACCACCGGCTGCACCAGAATGGAAGGACCAAAGAGATAGGTGTTCTGCACCTCCCGCAGGTTCTCCTGCGCCGGGAACTCAAAGAACAACGGCCGCATGATCGTGCCGCCCTCGGTGTGGGCGTGATAGAAGGCGGTATAGAGGTAGGGGATGAGCGCGTACCGAAGGGCGAGTGCGTTGCGGATGACGGACCGCGATTCGAGGGAGTAGCTCCACGGCTCACGACGTTTCGTATCGAGGTGGGCGTGACCGCGGAAGAAGGGCACAAAGGCACCCGCCTGCATCCATCGTACAAAGAGCTCCTCCTCCGTGTCAAAGAAGAAGCCGCCGATGTCGCAGCCGCAGAAGGGGAAGTTCGAGATGGACAGCGAGAGCAGCTCTGGCACGCTGTTCTCCAGGTGGTCCCAGCGGGCCATGTTGTCGCCCGTCCACATCGCAGCGTAGCGCTGCGACCCAGGGAAGAAGCTGCGGGTAAGGATGAAGGGACGCTCCTGTTTTGCCTGTGGGCCTCCCGCCTCCAGCATGCCCGTGTACACGGACTGAATCGAGTAGAAACTGTAGGCATTGTGCACCATGCCGTGCGTAACTTTGTGGCCGTCATCGAGCGTGTGGACGGCGCTCTTCGACATGCTGCCCTTCTCCCCTTTGAAGACGGAAGGCTCGTTCATGTCGACCCAGGTGTGGGTGTGACGGCCCCCGCCCGGGTAGCGGTCGTCGTGGAAGAACTCCGCGTACCAGCTGCGTGTACGCGAGTTGAGGAAGTCCGGCCACGAGCTGCGGCCGGGCCAGCACTCGCCCTCGAAGTCATTCCCGTTCTCATCCTTTACGTAGTAGCTGCCTTTACTGGCGGCCTCGTGCACAAAGTACCCACCCTCCCGCTTTACGTGTGGGTCCTTGACCGTCACGAGCCGCCGACCTTTGGACGCCAGCGCGTTCGTCAGCACTGCCGGGTCAGGAAAGGTGTACTTATCCCACGTGAAGTACTTCTTCTTGTCCGTGTGCTCGATGTCGAGCCAGAGCACATCGTACGGCATGCTGTGCTCATCGAAACCTTCGTCGACGGAGAGGCTGTCCTTGGTACTCATGTAATTCCACCGGCACTGATGGTAACCCAAGCTGAAGTAAGGCGGCATCACTGTCGCGCCGGTCAGCGAGGCGTGCTGCTGCTGCACCTTCGCTGGCGTCGGACCGGGAAGGAAAAAGATATCCACGACGCCCAACTCCGGCTTCCATTCGCACGACGGGGCCGCGTTGGCGCCGCTGACGCGCACGCTCGTGTCGGACGGGTTGAGAAAGAGCACACCAGTCGTCGTTGCAGCAGCGTAGGCCATGACGAAGGGAATAGCTCCATAGAGCGCCTTCGTGCTGTTGATGGGGTACTGAAAGGCATCGGTGTTGTACATCTCGTACGTGCTGTCGCCACGCAGCGGGAGGTCGGCGGCGTGCTCGGCGAGGCCGTAGAGCGTCTGCGCTGCTGGGAAGGAAAAGTTCACTGCCGGTGGCGCCTCCACGCTGTCTGACGCCGTCCCGTCCACGAGCGACTTCCCGTGGCAGGCGAACCGAAACGACAGCTGCGGTGGCGTGGATGTCACCGTAAGCGTGCACGGGTCGTGGTGGACTGTCCACTCCTTGCCATTTGGCATCGTGGCTGCGCCGCCTTCCTCCACCTTGACCTCATCCGAAGACGGCAGAATGATGCCCTCTGGCTGGTACTGCCACGTCTTGGTGGACTTCACTGTGAGCCGTATGACACCGTTGGGGTAGCCGGAGGCCTCAACACCCATGCCGCTGCCCAACGTGGCGACGGTTGTGGCAAGAGCGATACGCGCCACCGCCATCGCAGAGAGCAACAGCGCAAGTGGCAACACACACCGCAGTGTTGTGGCGGACATCGTCGTAGGTGCGCTATTGTGCTTCATAACAGGACGCCCCTCGTACACACACGCTGAGAGGAGGGGGCGTGAAGGCGAGGGAAAGGCACAAAAGAAGGCGTTTGTGCAAGTGAAATAGCACGAATAAAATACACGATCGAGCTTCTTTTTTTTTTTGCCGATCGAGTGGTCAACAAAAAAGAGGGGGAGCAAAGGAACTCTGCAACCGCAAAGCTCAGCGATTTGCCGAGGCAAAGACGTCAAACGCGAGAGAGGAGAGGGGGGGAGAAGGTGGTTGGTATTAATTGGAGATGGATTAGCCGCAGCGAATTATGACGATGACGGCGCTCCAACAAGGCATTGGTGCATGTCGAACCCCTCAAAACGGAACCTCACGTATGAAGGTAAGCAAAGAAGCGAACCACCACCACAACAAAAAGTCACATTGGAGAGAGACACTACACCGCTACACAACACACAGTTGAACACTGCAGAGCAAATGTGGACTTTCGCTGAAATTTTCTCCTTGGGGTGCCTGACAGGTAGCAGATACAAATGCTATAGTGTCTTTTTTTTCTTTTTTCTTTTGCGGTGGTGGTGGCGGTGATTTTGTGTTTTCTTTTCGTTTGTTTTCCCACATCCGTTGGGAAATTGTTTGGCTTTGCCGATGGCTGGAAGGCAGCGTCACTCCCAGCAGCTCGTATTGTACACAAAGCGAGACACCGAGGGAGAGAAAGAAAGATGAGAAGGTCACCCAGTTTTCCCTGTCCTTCCCTTTACATACACACACATGCACACGCTTTCTCTTTTTTTGTTGTTGTCAGATCAATGCAGCTCTGCAACATCCACGTATGCAAGAGCGGCGTTACGTGCAAATTGGCTGTGTAGCGAATTCAAGAAGTCGATACCGCCCCTCCGACTGCTACCGACGACTGCCGCTGTCTTCGCATCCGGATGAAGTGAGGTGTTCAGCTCTGCCACGAAAAACTGTAGCAGGCCAGCTTGTGGAATGACCAGGGACAGCTCCATTCCCTGCCGCTGTGACGCGGTGACGTACGACATAGCTGACAGCACCACCGTGACAGTCAGATCAGGGCAGCAGTCGCGACACAGAGCCACCACCGGTGACAGCGTCCTCTCCACTGTAAAGCGGCTCGCGTGGTGCAGCACAGGGTAATGCTCCAGAAACACAATGCGGAAGCCGCGGTCCGCGTGACGCTTCATGTCTGCCAGCACACCATCCTTCAGCAAGAAATGCACCTCTTCCAAATTCGATTCATTTGTTGACGCCTTTGACAAAGTGACAGCCTGCGTCTCCACCTTGTCCTCTCGTGGCAGACTGGAGGCCCCGTTACAGCCTTCACTTTCTCTCTCAACAGACGCCACTGCCCACCTATGTCGACGACGCAGCAACACGTCCTCGATGAAGTAGAATCGAAGCTGCCGTGAGCCGTCGCTGTACTTGCTGGCCTCGGAGCGCTCCTCCGACGTGGACCCGCGAAACACGCGTGAGAGAATACGACGATTTGACCGTGTCCAGCGCACACCAGCGGCCTCGAGCAGCTCCGCATCGGCAGGCAATACAAAATGGAGCGGTGGCTGACTCGAGCGGTGGCGGATGTTGGCCAGGGTGGAGGAGAGGATGTGGAGAGAGCGTGGATTTAGCGGGTGGCCCTGCGACTGCACGACGGCAGACAAGCGTCGCTGCAAATCTTCCGCGCTGCGCTGGAGAAAGGACAGACGGTTCTGCTTGCCATGCAGGGTATCTGCGAGGGTCGAGGCATCTACGCTCTGGCTGCCCTCATCGTCGGTACGACTCCGCTTAACGCCGGTCGCGGTAGAGCTGCGTGAAGAGGTCGCTGTCGGTTTTTTACTTTCCGTCTCGTAGTGCAGCACCTGCGTTGGGGCCCGCAGTCGTTTTGTTCCTCGACGGTCCCACCGCACAAACACCGTACACCCCGCCGGAGTAGCGGAGGGATCGACTTGCACAACAGCACAGTCACATGAAAGAGCGTTGGCTACTTGCAGTCGAACGCAGATGCTGCGTTTGTCGAATGAGATGGTGTTGGTGGCGTCTTCCAGCAGTGCAATCGGCGTATTAGCGTCAATAATGACGGGTGTCTGCTTGGTGGCACCGGATGGAAGAGCGGCGTCTAACGGAAGCCACAGGTCGCGGTGGTGGACGTGGTGCTGGCGCGCAAACTCCACCAGTGTGCAATCCTTCTCGCAGAGAAGAAGGCTCATGGGCACAGCTGTTGAATGCAGCAACACCTAGCAAGGCAGTACCTCCACACACATACCCGTAAAAGAGGTAGAGAAAGAGAAGGGGAAAGAAAAAGCGAGGCAAGGACGAGAAATGGTCTCCACAAGAGACGGAGCTGCAACACAGCGCAACCCCACCACCACCACCACCACCACCACCCACACACGCACACACGCACACACAAACTCGTGTAGTGGTGGAGCAGTCCTACTTCACACCACCAACAACGCGATAGCTGCCATAATTTCAGCATTTTCTTCCTTCTGTCGAGCTCCAGTTGGCAGGGGTCCAATAAAAGACATTCCTGTCTTTTTTTTTCTTGTCTTTTTCTGCTACGCACGTGTCTGGTCACGCAACACCAGCAAACAGCAGACCTAAGTAGCAAAAAAAAAGAGAGTTTCAGAGCCTCCACGATCCACCCTTGTCGACCGGCCTTCTCCCCTTTCGAGCCTCAACAATAACCGATGTATATTTTTAAAAAAGTGAAAAGAAAAAAAAGAGGTCACACTACGTACCAGCCGTGATCACGCAGTCGCGACTGCACCGTCTCCTCACCGACGTCCACAGCGTTCATCCCTGCTGCCGACCGCGGCGTCATCATGATCATCACAAAGTTCACGCCTCCAACGGTAGAGTGAAAGACAGAAGCCTCGCCCACCGCCGGTCTGCCTTCCACCACCGTGCACGTTGCGCTCCCAGCACTCCCTTTTCCAACCGCCGTGTCTCCCCTGTTTTCAGGAGGCGTGACGGCCACGAAGTCGATGTTGAAGCCGCACTCGCCGTTGTTCGTTTCGTACCGGACCGCCGGCACGGACGCCACGGCGTCACACGACGCCGCTGCGGTGTTGTCGCTTTTTTTAAGCAGCGGCACCGTGAAAGACTTGGGTGGTATCTCTGGCGGTGGAAACTGCGACCACTGCGGGGCCTGCAGCGTGTCTATCACCGACGCATCTAGCGCACCGCCGTCGGTGGTCGCGGCGGCAGACATCCCTGTGCCGTCGAGAAACGACTCGCAGAAGTACAGCGGCATCGCCCCGCAGTTCACCAGCACAAAGGGTGCGATGGTCGTGGAGGCCTGCTGCTGGCTCTGTGGCTGCAGCAGTTTGGCAACGGAACGCAACTGCGACTGCATATGGTCGTTGCTGTGTGTGTCCGCCACCACCGGCATCTGAAAGCCGCTCTTGCTGCCTGCGGCGTCGCCTTGACGCGTACTCCTCAACGCCGTAAAGGCAGCCCTGAACTGGTGCTCATCAAACTTCTCCTGCTGCAGCTGTGTGCTGTCAGCCGTAAAGAGGCCGAGGAAAGAGATGATGGCACCGCCGACATCCGTGCGGGTCAGCTGCAGTCGTACGTAGGCAGTGCGGTGCTTGTCTGTGAAGGTGTCTGGCAGCGGCACCGGGACCAGCTGCGTGTGGGGCACGCCGCCCTGCGACTCCCAGTCCATACCGTGTGTCTGACAGACCCGTTGTACGTCCTCGAGTCCACGGCACGACTCAGCGGCGACGGTGCACCGGCGCTCGTAGGCCTCGGACGGTGTCTCCGCAGCAGCTGTGTGGCGGTCCATCAGGTTCGGCTGGAGGTACATCTGCACATCACCATCCGCCGTGCTGGAGAGGAAGAGCAGCACGAGCAGCTCACGCGGTGCAGAGGGCGGCAGCTTCACGAGGAACGCGACAACGGCTGCCATGTCCGTCTCCGCCTCCCCCAGCAAGCCGGACACCGACGCCATGCCAGCCTCCGTCAGTGGGGGTGGCATGAAGTCAAAGAAGCAGCCGTAGAGCTGCACACTGAGCAGCTCGATCTGCGGGGTGTAGTGCGGCACATCCGCCAGCAGACAGTTCTTCAACCCCACCGCCATGTAAGGCGTGGACGTGAGGTAGGAGTGCAAGGAGTTGCCCACGGCGCTCACGGTTGCCTCGCAGTCCTTCAACGGCACAGTCACACCAGGCGACCCGCCGTGCTGTTGCGGGCTCCACGTGGTGGGTGTCGGCTCGGGTGGGATCGCGGCCAACACGGGCAGAAGGTGGGCGGCGTACTCACCATGGCCACTGACGAGCGGCGTCACATCGACGTTCTCCACCCCTGGCACGCTCACGGGGTTGATGCCAGCCATGGGCTTCAGGTCGGTCTTGTTCAGACGGTACATCGTCCACAGCAGCCAGTCTTGTCGGGTATACACGTTAACGAGGCGACCCGCCACCACGCGCCGCAGCAGTCGCCACAGCTCCGGGTCAGAGCTGCAGGTGCAGCCCAGTAGATACGCATTCTCCACGATGTGGTAGGCCTGCACCTTCTCGAGCTCCCGTAAACACTCGACGATGACGCGGGCGCCGAAGCTGAAACCAATGAGTGTGACAGGACGGTTGCCTCGCTGCGCATCCAGCAGCGCCGCGGCCAGGTCCTTCCCGGTGTACGCAGACCGGTTCGACAGTATGGCGAAGTTGTTGTCAATGATGTCGGTGGCCCACACGGCGTAGAGAGGCAGCTCGAAGGCGCCCATGAAGGAGGAGAAGGCGTGCATACCAGTGAAGAGAGCCCCTTGCGTCAGCGCCTTCTTCACCGACTTCTTCACCTTGCCGATAGCCTTCTTTGTAACGGTGTCCGCCACACGCAGGTCGACGTGGATGGACTCACCAAACTTCATGAGGTACTCGTCCTCCCAGTGTAGGCAGTAGGCCTCCGTCTGCCCGAGAAGTTTGCTGCGGCGCAGCACCGGCTGCCAAAGACCCACCTGCTGATCACGCACTGGACGACGAGGGTCGAACACAGCCGAGTAGCCGCTCACGCCGATAGAGAGGGTTGTTCGCTCACCCCCCAGCCCAACGCATCCCCTAGCAGGCCGCTCCACAAAGTCCTGCACTACGACCTGCAACGTGTACTGTGCGGGGTCGATGATGCAGGTGAGGGAGAGGAATAGGCAGGGGGGGAGCTCCACACTGAACTGTTGGCTGGGCGGGGTGACAGGCTTGAGAGACTGCGTCTTGAGCTCTGCAATGTTGTAGGCAGCGGCGAAGGCGACATTGACGTAGTTCAGCGAGCTGACCTCGAACTGCACCCGCATGTAGAACCGTGGTGTGATGGGGTCGCTGTAGTTGTTCACTACCTCGATGATATAATACCCCTCCGCCCCTTCGAGGCTCCAGCCGCTGTTGGTGAAGTACGTGAGAGATGCTTCGGACGGGTTCACGCTCATGGGCGATGCCGTCTGTGACCACTGCTCGCCGTTCACCAAGCCAAAGTCGCGTATGAAGACGGAGTGGGTGGATCGGTTGACAAAGGAGACACCGACTTTGCGCCGCTGCTTCACGTCGTGGCCGTACTCCATCTGTCGTTGTGGCAGCTCTACCAGCGGGAACGTCACAAGGCGTCCCTGCGGCTTCGCTTCGGTAGAGGCGGGGTACAGTTTTACGTACGTGTAGGGGCTGACGTGCACTTCAAGTGTGATGCCCTGCTGACGTCGTGTCACGTTGCCGCTGGAAAGGTGCTCATCCATCCAGTACTCGGCCGCGGAAGGATCGAAGTCTTGCTCGGCCTTCTCGCACGCCGCGGAGAGGGCCCACGCACCAAGGAAGTCTTTCTCGGCTCGCACCCACACACGCAGCGTCGCGGATGCCTTCGTGACACGCACCGGTGTGACAAGGTAGCACACAATAAAGCCGGCACCAGTGGGGTGGGCAAAGCGGTTGACGCAGGCAAAGATGCCCGTCTGTGCTGGGGGGATCACCGGCGGCGGGGTCATGGCCCACAGCCCGGACAGCACTTTTATTGCCTTCAACCGCAGCTCGTAGCCCTTCAGGTTGTTTTCCACCGCGTAGACCACGTGACGGCGACGGCTGCGGATGGCGGACAGGTTATTGGCGTGCGCCATCGCGACCACCCGCGTGTGCACCGGGACCACCACACCAGGCCGGGAGTCGTCCTCCACCACGGCAGAAAGGTCCCACGAGGTGCCCGACGCGGCGCCGCGTTGCACGGCTTGGTTGGATGAAGCAAGTCGCTTCACGAGCTCCTCGCTGTTGTCGGTGCCGTCGGCGTCGGCGTCTGCTGCAGCAGCGCCACCGTCGTCTGCCGCCGTCCCACCGCCGACGCTGCTGCTGTTTTTTTTTAAAGTCTCGACTTCTTCCACCGAGCGCAGCATGAAGATGTCGGAGTCGGTGGTGCGTCGGAATGCCTTGTAGCCGCCCAGCGAGGCCCCCGTGATGCCAAAGATGGCCGTCAGGTTGGCAGCGGTCAGTGCAGGCGTGACAACAGCGGCAAGGGCTGCAGCGTGCGTCGCCACCCCCACCACCGCCGCAAAGGCCGCTGCCAGTGCACCCGTGCCGAGCACAGCCCCACCGACTGCCCCAATGACGCCCAGCGTGGTGGCCGTCGCACTCACCAACGCAGCGTAGGCGGGCCCAACGATGGGCGCGGCGAGGCCACCTGTCACGACTAGCGCCGCCCCACCCAACACCGCGAAGCCGCCGATGGTGGCGATGCGCGAGAAGCTGCGCTTGCGTTCATCTTTGTTTCGGCGAACCTCCTCCTGCCTCGCGGCGTCGGCTGCCACATCAGCCCCAACGTTGGGCCCCATCGTCACACGCAGCTGTGCGAGAGAAGTCTCCTTCTGCTCGACTAAGGAAAATGGGATGGCGAGTATCCAGGCGAAGCGTCGCGACGCCGCACGCAGCCGTGCATCGTAGGCCCCGAGCCGCAGTGCGAGGTTGAAGGGCAGGTTCACGACGAGCAGATCGAGTGCCGGGTTTAGCACCGCACAGATCGCCTTGATGTCTTTCTCTGTCCATCGTTTTCGACTCACGTCCTGGAGACTGTACGGAGGTGGCAGCAGGGTGCCTTCAAAGATGTTACGTAGGTTGGCATCGTCGACGACAGCGTAAAAAAGCAAGCGTATCGCGACGCGGTCCTCAAAGGTGATGACATCGGCGTTCCACGGATCTGCCGAGTCCTCTCGTTGACGCAGCACGTCAATTTCTTCAGTGCTGCGCTCAGCCCGTTGACGCTCCCAAATGTACTGGTAGCTGTCAAAGAAGGTGTACCGTTCGCTGGGGGCCAGCGGGACCACATCGACAGAATTCATGCGAGGCAGCCCAGGAGTGTCTCCACAGACTCACTGAGGCAGTGCACACACGGCCTGCACCAATCCCACTGCACGCGCACGTGTATGTACACTTGTGTGTGAGAGGGAAAACAAGAAAGCTCACGCACACACACACACACACACAAGCAGAGGAATGAAGAGAAGAAAAAACTGTTCTTATTGGTTGGCTACAGTTTGTTGTTGATGCGCGCGTATGCGTCGTGAACAGGGCCATACAAAGGAAAACGACTGGGGGAGATAAGAGTGGGACTGCGGCGGCAGCGGCGCACACGCAGTTCGGTCATATGACAGCGAGCCCACTAAGTAGTGAAGAAAACGATGACGCAAACGCAAAGAGAGGCGCAGAGAAACGAGCGAGACACTCACACACAGGCGCACGGTATATGGTATTGATCACCTGTGCATACGTCTGTAGATATTTATAGAGCGGGAGAGAGGAGGAAGGGGAGCGAAATGTAATGGCAGTCCTCCTACTGTATGATGGGGTGATGAAGTGCGAGAAGTGCGCAGAGACTTCACACAAATAAAGGAAAGAGAAAAAAAAAAAACAGTACTGAAAGATGATGCTGCCCAGTAGGCGCACGGTGTTGCCGAGGCGTCTGTCACAAGAGAAGTCA
The DNA here is from genome assembly GCA_900240985.1 of Crithidia bombi. Taxonomy (NCBI): domain Eukaryota; phylum Euglenozoa; class Kinetoplastea; order Trypanosomatida; family Trypanosomatidae; genus Crithidia; species Crithidia bombi. The sequence continues at coordinate 700,307 of OESO01000185.1, read as the reverse complement.
AAAAGCAATCTCACAAGAAGCAGTAGCAGGTAGCAAAGAAAAAAAAAAGATCGATGGAGTGTATATATAGGTGCGTGAAGATGTGTGTATGACGGCCAGGTGGGGGGGGGGGGGGAATACCGTGCTGTATAAGCAAAGGCAAGGAGGCGAGCACGAATTGTATCAGTGGTTTCACGCGAACGGCAGAGCGATACCTCCTGCCACAGTTAAGTGATGCGGAACTCAGAAAGATGTGGAAAGAGACCTCAGTGTAAACCAGTGCAAGAAAAAAAAAGAGAAGTGAAGGGAATTCAGTGCAGAGAACGGACAAGAAGAGCAGTGACCGTGGACAAAGATGGAAAGCCACGAAAAGCAACGCAGCTGTGAGTCACCTGTCAAACTACACAGTGACAGTAACAACAACAACAAGCAAAGATAAGGCGTTGCTGTGTGCAACCCAGTGAGGACTGTGTAAACAGCTATCGATGTCGAAACGTCCAGTGAAAAGTGTCCTTGTCCTTTCCTTCATTCAATCATTCATGGCGTTGGCATCACTCGTATCATACACGAAGAAAAAGAACCAAGGACTCCACAGAAGGCATCTTTTCGTGCGAGAAAACCTGCTCGAAAATGTGCAGCAACAAAAATAAAGCGGAAGAGAGGTCGCACAGCACCATCAAATAGATTTCCAAAGACACAAACACAACTGCGTGTGCGCATACGTGCATGTGGGCGTTTCATGTACATCAACCATACTCACGTCGACTCAGAAGAAGGAGAAGCGAAGCAAGAAGACGTAGAAACAAACGCTAGAGGCAGGCCACCGTAACGTATTCTACTCCCTTCCTACGTCGCGTTGTGCGAAGCACCGCGCTGCGCGTACAGCCCAAACAAACACACACGCGCACATGCACAATCACGACTCTATGGCTTTTTCAGCCGCCAGAGCTCTATGAATGTTTCGTAGTCAAAGCAGCCTTCACTGATAAACTCCCACACCTCCTCTGAAATGTCTTCCTGTCGCTGCTGGAGGAGCTCGCCAATGGCTCCAATGCTGCTATACTCTGAGCACCGCTGCAGCACATACGCGTCCATCTCCTCTTCCACCGCCTTCAGCACCGCCTGATAGTGTGCGTGCTGCTCATGTTCGCTCGATGTGCTGTGCAGTGGAGGCACCAGGGACCAAACCTGTTCCTTGTCAAAGCTCACCATGAAATCCTCGATCACACCAACAACGGTGTCGAAGGCGACATCAGCCGCAGAGCCGCCGTCACCGCAAATGGCAAAGTCACCGTCTTCAGTGTCCATGCTCCCCGTAATAAAAGAGGGAAGGGTGGAAGGGAGTGTTTGTTTTGGCCGTCTCTTCGATCGGTGCCTTCTGCAAAAGAACCGAGAGAGGAGGCGCTTCTCTCCTTCTCTTTCGCACTTTTTGCGAGTTCCCCGTAGCATCCCGGGTGCGCCAAGCAGCAGAAACAACACACAAGAAAGAAAGAGGAGAGAGGGGGGGGGGTAAGACGGTTTGCACAGCAGGTGTTACAGCGGAGTGCATCAAGAGAGCAGACGTGTTACAGAGAAGGCCACAAGCGCCCCTGAAACGGCGACATCCCTTGCAGAGGTGCTCTGCTGGTCACTTTGCATGTCGTCTGCTTTGCTCTTTTTTCTTTTCTTCGACCCTCTATTCACGTGTGGCGCCCCCTGTAATGCAATGAGGGGAAGGGGGAGTGTGTCGCGCCTCTCTGCAGTGCTTCAAATATGTTCTCTTGGGCTGCGGTGTATGTGTTTCATTGACAAAAACTTCTTTGTGCCCCTCATGCTCGCCCGATCCTTGTAGGTGCGGGTTTGTGTTTGTTGGTGCTGCCCCTTCCTTCTATTCCACGCTGAGAAGGCCTGATACCGTCCGAAGGAATGCATCATGATCCATATCAGACAAGCATGTACGGAGCAAACAAGCATGAGCCCACCTCGCATCGCACTTCAATTGAAGAGAACCTCCTGCCTTACGTTGTTGTCGCACCTTCGCCCTCTCTTTACAACACCCACGACGTCATTGTAATCTACTCCCTCTTTCCGCGAGTTGTGTGTTTGCGTGTGTGATCAACAACAGAAACTTCACGTCTGCACCTGCGCTAACTAATTGCCATGCGCAATGCAGCGTACACAAAAAAACAAAGCAGAAGGGCACCACTAAAGATAGAGGGGGAAGCCAATAATGCGCTTATTGGAGGAAAACACAAGCGCCTACAAACACACATACACGCACAAGGAAGCAGAACACACATATATGACATCGTCCGGCTATAACACTGTTCTGTTCTTTCATGCGACACCCTGTCCTCTCTTTCTCTCCGCCAAAGAGAGAAAAGTGAAAAGAAGAAAAGACACAAAACAAAGGACACGCCAACTGCAGCGGTTTAACAACCACAACAAAGATGATGACGAGGTAAAGGAGCTTCACGCCTGCTAACAGGAAACCAACACCAAAACGATAACAGCGGCAACACAAGTAGCGGCCTCGATTCGTAGCACATGTCAGAGGAGGAGGACAATGAAAGGAAGATAGGGAACGGTGCCTGATCTGTCATCTCTCTCTCTCCTTCCCACTCCTCTCTCTTCTTCTCAGGGAACACACACAGAGAAAAAAAAACCTTTACCCTGATCTACAGCATACACACAGCCGCAGGCAGCAACGGGCACTCCAAAAGCGTGCGGTACGATTCCTGGGAGGGAAACCAGTAATAATAATAATAATAAACGTGTCGAGTCGAATTCATCAGCACAGCACGTTGCTGCAGCAATGAAGAGAGGGGAGCAGAAAAAAAAAAAAATGTAGTGGCGAAGACGTTGCAAGGGAGGCTGCTGCAGCTGTCTTGCTCTTTGTGTGATGGTTGATTTATTTGTTGCTTTGCAAGCTATTGTCACCCTGGAAAGGAACCAAAGAAAACACGAAAAGTAAAAAAGAAGGTAGCCCACTTTATTCTTGCGCGGCACGCCATCAGAGTGGTATGATCGTACGCAGCAGGGAGGGGGAAGAAAAAAGAGAGAGGTAGCGCGTTAATGGACGCCACCGCTGACACACCCGAATCGTCCGCCTACCCCTTATGTTCTTTGCGTACCCCACCAGCCAACATGCATCCGCCGCGTTCTGCGCGCGTCATTTATTTACTTCGCTTTTTTTTCTTTTTGAGTGGGGAGGGGGAGGAAAAGGGGGAGCGGCAACTCCACCTTCGCTGGAAAATACATCAAAACAACAACAGAAAAAAATCTCCAATGCGGCGAGGCCGTGCTCAAAACAACTCACTCGGTTGCAACGCGTTGGCCTTCCCTACGCATCGCCTTCGAAAGCTGCGACGTGGCAGCGGTGGGTAGAGGTACAGACACCGGCACCTCTACTTCCGTTGTGAGGGCGGCAGAGAGACGCACCGGCTTTTGGCGCCGTCGCGCACGCAGCTCGTTCAGCTTCCGCTCCGCAACGGTGATGTCCAGCGGGGTAATGCGAATGAAGCGGCTGGTACGGGAGACAATCGCGGTGTAGTCCGGCTGAAAGGGCGAGTCTCCCATAAGCACCTCCTCACCCAACCCGGAGAAGGAGCGCAGCTCCGTCGTGATCTTCTCGCAGCCCACGCTCACCGCCACTCCACCGCTAAGCAGCAGTGTGAACACCGTGGAGGGCTGGCCAGCACGATAAAGGACACGCCGTTGGTCGATTGTGTTGATGTCGCGCTGCATGACGGCAGTCAGCGCGGCCGAGTTGCGGGTCTGCTGGTCGTTGCCCTCCCTCTCCACCTCATTCACCTGCACAACGCAGTCGCCAACCTGGTCGAGAAGAAACTTCACGTGTGCCACACTCCACGTCGCAAAGAACACGTACGCTCGTGTGAGGTACGAAGCGAGGCCCCAGAGCTGATCATCAAATAGGCTATTTGGCGTCCCATCTGCATTCATCTGCACGCCATACGAGTAGAAATTCACGCGTGGCGGCCGTGGTGGGGCCGGCTCAAGCCCGGTGGCTTCGAGCGTCTCCTCCTCCGTTACATCCGAGGCGGAGTACTCGTCCTCGTCGTAGATTTCAGACCCGATGAGCTCCTCAATGACATCCTCCAGAGTGACGATGCCAACAAACGTACGCTGCTCCGCCCCGTCAGACAGAAGCGCCACTGGTGTATTGACCTCCGTGCCTCCTCGCGTGCTCTCTCTCCTGCCGTGCAGTCGATGATGTCGTGCCACTGATGTGTTGGCACCCGCGGGTTTGACGGGACTGCCGTCGCTGCCGTAGACATGCTTCTCTACTGGCAGGGCTTTCGAGGAGGATGCCGTGCCTCGTGGGTTACTGCCGCTGCCATAGTCTTTACCAAGGGGTGAAGTGTTGGCCCCCACCTCACCATTACCCGGACCGTCCTGGGTGCTGTCGTTAGGCGCTGATGGCTCGACAAAGAGGAGCTGCGTGTGTCGATGCTCGAAGATGTACAGCATGTCTTGCAGCAACGTGTCTGCCTTCACCACCAGCAAATCCCGTGGGTGCTGCACGATGAAGTCGCGAACTGTCATGTCGTTGTCGCGGCCCAGGTAGGAATTGTCGATGAGGTCCTTCACGTACAGCACACCGATGATGTTCGCGCGCGTGTTTTGGTAGACCGGGATGCGAGAGATGCCGTACTCCCACAGACGACGCTCGAGTGCGGTGTCCAGCACGGCCTCCGCCTCCAGCATCACCGCCTTGTTCAGCGGCGTCATGGCCGCATCGACGGTCACCTCGTTCATGTCCATTGCGCTCAGCATCATGCGCACCTGGTCTTTGTCAATTCCTGATTTGTCAGAGAACTTCTCACAGTGCACGCGAATCAGTTCTTTTAGCTCGTTGCGATCGTACACCTGGCCAGCGTCGTGACCCACCATGCAGTCCAGCATCATGCCCAGCGGTTTCGCAATGGGGTACAACACGAGCAGTGACACCTTCAGCGCCGACAGACTCTTAGCACCGGCAAACAAGGCGTTGTTCTGATTGTTACAGAAGCTCATCGGAAGGATCTCTCCGAAGATCAGCACGACGAGTGTACCGACAACAAAGTTGACAATTTCGCTGCCATTCACAATAGCGGCCACGAGCTGCGAGGTGAGGACCAGCGTCAGCATGTTACCCAACAACAGCGTTGCCAGCAACTGATGACCAAGCTTGCGCACCGGCAGAATTTGACGAGCGTAGGTTCGATCAGGCTCCTGACCGGCATCGGCGATAATCTCGAGATAAATCGTCTCCATCCCGAGCAGCCCAATGGTGAGACCGCAGTACATGGCGGAGAGCACCACGGTGACGAGGCAGAACACTACGAGGGCCCACTTTGGCCACGCCACGTAGCCCGTTGGCTCATTATCTGCCGGCTTGGCCATCGCTACGCGCGCCATCACGGCAGAGAAGAGCAGCAATTGCCATGGTCGGCATTTGGTGGCGGCCAGTGAAGCAAAGGAGGAGGGGGTGGGTAGGTATCTCATCAACACGTTCAAAGAAAGATGTGAAAAAGTATCAGCAAGAGTCACCGACAGAGAAAAAAAAAAAAGAGACAAAGCACACAGTGTGCGACGATAACGACGACGATGAGGAGGATAGGGAGGGTGAAATTCAAAAAAAAACGTCGGGTGTGGCAGCGGAGACAATAATCAGTAAAAAAAAGAGGAAAACACCCTTGTGCTGACAAAGTGATGGAACGGCACTGCGAGACGAGACGAACGAGACTAGAAAAAAGAATTGTGTGTGTGTGTGTGTGTACATGTGTGAGTTACACACTGCGACCGGGAGTAAGAGGGGAAGACGGGAAGAACCTGATGATAAAAAGAGCACCCGCAGCGGGCCGAAAACACCCACAACTTCGACAAAGAGAGAAAGATCAGCCACGCAGCAAACACACATGCACAGCGGAGTCGCAATGAAGTGAGGTGAGAGCAGAGAAAGAAGAGAGAAAGAGATGAGATGAAGTGTGTGGAGGGGAAGGAAGGTGGGAGAGTTGTCCTTTCACAAGAAAAAAAGATCAAGACGCTCTGCAGGACATCACAAAGATCAAAACAGAGAAAACAGCTCCGTAGGCAGCGTCAGTTACCTCTCGTGAAAAAACTTCACCAGTCCACCTCTGACTCCCTCTGCAAAAGGTACGGGGAGAGTCATCAGCTGACGAAAAGTGATGCTTTCTTTTTTTTGTTCTTGCAGGAGAGGAGGCGCAAACACTAACAACCAGAAGTTCCTGGCCTACGCTACCACGCACGTCGCGTCCCATCCAGAGCAGTATTGACAGCTTGCTTGCGCGCGGTGCACCAGTGGAGCCTAGCACTGCAGTGTTAATCGCCTTTTGCCTTTTTTTTTCGTGAAGATATGCTCGCATTACACGGTCGAACGGAGAGGGCACAAACAAATTAAAAAAAAAAAAACATGTGGGTCGCGCATGAGCAGTAAGAGCTAAAAGACAGAGAAAACAGAAGCAGGTGCAATAATAAAAAGAGAAATGCATCGGACAACGCAGCAGAAAGTACCTAAGCGCGGTACGTGCTCCTGCACCCACCGCACCTGTGGAAAACAGGAGGAGGTGGCAGAGTGAGAGGGAGGTGGCAACGCGGAGCCATCGTCCCCTCCCACCCGCTCCCCTCATTTACAGGTTTGTATTCCCCTTCACGATGCACAGTTGGCACTTCACCAACAAGTGCACGCATGCCCATGCGTATGCGTGGGTGTGTTTGTCGTTAAAATAAGAAAACAACAAAAGTGTTACTAATCGTGAAGGGAAAACGCAGACTTCACAAGAGAAGAAAAACAAGAAGAGCAGCCCGATATGATCACGACGATCTGTCTTTTCAGTTTTTTTTTGTTTTTAGGGAAAAGAGTTGTGCACACGCACGACTTCATCACCGATGTGCCACTGTCTCTTCTCTTCCTTTTTTCCCGTTTAAAGGCTCGTTGATTACACGGCATAGCCCTGCTCCTTCCTACTACCCTGCTTCAGCTGTATAAAAACTACGTGTTTGCTTGGTTTGGTGTGGTTCGGCAACTATCGCGTCAGTTGTCATCGGCCAAATGTGATGGTGATTACCAGAACCACTCTCCGTAACAGCGTCGCGAAACACACCACACCTGTCCCACCCAGTTTGAAGAAGCCAAGGCACACCTCATTACATGTCTCACCTACCGTGTGTTTACCGAATAGAAAGGGAAAATAGAAATTAAAAAAAGAGCTGTCTTGTTGGCTCTTCTTGAGAGTGGATGTGAGTGTGCTATCTTGTTAGCCAATGCACGCGGATGTGTGTGCGTACGTGTGCGTGTTTTTTCTTTTCTGTCCTGTTTTTCTTTTCTTTTCTTTTTTTTGCGATGTTCTACGTGACAAATATGTGCAGTGCCACCCAAGTAAGCCCGCCCCTGATTGTGATTACTTCGCTCGCTACGGCTGCGAAGGTCACAGCGTCTTCTTCGACGTAAAGGTGCCATATGGCTGCGGTTGCTGCCGCTGCCCCCTTATGATGTGGCTGTGGCCGCTGTCGTGCGCACCGAGCAGCGCCTCCTTCTCTGGCGCCGGCGACGCGGTGAAGTTGGCGCGCGACGGCGTGCGGCGAATCGCCGCTGACGAATTTGGGCCAAGAATGCGAACGTTGCTGTTGCGGTGACGGCTAATCGCTTGGTAAGATTGATACTTGTCGTAGATTTCGCGTGGAATGCAGTACACACGTGCGGCTGTCATGACGACCGCGCTGAAGTCCGGCACAAAGAAGGGCTTTGTGAGGGCCTCCTCGCCGATGTAGTTGAAGCTCTGCAGCTTCGAGCGGAAGTTCTCCGACCCCACCAGTAGCTCCACACTACCCCCCAACACTAGCAAAAACTTGTCGGTGCGGATACCACGTGTGTACAGAATATGCGCCTCGTCAGCAGCCTTGTTCAAAAAATGCGCGTGATCACCTCGAAAGATGGCGTTGGTCGTGGAGTTGTTAGTGCGGCTGCCATAGAGAGAGCTGGTGGCGCTGCGACTCATCTCCATGGACTGCTCCGGTGGACTGTTCAGCGGCACCTCAGCAGAACTGTTCGTCGTACCGTCCGGTGCGGCGGATAGCTGAAGGTCCTTGCACTCATCCAGCAGCAACTTAATGTACGGTGGCTGCCACGCGTAGAAGCACTCCACCGTGCGGTTAAGGAAGTACGCGACGGCCCATACCTGCGCCTCGGTCAGCGGGATGTGCGCCGTGGGGTGGGTGAAGTAGGAGTAGAAGTTCACCCGCGGCGGCTTCTCGGGCTCGCGTGGGACGTTCAGCTGATGTGGGTGCTTGCCGTTGCCGGGAAGGTTCACCGGCGCGTACCGTGTTGCGTGCTCCACCGGGTCGTAGCGGTCGTACTCGTCGTAAATCTCCGACGAGATCAGCTCCTCCACGACGTCCTCCATGGTCACAATACCGATGATCTTTGGCGGGGTCGTGCCGAAGCTGCGGTGCGGCGCTGAGGAGCGGTAGGTGGAGTCGAGGTCCGTCACGAAGCCCGGACCGGTTGCACTAGATGCGTTGGTGACCTCCTCAAAGACAACGGCCATGTGGGTTTGTGCCTCCAAGAAGAACTTCAGCATCGCCGGCAGTGGTGTGTTCGCGCACACCACCGCGAAGAGGCGATCCTTTGCCTTGACCACCTGTGCCACCGTCAGTGGCGAAAACTCGTTCGACACGTTCACCGTCATCAAGTCCTTCACGACGAGGATGTTCTCAAAGACACCCGGGGCGGACTCGACCGGCACGCGTGAGCGGCCTGACATCCAAAGCCGCTCCACAAAGTCCGGCGTGATGAAGTCGGTATCCTGCACGTACGTCGTCTCCGCGATGGGGGTCATGATATCGCCTACCTTGCGCTCGTGAAAGTCCATGGCGGCCAGCAGCAGATTCAGCTCCGACGTGGCCATGGTGGCATCCAGCTCCCCTTCGCGCTCGTAGTGCACCACCATCAACTTGCGCAGCTCCTTCTTGTCGTATAGCAGACCCGTCTCCTCGGATCCGATGACCTTATCCAGGAACCACCCCAGAGGGGCTGACACCGGGTAGGTTAAAATCATGGCCACTTTCACAAAAATCGAACCCGCAGCCGCCACTCGCAAAGAGTACTTTGAGCGGCAAATCGACATTGGCAGAATTTCGGCGAAGATGACGATGATGAGGGTGCTAACAATGAACTTGTACAGCGAGGAGCCGCTGTCGTCGACAACATGAGTGACGCTGCCGCGAGTTTTGATGGACTCGATCACGTCAAAAACGTCACCAAGTTCTTGCACAATGAGCACGTTGCACAGCATGTTCGATATAATGAGGGTGCAGAGCGTCTTGTGGCCCTGCTTGCGCAGCGGCAGCACTGTCGCAGCGTATGTGCAGTCCGGCTGCGGTCCGCTCTCCGCGATAATCTCCAGCGTGAAGGTGTTGGCGCACATTACACCTAGCGTCAGACCCGCAAAGACGGCGGAGAGAAACGCAAACATGCAGATGCGCAGGGAGTGGTCCAACAACGAGTACACCCGCCTCGTCTGCTTCCGCCGCTCGTTCACCAGCTTCTTACTCGACACATCCCCCATGCTCTTCTCCGTGTCGGCGCCGTGGGCGCAGAGAGCGGCAGCCACGAGAAACGCGTACGCCGCCATCATCAAACACGCACGCACTGTACGCACTCTCGCAGCGCGGGTGCGGTCCACTCGCAGGCCTACCATCGTGGCGTATTGAAACAGACAAAAACACAAAACCAGTAACAGTAATAATGATAATAACAGAGACGGCTAGCGAGCTGCGCGGAGCCACGAAAGCAGGAAAGCGAGCGATAGAGATAGATAGAGAGGGAGGGAGGGAGAGGGCCAGGAATCACCCGTCGTGTAGACCACTGAAGTTGACGAGCGGTACGAAAAAAAAAAAAGGGAGGGTTGGAACAGCAATCACAGCAGAAAAAAAAAAAACCCTCCCAGGACTGTTAAAAAAAAGGAGGGGAGGGGGGGGTGCGGCAGAAATCTAAGAAGTCAACAGCGAACTTCGGCTGTCGTTTCCTTTGCGATGAAGGTTAAGAGGTGAGTATGACGAAAGGCAGTTCCCGCACGCACGCATACAAGAAGAAGCGGAAAGAAAGACAGCAAAGAACACAGCCGCTACGGGTACTCTGAATCACATGGTGCAGTACATCAGCGGTCCAATAGGCATTGTACGTTGCGTCGTACACCCCACCCACCCCACAAAATACAGGGATGCGGAAAAGCAAAGAAGATAAACAGCAAGCGAAAGTGAGAGAAAAGAAGGAGGGAGACAGTCAAGCGAGGAGAGATTGTGAGATTTATATATATATATATATATATATATATTTGGTTGTGCTTCGTTGTTAATCAGAACAGCATGGCTACACTTCACTCTCCGCCGCTCAGGCTCCTTTGCTGCTGATCAGCGTCACCCAACTCCGTCGAGCTACCACGCTATCTTATACCGCAGCTGTGACGAAGACGCGGTTCAGACAACGATGGCATATTCACACAGAAGTGGGCCTGTGAAAGCGAAGTCATCTCTTGCGATGAGCACTAGAGAAGTCCAGTGCGCGAGAAGCGGCCGAAGTGGCTTCCGCCCCCGCACCCCAAGACAAACACACACACTTCAAGGAGTTTCCCCGCGCAACGCCGATGCGGGGACTACCACCACGCAGTACGTCTTCAGCGGTTCGGCTTTTTGACGTGTGTACGTGTGTGTGACTGTGAATGTTATTCTCTGCCGTCTTCCCTGCTTCTCTGTTTTCTTCTTGCACCGTAGTCTCTTTTTAACTTTTGCTTGTTACTAACGTTGTACTCTTTTACGGGGCTTTATGTATTACGCGGTCGCATGTCACCGCAACGCAAACGCTGCACCGCAGCCTCCACGCAATAACGCTGGAAAGTGAGTGAGGCTCGCTGCTCTCATTGTAAAACAGAACATACATATATAGGTAGATAGAGAGATTGAAGCGTATATAAGCGAGCGTCGGTGAACTAGAACGAAACAGAGACCGAGAGAGAGAGAGAGAGAGGAACAACAGCAAAGAGAAAAGCGCGGCGTGTGCGCGGTGAAGCAAACAATGTATCACGACGGTGAAAACACGCACGCACGCGACAAGTGGGGAGGTAAACACGGAAGAAGCGTTGTAGGGAAGCTCCGGTGAAAAACAGACGTGTGCCGGCGCACACATGCAAACACACACACACACACACACACACACATCCACATATACACAAAAGCACTGTCACCACCACAGACTACCACCACCAACACACTACAAAAAAACGTCGTCTGTGAAACAACAAGCGAGATGAGCGCCGAGAGCGTCGAGAGTGTCTCTTGACCGTCACCACAACCCACGGTAGCTAACGGAGAGAGAAGCAAGACACTGAAAGAGCGGGGGTTTTAAAAAAGAGACATGGGGGGCCGCTTTTTCTTTTCTTCTTTTACAGCAGACCGAAGCTGGACGCGTAGGCCATTGGCCGCTTGCCGGGGTGCGGCACCGCCGTGAAGGTGGTGTACCGCGGCTCCATCTTTCCACCTGTAAAGCGGATGAAGGCGCCTTTGTTGCCCACTTGGTCGCAGTAGTTTGGCGCGCTAAAGACCGTGATGCACTTGCCGTTGTGATCCACCTCGTAGCCCTCCTCCTTCACCTCGTGCGAGCGCACTACCAGCTGCAGATTATTGTTCTTCAAGAATGTTTCGGTGACGTCCGGGCCGAAGGAAGGGCAATCCACGCCTCGTTTGCTGGGCGTACGACCAGGCATTGGCTGTGGATCAGCCCAGAGACTCTCACAGAGAAGTCCGTTTTCAGGAATCTCGCGGAAGCGGTTCGGCTTCTGCAAGTCGGCAATCGTCACATCATCGCGCGAGTACAGTCCACCGTGCACAACGAAGACTTGCTTGTTGATAATATGGCCCGTCGGTAGAGCATTGAAGACCTCCGAGAAGAGGTCGAACACCTCGGCTGAGTACTTGGCTCGCACCTCACCCTCAAAGCCGTAGACGCGGTTCATTGCAAGACCCTCGTGGTTGCCACGCGACAAGAACACGTGGTTGGGATACAGCAGCTTGTACGCCAGGAGAGTGATGACGTTCTCCACGGAGTAGGAGCCGCGGTCGACGAAATCGCCATTGAAGAGGTAGCGGTTGGTGGGTGAGGGGCTGCCGTTGAGCTTAAAGATGTTCAGCGTGTCGTAGTACTGACCGTGTGTGTCGCCGCACACGGTAATGTCCTCGCCATCCGGCACGGTGATGTCGACGAAGTTCGGGTACGTCTTGAATAGTGCGAGCACGCGCAGCAGAATGAAAACAACATCGTGTCGGTCGATCTTCTTCTCTACGCGGAAATGCTCCTTCATCTGGTCTACAAAGTCCACGGTGATGATGTCGTTCTCGATGCGCGGGCCGTCGTAGGTCGGTGACACGGTGCCAAGCTTCACTGTCACGGAGACCGGATCACCTTCCTTCGACTTGATTGCGTTTTCAAAGCGAATCCGTTTCAACTCCTTCTCGCAGAGGTCATACTTCTCCTTGGCATCCTTGTCCGTCGGCACCAGCTTCAGCACCACCGCAAAGTCCTTCTGCGCATCCTTGCATTTGCCAAGGAGGAGATGAGCGGAGGCCTTGCGGTAATAGGCCTTCACAAAGCCGGGCTCCAGCTCGATGGCCTCCTGAGCATCTGCGAGGGCGGCACCGGCCAGCTCCACCTTCAAGTAGGCAAACGCGCGATTACACAGCAGCGTGGGTGTCTTGTAGGCTTCAATCGCCTTCGTATAGAGATCAATGGCCTGGTGGAATTTCTTGGCCTGAAAGCACGCGTTGCCCTCCTGCTTCAGACGGTCGGACTCCTCCATTACGAGCGCGGCGTGGGTTCAAGCCCAAAAAAGAAAATGTATAGATGTATATATATATATATATATAGCGATTGCGCTATGGGTATGTGTGTGTGTGTGTGTAGATTATACGTGAAGGCCCAGTTGTGAAAATGGCTAAACAAGACAAAGAGGCCACGTAAAAAGAGGGGGAGGGAGAACGTGGGTGCTCCACAGCCCAGTGTGGGATGAATATCTGTGCGTGTGTGTAGGGAGGGAGGGAGGCAGACGTCCAGAGGAAGCCGACATAACCGTGAAGACGTCAACAAAGAGCGCTCAGGGGACGTGTGTTGCGCAGTCAGGGAGGCAGAAAAGAAGAAGAGAGTAGCAATCATGTATCCCAAGCCTTTGCGCGGGGGAAGGGGGGGGAGGCTACGAGATGCTACTGCAAATCCTGCACCTCTCCCCTGCACTGTCCCAGTTGATGGACGGGCAACGCCGCACACAAACATCGGTGGGCCGTTCCCCAACTCGCCCCTCCTCCCTTTCTCCTTTCTCTGTATACGATCCTCCCCTTCCAAATAGCGATCACCAGGTGCAGTCCTTTTTTTTTTTTTGACAGAAAACCGCAACAAAGAAATGCTGGAAGGCAAAAGGACTCAACACGCAAGACTCAAGAAACGAAAAAAAAGAAGTGAAGCGACCGCGGCTCTGATACCCAACAGCTGACAGACACGCAGCAATGAGCAGAAACACTACAAAGACAAAAGAAAAGCGCGGGGCTGGAACAGCCTCCTCCCTCACCCCCTTTTCCCGTCAAGGCGTTACGGGTGGTAGCAACAATCGGCAAAGGTGTCGGCTACGATTGCTGAGGCAGAAATACAATGCGGTCATAGTACTGCTACTCCGATGCGTAATCCCTCTTGCCTCCTACATCATTACAAGGCACAGCAAGTGTGTCCACGCCGTTGTAATCTGCATGCGTGTGTGTGAAGAGAGAAAGAGAGAGCAAGGCGCGCACGCTGATGTCTGTGTGTTGCGTTGACCATTCCACAACAAAACCAAAAAAAAAAATGAGAGTGGAGATGCGTAGCCACGCTGTCACTAGGCAGCGATGGAGGATTGAAGGAGGGGTGACCGCGACGACGTGGTTGCCCTCGACTCCCTCCTTTCCCTTTTCGGCCGTCGATGTTTGTTGTGCCCCTCACCCGCTCCTCGCCTCTACGGATTACACGACCGCACCGTAATCCGCCACGCTTAGTCCTTCCGGGTGTGTCCACGGCGACTGAAAATCCATCGGCGCCGCATCTGACACCACCGGGTCAGGTTCGGGGAGGCTGTCCACGTAGAAGCGATCCAGCTCTCCGCGATCCAGCTGCTCTATTGCCTTCTTCATCACACGGTAGTAGCGATCCGGGAAGTGGTCAGTAAACATCGTTGGTGACGACATGAGCATCTGCACCTCCTCCGGTCCACGTACCATCGGAATAAAGTACTCATCCGTGTACCAAGTACAGCACGCCAGAGACGACTTACACGGGCTCACCCGCACCGCACGCATTAGGTGAATCGTTGTCGTGCAGCTGTACAGCTTCAGTGTTTCCCTCGTCGGCACGCACGGGGAGTAACGCAGGGACTCCCGGTACGACGCACTCTCGACCGATCGTCGCCCACGGGCTGCGGTGTCAGCAGTGGACGGGTGAAAGGGTTTGACGATGTCCTGCGTCCGCATTACGTTCAGGAAGATCAGATTTTTGTTCATGCTGGACGCAGCTAAGACGTCGAAGATGGCCTCGCGGAAAGCATCAAAGGTATGCTGTGCCAAGCGAGGCACCATGTCGTAGCCGAGAGATGTGCCCACTACAAAGTCGCTTTCGTATTCCATAACCGCTCGTGACACGGTACCGCCCGGTGGCGAGTACGCGAGGCATCGCAGGCGACCACGCAGCGACGGGTTCTCGGACCAGAGCAACGCAGACAGAATGAGTCCCACGCCGGCACCGAGGGAGTGGCCGAGCACCACAACCTTCTTCGTCGAGTAGCGCCCACGCAGGATCAGCTGCAGAATACCTTGTTGCCGCAAGATCTCGTGCACGTAGCGGGCGCTGCGCAGCATGCCGCCATGCACATAGTACTCGCTCGTGGGGTAGATGCCATTCGTGCCTTCGAGGCTGATCACCTCTGGCGTCGCAGCAAAGTCGGTTACACAGTCCTGAATCGACATGCTACCACGAATTGCAATCACCACGGAATCACTGCTGCGATCGAAGGCGGCGTAGTGCACCGGCTGACACACGCGGTTGCTCCAGTTCGTATAAAGCACGTCTTCCTCCGGTATCATCGTCTCGTGCAGCAGCGCCGTCACATCGCAGTAACAACACTGATGCACATGTCGGCCAGGATGATCACGGCAGGACATCCACGGGTCGAAGTAGCACAGACGTGGAACACCCGTACAGCAGTGCTGGTAGGTGAAGAGCAGCCACCCGTACGCTGCCATGTAGAAGCGGCTGTAGTACTGCAGCTCGTGGGCCATGGACACTTGCTGCGGTGTGAGGCGCAGTGCCAGGCGAGCTTGGGTGGAGATGCATTCCTTGTAGCCATTGGGGTTGGGTGGGTAGTGCACCTTCGAGGCCAGCAAGCGTCGTGACCGTTCCTGATAACCGTGCAACAAGAACATCCCGGCTGCGATGTCACTCGGGACGATGTCGTAGCCACGAAACGCAGCAGCAAAAACCTGCGCCAAATCTGCGTACGCGTCCTCCGACTGACTCTTCTTGCCACAGCGGCAGCAGCAGATACGAAAGCGCTTCCACCACATGTGGGCGTAGTCGCTGCTGTTGCGCACCACCCGTGCCCCACTAGGATCGTAGGCGATGGCTATCGACACAGCGAAGGCAGCAAAGACGAGCAGGTCAATTACGATCGCCCCGCGAAGCACGTGACGTGTGGAGGCGCGAGGGCAGTGCCTCGTCTCGCCATCGTAAATTGCGTACTTGGCGCTGAGGAGAGCGAGGATGAATAAGCAGCAAACGCAGGCAGCGACGATGTACAGCAGTACCGGCACCGCCTCCCGTTTTGACAGCTCGAACACGCCGCCACGAAAGCTGAAGATGCTCGTAACGAGGAAAAGCACCGCCGTGACGAGGCTCACACACAGCATTCCCATCATCGACTGGCCCCACTCCACCGAAGATCCTGGGCAGTCTGCCAGGTAGTTGTCAGAGGCGTTGCCGACCCTAGTTGCGAGCATGACACCACTGCCGATGAGCAGCGCAGCGTAGAGCAAGCTGGAAAAGGCGAAGTCATCCGAGGCAACACGCCACTGGCGATGGAACCACGTCATAGAGGGCATCTTCAGCGCTGCTTTTGTTTTTTGAAAAGAAAAAAAGGGGACAGCGCTGTGCTTCACCACACACACACACACACACACACACACACACACAGAAATAAGAAAACAAGAATGCCTGTAACCCAACGCAGCTCCAGGAACAGTCGCCTCAAATCCGCTTCTTCGAAGTCTGCAGCCCACGGGGGACGTAAGCGTCAGAAGGGAGGGAGGAGAGAAATGCCAGCAACCCTACACAACACAAGAACTGTATGGGGTGCCCAGCGCTCTCACCTCCACTCTAGTCTGTCTGCACTAGAGTGCCAATATATATATGTGCAGGTGTGTGTTTTTTAGGTTTGTTCGCAAGCGCACTCTGCTGCAGGCGGGTAGCTTGTGGGGTACAACCTGACCAATCCAGCCCTCTTCACTAAAGTCGAGGGAAAGGCCCGACAGCCGAGCGAGGTCGACGCAACCCCCCCAAAAAAAACAGAAAACAGCTGACCGCAGTACTTCCTCGTCCTAGCGAAACGGCGAAAGTGAAGGAGAAAAACAACACAAGAAGGATCAGACCGATGAAGAAGGGAGCGCGCAATTCCTGCAGCAGCACGCGCAGACACACATCCACACACTCGTGCTCTTCACAATTTTAGCAAGCCAGACGAAGGGCCACCACTACAAACAGCCACAGGCGCAAGGGAGAGAAAGAGGGGAATGAAAAAAGGGAGTAGACTTGGAGAGTAGAAAGAAGGTAGTGAAGGTGCCACACACAGTGTCCCTACACTACGCGCTAATGAAAGCTCCCCCGAGTGCAGCATCGATCTCACAAGCACTCAGTACTTTTCTTTTTTCTTCTTCTTCCGGCATCCCCCAGCTGCTGTCGCAGCGTCGACGGAGTCCCAGAAGTGCATAGTGCTCTCCACTGCACGCGATAGACGCAAACCCAGTACTCCCCGTATTGGGGTTCTTCTTTTTTTTTTTTGCCAACTGCTTTGAGTGTGGCCCCGGGTTCAGCTCAGAGCGAGGGAGGGAGGGAGGAAGAAACGAAGCAAAACACTTCAGCGTGGCTCATAGCCTCTAACGTCCCCGCAGTCACGCAGCGCAAGACACAGATACCGCAGTACTTACGCGTAGTGCAAGCCGCCTCGACACTCCCTCCTCCATCGCCACAGACACGTACGCTTGTCTCTTTTCATGGTTACGAGTTCGTGTTGAACTACACGAGGTACTCCGAGTTAAAAAAAAAAAAAACGGTGGGGCTGTGTGTAGATGCTCGAATTAAGAGTAATAAAAGAGAAACTAAAACATCAGAGCTTTGCTCCTTCAGCAACATGACGCCTCTTTGCGCTCTGAACACACACACACACACACACACAGACGCGTAAAACACACACACCAAAAGTGCTGTGCTGAGGCACTGTTCGGGATGAGCGAGAAGCACCAAGGGCAAAAATGGCAAAGCGAAGAATCGCTCTTGCTGTCTTGAATCGGTCTTCTCCTCCCGGCTGCCATGTTCTCCCATGAATGCACATACTACAAGACATATAAGTATATGTATCAAGACAACAGTAACATGTGCCCTCTGTTGGATGTACCGTGGTGAGTTCGTTCTTGTTTGTATTCTCTTTCTCTCCCTTTTTTTGCAGTACTTAAGCTTGGCATCAACGCGTTCCATACGGTAGAAAAAAGCGAGGAAAAGACACATTAGAGAAAAAAACCCTTTTCGCTTTGTGTGAATAAAGAGATACACAACAAAAGAAGCACTATATATAACCTAACAGGGTGTTAGAAGCCCTCGAGTGGATTCCCGGCCAAGGAGGAGTACCTGGTGCAGCGGTCCTATTGGTTGAAACACACACACGACGAGAATAGCGAAAAGGAAACACAAGAGTCGGAATACTCACGCAGAAAACAAACAGCAAGAAAAACACATACAAGCAAGCAAACGCCTGCACATATGTGCTTTCATCACCTGTAACCATCCTCTGTGCTTTCATCAGCAGCACCGCCAGCCGTCCGCTTTCCATGCTTCAAGACAGCTTTGCTGAAATCAAGCGGCAAAAACAGAAAAAAACAGTTAAAGAGAAAAAGGTACATTTAAACAGTGGAAGACAAAAAAAAAGAGCTGAATTTACCCTCCTGCACTGCCCACCGAGTCTACATTTTATGCGTAGTCACACGAAAACTCAGCAAGCACTGAAACCGCCAAAACAGAAAAGAAAGCCACATAAAAAGACGCAGAACAGAAAAAAAAAGCAAAACAGCTGATGCCACTTCGTTCACCACTATCTTGTGGTGTGCGTTGATGCTATTATTATCTTCTTTTTTTTAGTGCCGCTTGGTACATCCATTCAACGGCCATTTCCCACTCTTTTTTTTCTTTGTGGAGCACGTGACGCATGCGGGAAGAGGGGGCCAAAAAAGAAGAGGAAGAGAGCACAACGATATATATATATATATATATAACGTTCGTTCAGCGAAACAAACAAGGAAAACAAAAAAGCATAATCCAAAGAAACGAGAGCACTAACTCTCAAAGAGGCGTGCCCACAAACGCAAGCACATACATAAATACAAATTTGAGCGTTTGTAGTTAAAACCAGCACAAAAAAAAAAGAAGAGAAAAAAAGAGAAAATGGGAGAACCAGGAAAACGAATGGATGTCACACCCACACACGCACTTTGTTCCCACTGCCCAACACGCCCGCGAAACGCGCGCGTGAGGAGGTAGACGCATCAGCCAAACGTACTCTTCACGGACTTGGCTAGTTTTCTTTTTGGTAAAGGAGGCAGAAAAAAAGAGAAAGAAAGAAGGATCGTGACGGACGCGTACACACACAAACAGAAAAAAAGAACGCATCGGCTGGTTTCTTTTGACGCGCGTCAAAACAAAAAAAAAGGAACACTTTGGTGTGTGTGGGTATGATTCCTATGCAAGGTCCCTTTTTTTGTTTTGCTTCCTCTTTCTCTGCCTCTTGTCTTCTCCACCTACCGTTGGCAGTCCCAGAGCCGAAAGAAAAAAAAAACAAGACAGAGAGGAGACACACACTCGTGCAAAACAGCGAACGAAAAAACACGCTGAGTACGAAGAATACGCTGGCCAACGCGTAGCCCAAGACGGAAACCACTGTGCTAAGTGCTGATAACAAAGAGGTGAAGAAAACGTAGCAAGACGAAGCTCGCTCAAAAGAAAACACAACGAAAAAAAAAAACGACGAAAGTGAGCTGCGGCGGTGTGCGCGGAGCGGAAGGAAAAAACACACACGGTGAAGATGAACCTTCAGTCAAGCCTTTTGTGACGACCAGACGTACAGTTTCCTCTCCACAGAGCAGCAGAGAAAAAAAAAGAGCATATGTGTGTATCAGCTGCTCTATGTCGCACAAGAAGCAGCAGCTGCCGCACACCAAACCACTTCTGTTCTGTTGCCGCCTTTTCGCCATTCTGTGTTACCTTTCTTTCTTCTCTGCTTCGTGTCGTGCGCAAAAACCACCAAGGTATACTGGACGTCTCATTCTCTCTCTACATATAAATAAATATATATAAATGTACATTTACATATATTTATTTATATCTATACCTATATACATGTGTGTGCGTGTGTGTAAATCCCGAAAAAAAAAAAAAGCAAAGAGAAAGGCAGAACAATCAAAGTACCTCTACGGCTTGAGTAAAAGCAGTCAAAGGCAAAAAAAAAGTGTTTCCTCGTTAAATGTCATTTGGAGGATAACGAGACGTCTTCCGCCGTTGCCGTCTCTCCCTCCGCGTGTCGATCTCAGTGAGTGTTTGCAGAACAAAGCGTCATTCACCTCTCCTCGTCCAAAACACACACAATAAAAAAGAGAGGAAAGAGGGGGAGGGGGGTAGGTGTGAGACACCCTTTTCTCACGCGTAAGACGACGAAGAAAACAGGCAGCGACGGTTCGCGTCATCTACTTTTTTACCGCCTGACAAGACGTTCAGTCGTCCATCGCACAGCTGCACGCTGAGGAATTAGAAAGAAAAAGCCAAAAGAAAGAGGATTCAAGCACGCATCGTAACTTAGAACGTACTGAGAAACAACAAGGATGACAGGTGTTTTTTTTTTTTGAAACCAGAGAGGAGAATAACATCAAGAAGCAGAATTGCAGAACGTTGCTCAATATCACGGATCAGATACAAAAGAGCTACACAGAAAAAAAAAATGAGGTGGATAGAAGTTTCAGCAACGGAAAAGCAAATAACAAAAATGGGGGGAGGAAAGGGGGGGGGGGGGCTGTGTCACCAAAGCGTCGTGCTGTCGTCTTGTGACTATTCTTCTTTTCTTGGGGGGAGGGGAAGACGAGGGGATCGGGGGACGGAGGGAGGGGGCTTGCATGCCTGTTAAACTATGCCCTGCCCCCACGTTTGCTTCGACGATCATCGCTGTTCTGCGTGAAACTCGCCACCACCGTAGACAGCCCGAGCCACTACGTGTAAAGGCGCCCAACGTGTCTTTTGCGTCTTTCCTCCCCCTCCCTCCTCTCCTCTCCTCCCTTCCTTTGCCCCGAAATCCCCTTCTCCATTTCTCTTTTTGGTCACGTAAATCCAACCAAAAAAAAAAGGCCAAAATAAAAAAAAAGAAGGAAAGCGGTGGTGACGGGAGATTGTCGGGCCTTAAGGATTCGATTAGTTTCCAAGATATGTGTATTTATTTATTCGCACAACCCTTCGGCACCGCTTTTGAGATTAACTTCCAAAAGTAGAGAAGCAAACAGAAGAAGATGGTAACGAAACGCCACACGAACCACACACACACACAACAAAAAAAAAAAACGAAGGCGATTAGTCGAAAAAGGTGGGAGTGAACACAAACCATGGTGAAGCAAAAAGTGCGTTTGTGTGTTCCGTCATAACAGCAGCGAGAACAATAAACAAAAGGAATGATACACAAAGAAGAACACGAAACAACTCTCTGGTAGGCATAATGCGTGTGTTCGGGCGTGTGTGTGTGTGTGTGCGGCAGTGGGTTGGCTCTTTTCCCAGATGCCTTTTTTTTCTTCTTCTTCGTCCTCGTGCTGCTCAGATTTCACCAATCAGTCAAATGCAAATGGAGTTCGGCGGAACGCACACAGAAAAAAGGGGCAGAAAAAAAAAACGAGCACAACACGAACGGATTCGAATCTACTTGTTGCTTTCAGCCGCACACACACGCGCACCACCCTTTGACGGTGCTTTCTCCTTTGCTTCCTTTTTTTGTGTGTTGGCGTGTTCCAGATCATCGAAAACGAGAGAGAAAAAAGGGGCAGCAAAAAGAACTCGTCCAACACGCACATCCCAACGGAGAAGATGAAAAGCAGAACAAAAAAAAATCAAACAGGGGGAAATCAAAATAGTCACGAGAGACACACAGAGGGGGAAATAACAGCACAGAGAAGGCAGAAAAAGAAAACACACATCATTTACAGTCAACAATCACCTGCCACACGGTGGTCGGCAGAACAACATAGCTTTTAGTGGTTGTTTTCGATTTTGATGTTGGTCCTCCGTGCTTTACACGCACGAGAAGTGAGTCCATATACAGTTCGAGGTCCATATGAAAAAGCAAAGCAAAACAAGCAAACACCCGCCCTGGAAACGGCATCCTCCTCCACCTCGCGTGTTTTCGTTCTTTTTCTCGCGACTGCCATCTACTCAACAATGCTGTTCGAATGGCTGGTTGAGGAAACAAAGCACACACGCATGGAGAATGAGAATCAGTTCGTGATTTCCCATATTGATGTCATCGGCCACCCAAAGCCCTGCACACTTGCCGGCACAACATCGCTGACGACGGAGGTGCAGCAGTATCCAGAAAAATACCATTTTTGAAGCCTTCTTCGCACCCGTCACTGCGAAAAGAACCGTGACACCACGTCATACGTTCGGAGCATTACCCAGCTCATCCTTAGGAACTACCGGCAGCGCGCTAGCAACGATGAATGGTTGCGCGCACACACACACGCCGAAACACATCCTGCATATAAAAGAGATTGATCACAGCAACGCTTCCATCAAGACGTCGTTGTGAGCTTTTTGTTCTTTGTGCTTCGCTCTTCAGCACGCCTCACGAAGAGGCAACAGTACAAAGACGTTTGTCAGGTAGTCCGAAAAGCAAAGAAAACAAAAAATAGGAGAGGGTGATGTCGCTAGGGAGTGTGTGACATCCAAAACCACCAAAAAAGCGTTTTTTATTTAAAAAAAAACGATGAAGGCAGGTAATGGGAGAACAAAGAGAGGGGGAATGAGGGCAGGAAAACGAAGCAGAACAAAACAAAAAGATGAGTCGAAGCGAGGAGTAGGGAATGAGAGAGAGAGACAACTCTCTGCACTGCGGAAGCGCGTTAGCTACAAACAAACGAAGGGAAAACAACAAAAAAAACATAACGATCTTGGGAAGCTAAAATGAGAGAACAGGAAAAGTGAATATGAGGGTGGAGATGCTGTTGTTATTGCTGTTGTTTTTTAAGGCAAGAAAGTGTCAAGTGCAGCGGAATAAGACATTTAAAAAAAAAACGAGAAACGACTCGCTCAGTTCCTCTTGAGTAGCACAGAAAAGAGAAATTGCTGTGCAGAAAACAGGAGGCGGTACATGAGATCCCTCTTTCTTTTTTTGCTCTGTTGTATTGTCTTTTTGCGTATTTCTTTTGCCTATCTTTCCGTCGCTGCTGCCAGTCTCGCCCTTCCAACAAACAAACACACACAAAGAAAAAAAAAAGCAAGGAGAAGCAAAGAAAAACCCCACTCGAGGAACACGGAAAACACCAGAAAGCAAAGGGAAGATTCTGAAAACAAGGGAAGCACACTCGATAAACTGGAAAGCACAACAACGCACCAACAGAACGAAGAGCATTCTGAAACGTGCACATACAGAAATAATAATCAGAAAAAGACAACCACTAAGAAAGCATAAACTGGATTCTCATTCTCTTTTTTTCTGTTGATCTGCCTTTGCTTGACCTACTAAAATCATAATGAGAAAACAACGACAACAAAAAAGAGAAAATAATAATGTGAGGCGCAAAATCCAGAAAAAAAGAGAGAGAAACCAGTGTAGAGGAAAAACACGAGGAGAACTTAGCGTCATCACAGGCCAGTAAGCTGACGAAGGAAGACGAGAGAGAAGGGCGTGAGAAGAAAACACGATCCACAAAACCCAAAATACAATAATCAAAAATAAGCGATTCCTTTGTTTGTGAGAAACCAAGAAAAAAAAAGGACAAAAGTGGATGCCCAAACAACGTCGACGCCAGGGGAGAAGGGAGAATCAAAAAGGAAAAGGGGGAGTGCGGTTCTTACGTGTGGGAACAGCTTGACGGCGGCGAGAAGAAGAAGCAAAAAAAGAGAGTGTTGATGACAACGGGGAGAGGGGCACTTTGAAGAGAAAGAGTGCATAGGGAGTAGGCTGGGGAGTCGTACGTGCCACGCAGAAAGAGCTAGAAAAAGAAAGGTAGCGTTTGGGTCCCTCCAAATAAAAGGCACGCTTATCTTTGCTGCGGTTTGCTTCGCTTCTCCTCCCTCTTGCCCCACACCGGTGCCCTAATAAGCACTGAAAAAAAGAAGCCTGGCAAATACCAAAAACAAGACAGAAGTAAACCCTTCAGAACCGTCGTCAAGCTTGTGGAACGCCTCCAGCACCAGTGCATAGAAAAAAGGTGGATGCAAAAATTCACGCTGGTCAAACAGAGAAGAACGAAGTACACGTTGCTTTCGTTGATTGTTTTGCTTTTTTTTTCGTGTATTACTCACCTTTCCTCCCCCACTGCCATCGTTCTTGTCCTCTGACATACACACAGTTGGTTCTCACATTCCTGCTTCTGCAGCGTCAAACTAACTCGGAGACCAAGACCCCCCAAATAAAAAACTTTGTGTGGTGGAAGAGGGAGCGAAGAAAAGGAAGATGGAGCATCTGCCTTCACAGTAATATCAGTCTTGTGAGCACACACACACACATGTGCCCTTTGTATGTCAGTCTGTATACGCGTGAGTGTTGGCAGGGGACGGAACACTGCGGAACCAAGGAGAAGACCGAAAAGAGCACATATGCACAATGTACATGCCACATGGTGCCAACCCAGTCTTCCCGGGTATCACCACTGCAGCATCGAAGAAGAAAAGGGTGAAGGCAAAGAGTGTGGAAAGCAGAGTGAGTAATTTTATTAGAGTCTTTTTTATTATTTTTGCGTGGGGGAGAGCGTTGTGCACAACCGAAAGGCAAAAAAAAAAAGAGAGAGAGCAACATCAGAAAAGAGCAAACAACATCGGCGAAGAGTTTTAAAAAGAAAAACAAAACACACACTACATATAATGCAAGAAAACAAGAACGCACACATATAGACAAAGAGAATATAAAACGAGTAAATATGCAAAAAAAAAAAACACGTAGCAGAGAGAATTTCACTAGAGGTACGGAAAAGAAGAGAGAAAAAAAAAAGAAAAAGAGAGACTAAGAGCGTAAGGAGTGAGGGGGGGTGAGTGAGCGGAGGGTCACACACGTCGCATAGGCTTTGATGAAGGTCCCGGTAGTGATAACAGCCCACAAAGCGGAAGAATAAACACACAGAGAGCATACAAGAAAAACAGGTTAAGATCTTTCGCAGGTACAGCAAAACAAACAACAACGCCGAAAGGGAGAAGAAGAAACAAACAAACAAAAAACGATAGCCTCTTGAAAGAGGATCACGGGTACAAAGCTACAACTGGAACTTGACACAGAAGGGAAAAGAGAGACGGCACTGGCAAGCAAAAACAAATGAACAACAACGCACGAAAAAGCACGGCTGCTGAGGAGATGAATCTCTTCGCCGTGATTTTGAGTGTTTGTTTATTCTCTCTCTCTCTCTCTGTGTGTGTGTGTGTGCCTCTCTGCGTGCTTGTCCGCTGCTCAAGGTATCGCCTTTTCTTACCTTCAAGTGGAAAGCACCAGTGAATCAAATAAACAGAAAAATGAGACACAGCAATTTAAAAAACCACGGAGGAGGAGTTGCCGACGCCGACAGCTCCACCAGCGCGGCGAAGTCACACAGTAGCCCTCACGTTTCCATCAATGTGAGAGGCCGTTTCAACGCTGCTGTGTTTCACCGTTGTACCGTGCCGTGTGATCCAAACGACAGCAAAAACGTGAAGAGAAAAAAAAACTAACAGAAAAGAGTTTTTGTTTGAAAAAAAAAGAGCTTTAAGGAGGGAGGGGAGATGGGAAACGAGAAAGAAACGCCAGACCATTTTGCAGCTGCTGTCGTCGCCGTCACACCCCTAATCCATCACGGAGAAGGTGTTGGGGACGACGACGGCGGCGGTTGTACCTTGCGCCGCTGCACGTAGTGCCGTGAGAAACGATTCGTCCACGCGCCCCTTTCCCTCTTCTTCTTGTTTAATCTACTGAGTTATTTTTCTGTTTGATAAACTCGGCAAAGACACACATACACACAGACATGAATAGAAATACATAACAAGGGTGAAACCTACAAAAAGCGAAACGGAAAGGGTAAGCAAAGAACAAAGGAGTAGTCAACCAGGAAAAAAGAAAAATGAATTATGGAAGGATAAAAGTACGTCTAACTTCGTATACTGCTCGTCGAACAAAGTTGAAACGCAAAACAGCAGCCCAAAAAAACAGCTATATAATTCTCCTTTTTTCGTAGGTCTGTCAAATCGGATTGAAATACAGATGCGTGACGTAAGATAGTTAGCCCGGTGCTTATCACCCGCAACCCAGCGCACGTCTCACGTCTGCGCGAAGATAGGGAGGATCTCGCCTTCTCGCATTTTGTCCACAGATTTTCAGCCGTTATTGAGGACACAAGCACAAGATAGAAAAAGAAAAACGGAGAACGCGAACAAGAGAAACACAAAAACAGCGAAAATAGAAAAATGATAAACCAGTGACTTCGTGTTACGACAGAAAATGAAAGAAAAAAAAGCAGAAGAGTATTGTTGGAAGTGATAGAGGAGGGGGAGAGGATTAAGATAATAAACCGGAAAAAAAAAGAGAAAAAAACGACGACAAGCGAAGAAAAGAGAGGCACTTTACGTACATATAGAGTTGAATAAAATAAAATTGGCACACTTCTACGTTGACATATAAATGAGAACGGCTGCAAAAGTGTTGTTTTTTTTTTTAACGGAGAAAGAGAAGAGCGATCGTTTTCTTTTATGTGTATGTGTGTGTGATTTCGTTTGTGAATCCATCCTTCTTTTTTTTCGCATGTGTGAAGACATGTACGACGTCCGCCATCCCTCGAAGTGGCGGTAGTCGGGGCTACGCTATTGCGTGGCGCCACCCCGCAGCCCACCTCCTCATTTTCCGGTGAACGACAGAGACAACTTTGACTTATCGCCATAAGAACAACACTCACAGCAATGAACAACAGAGAAGAGTGAGCAACAACAGCAAAAAAAGAGCATAAGAAATATGACGTAAGTACTTGAAGTCAAAGAAAAGACGCACAAAAAAGCCAGTAATACCATACGTCTACAGCCCCCATCCCTCGCATATATATGAGCACAAGAGTGTGGGGCGTACTTTTGTATGCGTAGGCCCTTCTTTCTTTTTTTCGTCTCCTTGCTTCTCTCTTCCCATGTTGCTTTGTTGCTGTTATTCCTGTTGGCGACGCTATTCAAAGAAAGAGAAGGTGGAGCGGCACCAGCGGGGCGTGCAATCGAGCGATGCACCTGCCCCTCTCTTCCGACTCTTACAGAAATATCTTCTCACCACCCATGGAATAGGGGTTGTGGCAGAAGCGGGAGCTGTGACTCGCCTCGCCAGTGCTGCCATGGTGCGACGAGGACGACGAGGGCGTGCCCACCGGGATCGGAATGGGGCCCGAGAACGCACCGACGGGCGTCGTGGCGGCGGGGGCGACGTCCCACTGCGAGGTGCCGTAGGAGCGAGCGGGGGTGGTGGCCGCGGATTCATCCGCGCCGGATACGAAGGGCGTGGAGGGGCACGTGTTGAGGGACTCGAGGGATAGCTTGCACAGACCCCCCATCCGCTCCGCTGCACGTGAGGCGGCGGCAGAGGGCGAGGCAGGCACCACAGGAGCAGCAGCAGCAGCAGCAAGGACAGGGACAGAGTTTTCCAACGGCATCACAGGCATCGGTGCAGTGAGGGCCATCGGCACAGCGGCCGGCGCCTCCTCGTTCGACTGACTGCCGCAGCTATCGCTACGTCCACGGTGTTTCTTGGACTTGATGGCGTCGTTGATCAGCTTACCCATCAGCGGCACTCCGTAGCACTGCGTAAAGGGGCAGGTGTTGTGCACTGCCCGCAGCGCACTCTCTGCGGAGCCGTCCTCGACAAACGTCACGAAAACGATGCGACGCCGCGCGTTGATGTCCATGATGGGGGCCGTGTCATTGTGCAGCGTCACCTTCTTCACGGTGCCGTAGGGAGCCACGAGGTTCACAACATCCTTCTCCGTCACGTCGAGTGGCACATTGCGCAGGAACAGCTTATTCATCTTGAGACGCTCCTGGCCGGCGGGAGTGACGTCGTGCTGCTGCTTCGCCCACTGCACAGAGATGCTCTTGCCGAAAAGCGGCATGCCGTGAGCCCTGCACAACGCCTGCAAGGCTTCCTGATGCTTCGAGAAACGGACAAAGGCTGTACCCATGCTCTGTCCGCTGTGGATGTCGCGCATCACCATCGAAGATGTGATGGTCCCGTACGCAGAGAAGATCTCGCGCAGACGCTCGTCGTCGACCTCACGCGGCAGGTACCGGATGAAGAGGTTGGTACTGCTGGGAGTGTAGAACTGCATTTCGGTGGGGCAGCGCAGCGGTGTCATGCTGTGCGTCATAACCGCCGGCGACTGTGGCTGCGAAGGCGGCACTGCGAGTGGCGTGTTCATGGTGATAGGGGTGCTCACGCAGTACATGGTGTGTAGTGTGTGTAGGCGTAGGTGTAGAGGTGCGCGTGTGTACAATCTGTAGATCTGTCAGTGTGTTGTATGTGTCCACGGGGGAGCGATGGACAACGAGAAATTGGAATAGTAATAATAATAACAGAAGATATGTGGATGGCTTTACAAAAAGCAACACTGACACGCAGTAAAGCAAGAAACTCGCGTTGTACCTTCACGAGGAAACACCAGCAGTGAATCAATCAAGCAAAAGGAGGGAGGAAAGAAAAAAAAAGTAGGAGGAGGACGCTCTGAGGTGTGCGTGTGTTTGTGTGTGTGTGAGGGGGGGGGGGAATGTTGATGCGTGTGTGCGTTCAACAGAGTTACGACAGCTCTACGGCAATATCAAACAAAAAAAAAGGAGAGAACGATTCGAAGCGAACCCTCGGACACTGAAAAAAAAAGGGGGAAAGCGCTTACGTGAAAAATCAAAATGGGAAGTTTGACTTTGCAAATCTCAGTCCTACAGCGATTTTGTGGTCACGTCCAACAGTGCGTTGATGGAGAGCACTGAAAGAAAGACACGTAGACGCGTTTAGGTGATTCTTCGCAAGACAGTCAAGGAAACGACGAGGCCGCGCAAACACACATACACAGTCAAACACTCCAGTGGAAGAGAAAGCTCAATGTACGTGTTTGTATTCTTGAGAAACTGGAGTGCGTATTCACACAACGTCGAATGCAAGACGGAATAGCCGAAAAGCAAACAAAAGACCAAAATGAAATCAAAAAGCTGAGACGCTTCGTGACACTGAGGAGAGGCAACAACCGAAGAGGTGGAAGAGCCGTGTGTTTTGTGTGTGTGTGTGTGTGTGTCTGTGTCTGTGAGTTTTGCTTCTTTGCTTTAATGGTGTGAAAGCAGTGGGGAAAAAAGTAGAGCAATCGTGGAATTTGGTTGAGTGCGAAGACACGGAGATGGTAGCAGTATTAATCTGTGTCACAGATGAGGAAAGGAGGGAGGCGTATGTGCCATGCGTAGGACAGAGGGGAGACCAACAGAGCGGATGAGAGAGAGAGAAGCAACAAAGGTGTGGGAGAAGTGTGGCAGGGGTCTTTCTCGCTTTCTCTGTTTTCCTCATCAAGACGACGAGATCTCACCAGTGAAGAAATGCCCGTGACATAATGTGCCACGTGACACCCCAACCACAGACAATACTGACGTAACTCCTTTCACACTTTACGCGTCACACGCGGGGCTGTGGCATCGCACCCAATTAGAAGCAGTGCTTCAAAATGTTATTGTTGTGTCCTTTTTTATTTTTATCGAAGTTGTTGATGCTCTTGTTCTGACGACCATATTTTCAAAAAAAAAAGTTCGTACTGGGACGAAGTGCACATCAAGGAAGACCAGACGTGATGCAGACGCCACACAAACAAACACACACGTGAAGAAAAGGAAAAAAAAACAGGTAAAGAAAAACGCTGTTTTCGCCTGACAGCGCTGCGACGGCGAGGTTTCCACATGCGGAGTACGACCGTCGTGCACGCACCCCCTTTTTTTGTGACGCTTCGCCACGTGGTGCGCACGGCTGGAAACAAGTAGAGAACACTAACAGAGAGAAAGCACAGAAAACGATTAGGACTTCATGAGTACAGCGACGGTGCCGACAAATCAAAACGCTAAGCGAAGCTCTGAAGACATCCAACAAAACAAGCAAGAAAATCAAAATAAAAACAAAGAGAGGAGAGAAGGAGAAAGGAGGAAAGCAGCGCTGGGCTCCACGGTAGGAATCGAGACGTCTTTCTTCGAGCTAAAAAAAAAAGCAGAGCCGCAGCGGCAGCACCACCGACCCACAACAACAAAGGTGCTCCACGTGCAGTCACCACTCAGAAGAAACCACAAAAACAGAAGAAATCAATGAGAGAAGAGGAGTGCGAGGGTGAAACGAAAAAGAGCTGGATAATTACAAGAAGAAAGCAAAGAACAGAACACAGGTGAGCGCCAGCAATCAAAACTCGTGTGCTGTACCAGCAGCTCGCACCTCAGTCAGCACAAGGTACATTCACGAGAGAGAGGAAAAAAAAACAGAAATATAAGAAATCGCCCATAAAAACGGCAAAACAAAACTATATATATGTAGAGAGAGAGTAATGTTCAAGTATGAATGTGTTAATCAGTGTTGTTTAGGTGTCGCAAACACTCACGAAACAATAAACCGCGGTCGCAACCAGCAAGAGGACTACACAGCACTTCAAGAAACAAAACAAAACGAAACGAAAGAACGAAAAAAAAGGTGGTGGCGCCGCGGCATCTGTGCGTGTGCGTGTGAATTCGTAATGGATGTTACGAAGAGAAAGGCAAGCGCCTCGTGTGCGAGAAAGAGACGGAAAAGATGTCCCTTCCCCCTTATACCGCTTATAAATATATAGCTTTTCCTTTTTCCTCACTCCACTGAAACAGTAACAAAGAACTACATGTAACGCTGACCATCCACTTGGCCAGACATCCAAGAAAAGCGAGACGACGACAGAAAACGCACGTCTGCACAGCTGTCACTCTTCTTTATTATTTACGTTTTGAGCACACGTACATGTATTGCAAAGGAGAGGGGGGCGTAATAAAATCTGTGAGAAGAAACAGAAATGTGAAATCAAAAATAACAACCATGACATCGACCTGGCGTGCTGGGTAGCACCTCTCCTCTGTGCCCTAAGAAACCTGCAATGGGTTCTACTAGGTCACCCTACCGCCGGGCACCATGCTCACAATCAGGATGACTTGAAAACGTGTCGCACTACTCTGTTTTTTTTTCCTCTTTCGAGCAAACCCTCAACCTGGGAGAAAGAGAGGGAGAGGTAGAAAGAGAAGTTGCAAGCAGCCGAGGTGCGGTTCATGAGGTGAGATGGAAGAGCCTCGATGGAACGGAGAGGGAGGAGGAGGGGAGAGGACAGGAGAGGAGGAGAAGCGGACGCACCACGCAATTCGCTATCTCCCCCCCCCCACTCCCCACACACACACACACACACACTGAACCATAAACACCGAACCAAGAAAAAAAAAACATCAGAAAATGGCTAAAAGGAAAAGACAAATCAAAAAATGTAAATCAGGATGAAAAAGTAACAATGATGGCAGAGACAGCAAACGTTGCTCCGCACAGGTCCGCCACATTATCTGACTTCACAGCAGCTCGGACAACGGCCTACAGGTGCGTGTGCGGAAAGCGAACGAAATACAACCGCACACACACACACACACACACAGCATCGCACACCCACGTTTCCAGCGTTTGCCACGTCCACAGAATGCCCATGCAGCGCGTGTGTTAATGCATCCACTGCCCATCAGCACCTTACGAGCATGCAGAGGGACGATTCCGGATCGTCACCGTGACACCCCCACTCGGCGCCGTGATCGTCGTCGGAGCGGCATTCTTCTCACGCGTGCGGAGGGGGGCGGCGCTGTACTCGGCTTCCATCGCAGTTGCCTTGTGGGGTGTGCTCGGTACGCTGTGCACCTCCACCACGCTCAGTGTGCGCGGTGTCTGATTTGTGCGGCCGGATGCCATGCCAACGCTGCGCGGCGTGTCAATCACGCGAGGTGTCTCAATGATCGTTTGGCTCGTGCTCAGTGAATTTGGCAGCTCCGCGCGTGGTGTGACCGAATTCGAGCACGTCCCGCTACGCGCGCTGCCCGGGTATCCGTAGTACGGCGAGGAAGAAGGGAAGCTGCTGTTGTTGTTACTACTTGCCGTACCATTCGGGTTGTTGTGCGGGGTATGCGGGGTGCGTGGTGGCAGCCCCGATGACGGCGTACGGGGTGTCCGTTCCTTTTGCCGATAATCCTCTGACAGCTTCCCCATCAGTGGTATCCCGTCGCAGCTGCGGAAGGGGAACGAGTTGTGCAGTTTGCGCAGAGCCGCCTCCGCTGCGCCGTACTCCTCAAAAATGATAAAGGCGATTCGGCGTGTGCGGGCAGGGTCGTTGAGGGGTGCCGTGTCATTGTGCAGCGTCACCTTCACCACCTCCCCGCAGTCGCGCACCACCTCGACCAGGTGATCCGCCGTCACGTCGAGCGGCACGTTGCGCAGGAACAGCTTATTCATCTTGAGACGCTCCTGGCCAGCGGGGGTGCCGTCATGCTGCTGCTTCGCCCACTGCATCGCCAACGTCTTGCCGAAGAGCGGCATGCCGTGTGCCTCCTGAAAGGCTCGCACAGCCTCCTCGTGTGTAGCAAAGCGGACGAAGGCATTGCCCATGCTCTGCCCGGTGTGGATGTCGCGCATCACCATCGAAGACGTCACCGTCCCGTACGCAGAGAAGATCTCGCGAAGCCGATTGTCATCGACTTCGCGCGGCAGGTACCGAACGAAGAGGTTGGTGCTGCTAGGCGTGTAGTTGGCCTGCTGTGTCACGAAGCCCGGCATCTCCTTTCCCCCGCCACACAGCGTTTATTGTCTTTTGGTGTCTTTACTTTTCTGTGTTTGACGAAGAGTGCTTTGAACTAGCTAGCAAGGCTGAGGTCAGCCAAAAAAAAAAAGCTTGAGGCGATGGCTCGTGAGTAGGGGGCCCTCTAAGTGGTTACACAGACAACGAATTTCACAGCGGACCGCTAGATCCGAAGCAGAACCAAAAACACAGTAAAGTTCTCCAAGAAGAGAAGGGTACCGCCGTTTTACTCCTTTAAGTTGGCCGTGCCACAGTAACAGAGAGGTAAACCGAGCCTTAACAAGCAGTTCGACTGACAACGCCTCTGCTACTGTGGTAGCACCATTAACCTCTATGTGTTTCTCTTTCTTCGGGAAAGACACAGCGAAAGCCACAACGGTGTACAGCCACCACCACGAGGTAAGAAGCCAGTGATTGCCACAATACCACAGTAAAACCGCTTTTTTTTTAAGAGGCGAAACACAGTCGCGGACGGCGAGAACTGCAGCGCACAAAGAAGGCGAGAAAGTAGGTAAAGGGAGGAGGGGAGGGGCGTCTTCGACACCTGCGTCGGTACTTCCTTCCGCCGCCTACCGCAACTCTTTTTATTTTTCTCTCTTTTTGAGAGTCACTTCAAATACAGCGTTGCAGCCAACAGGACAGAAGAAGAAAAAAAAAAGCACGGAGAGGGGAGGAAGAGAGGAAAACCTGAATGTGCAAACACAGACAACAGAAAGTGGGCTGCAATTGAGTCACGTCGTGAAATCCCAAGAGAGAGCTCGCACAAGGACACACATCATGTTGTCACCACAGCGCACACCAGATACCACACTACACAGATTAACACATCGCATCCACTCACCACCACCACGACATCGTTCAGCGCCAACCCATCAGCCGAGTAGACCGTAACGGACCCCCCCCCCTGCCACAGCTCTTGTCGAGGAACGTTATCAGCTTTAGAGAATCCGAAGAAGAAGCCCCAAGCTGAAAAAAAAAAAACGTCAACACTAAGCAGTGCTGCACAGGCGATACTGGCGCCGTCACCCGGGCCAGTGCAGCCGCGACGCACCGACGCCACACGAAGCAATCTTCGGTGCTCCGTTGTTTTTTGTGTTTTCCTTCATCATCGTGCACCACGCAGCAAACACACCGCAGCAAAGCGCGCTTCACCCTCCAGGAGAAAAGAAAAAAAAAGCACTGCAAAGACACAAAACAAAAAAAGACACCAGCAGCCTCCACTCAGCACACCCGCCAATACAGTTTTACCACGCAACGCACACACACACACACACACGCACACCGCAGAGATAGTAGTGAATTTGATACCTTCGCTGCACAACGCAGGCCACACGAGAGTACATATGCCCTGCGCTGCCTCCTTGCTTTTGTGGTCGCCGCGTCTCTGCGAACCCGCCGCAGCGCTGCTGCACGTTGTTACACCACCTCTTCGCAGCACACATCAGCACTGCCGCATCACGCACACAGCAACGGCCACAAAAGCAAGGGGGAAGACAACGTCAGTGACGAGAGCGGCCTCACAGCGCACCCGCACACTCTCGAGTAAAAAGAGAAGGAGCATCTTTCAAAAAAAGGGGTAAAAACCACCAAACGCAAAACGAAAAGAAAAGAGCACGCTCGAGACCTGCCAAAGCAACGCGAAAGGCGAGCTCGAGTCACACACACACATACAGATGTTTCATGCTGTGGCACGCCTGCGGCACCGCCTCACCGAGTCGCGTTCCGCACTCTCCCACACGTGTCCGCCCTCCCGTGTTCAAGCAAGGATAGACAGTACGGGAGCCAAAGACAACGCATCGGCAAAACAGTTACCCTGCAGCCGTGGCCACAGCTGAAACACCCGTCGTGGGGTGTCACGTACACACAGCTTTCTATCCTACAGTCTTACCAGTGCACGAATTGCATAGGGGTTATGACGGTAGCGTCCCTCCCCAGCATACGCAACCGCCGCCTTGCGCGGGTAGTTTTCCTTCAGCTTGCACAGCAGCGGCACGTCACCGCAGCTGGGGAAGGGACGGGTGTTGTGCAGCCCGTGCAGCGCACGCTCTGCAGCACCGGTCTCCGAAAACTACACGAAGGCGATGCGGCGCTCCGGCCCCACGCTCTCAACAGTGTCATCGCGCAGCTGCACACGCACCACTGTGCCGAACGGCGATGCCAAGTGACACAGATCGGTTTCCGTCACGTCCTGTGGCACGTTGCGCACAAACAGTTCGCGCATCGCAGTCCGCGCTTCACCTGCAGGCACCGCGTCGTGCACCGCTTCCGCAGGCCGCACGACGATCTTGCGACCTAGAATCGACGAAGTGTGGTGCATCGTAGCACATGCCGCATTCACCGCAGCGGCCGTTGTGAAGCGCACAAGCGCCGTTCCACGACTCTCCCCAGTGATGATGTCGCGCATCAACATACACGACGCGATCTCACCGAAGACGGAAAAGGCATGCAGCACAGCACAATCGTCAACGTTGCGCCGCAGGTGGCGCACGATCAGGTTCGTGCGGCTGCGTGGAGCTTCCGTGCTCGTCGCGCTCAGCAACATCTTTGCACAGCGCAGAAGTGTGAACTGTTTTTTTGTCCGCCTTGTGTTTTCACGGTGGCGCCTCAGTAGCGGAGCAGGAGAATCCGGAGGTAGGAAAGAGGCGAGGGAAAGTAGGAGCGTGGTGGTTCGAATAGGCATGTCTGGGTGTGCGTAGTAGAGTCGGTGGGTGCGCGTGGCAACGACACACAGGGACAGTAGGGGACGAGGCAGCGTTGCAGTATCAACGTGTGCGTGTGTGACCGGCCGCGCGAAGGGAGACAGGGGCAGGGGGAGGAGAGGGAAGAGGGGAGTGGAGGCAATGAGGAGAGGCAACACACGCACGCAGGGCGCGACAAAAAAGCAAGACAGCTTCGAATCGCCGTCCACACGTAGTTTTTTCATTGACTATGAAGAAAACAAACAAGGAACAGCGGCTATTGTGACAAATTGCACGACGCCTCCCTCCACACGCCTATTACCCTGTGACGTCAGGAGTCTAACTGTGAATGTGGCATTTCTTTCCATTTTGTTGCTGCCATCAGCACGTGTTGTGCCACTATAAGGAGGGAGGCAAGGGAGGGGAGAGGGGACACGACGGCGGTCTCTGGTGTAGGATCTCTTTGTCGGTGATGCGGCTGTTTCCCCGCGCTTGCTTCACGACTTTTTTCGTAACTTGCATGACTGTTTTTCCTTGAGTACGGCGTATTCGCGATTCAGCTCCATGAGCCAGCACAAAAAAAAAGGCGTGTGGTTGCCCAGATATCATACAAAGAAATCACAACGCCTTTATCTTGTTATTTTACTTCTTCTTTTTTCGTGTTCGCTTTCTCTCCAATCTTTCCTTCATCACCGCAACAATAGTGGCTTCCCGTCCTTTCAACATTTTTTTTTGTCATCTCTTCACTTGTTTTCAGGCCTCGCAGCCGCTGGACACGCGCTGATCAGAGGAAGCAAGAGACAACAAAATCCGATGCGTATGTGCTGGAATTAGTGGAGATGCAAGAGAGAAGCGACAACAACGGCGGTTGCACCAGTGGGTTGAGACGAACAAACAGGACAAAAAAAAGCCGATAACAACAACAGCAAAAAAAAAGGTTGAGTTAAGCATCACGTGAAATGCCTGCGGACTCTTCAACACTGCGGCTTTGGTAAACAGAAGTGAGCGAGCTCAAGAGTCGGTTGGATGACAGAAATAAGCACGTAGGGACGTCCTTATCGAACAGCTTCACTTTTTCCAAGCTGTTTTCAAAACACACACACACACACACGGATACGCGACTTGTTAAATTTCTGCGTTTTTCTTTCCCTTTTTTTTGCGCTTGTTGCTGGCAACAGAGTGAGCGCAAGCACGCAAAAGAGAAGAGCAAAAAAAAAATACTTAGAAGACACATGAATCGGCCACCGTGTATGTTACCAGCGTGTTCAGCACGCGACTCCGAACCGTTCCGATTGAACTTCAGCGCATCCCTTATTTTGTATACATTGTACTTCTCTTCTTCACCCGCCACCACTATTTCGTGACTTCGCTGCGTGCCTCAACTGAAGAAGCAAACAGCACTGGATGTCCGTTGTCACAAAGAAAAAAGAAAAAATATATACTGAGCAAATCCAATGGTAGAAAGACAAGCTGAATACATCTGCTGTGCCCTTCAACATACAACGACGCACACAAGCGTGCACGCATACACACACACACGCACACCTCTTTTTTAAGCGGACAAACAACCACCACAGTGGAAGCAATGGAAGCAAAACCCTGCAGAATAGAAAACGTCGGCCAGGTCTTAAAAAAAAAGATGCTGATGAAAGAAGAATGCGCAAAATAGAAAGAAAAACGCGTTGACTTGGCTGCCGCTGTGGCACACCTATTCACAATTCCCTCTACCACGCTAAGGTGTGAAGCCCCCCAAAAGCACAAAGGGTGTCGTCTTACGCCGCTTGTCAGCGCAGGCTACGAAACAAGCTTTCCTCTTTCTTTCTGGTGCAGCGGAGTCGATCGCTGAAGTTATCCACGCTGAATACGCAGGTAGTCGGGCATTTCCACAGCAGTTTTTTTTTCCCCCGCTGCAACAAAGGAGCGAAGGTGCACGCCAAAAACAGAGAGCATATAGTAGTTAGTAATAAAAAAAGGAGCAAGACACTCAACGCAAAAAACTCTCAATCCAAAAACAAAAGTGAGGAAAGGAAGAGCAAAGACACACAACAGCTGGTTGCTCAATGGGAGGTTAGACAAACACAAAAGACGACAGGAAAATAGTAAGAAAAAAAAAAGATGGTAGCCTCGAAGCACCTCCACCTCGTACGATAGGGTGTCTGGTGGCCTCCTCTTGACAAGAATAGCAGTAAAAGAAAGCGTCTTTAGGAGGAAGAAAAAAAAAGTGGGGGAGACCATTGAGCAACACATGCATGCATGCATGATGTAAAAAAAAAAAAAGGAGAACTGTCACGTTCCCCCAACGTAAGCGGAAATGCTAGTCATCATAATAAAAGAAAAAGTGGTCTGTTCGTGTGTGTGTGTGTGTGTGTGTGTGTATATGTATGGAAGGAAGAGGGGCGTTACTGTTCGCAGGAATGCAGCAACTCGTCAACTTGCTGGGTGTTGTTAAAACACACGCTTAAGGACGGCATTATAAAAAAAAAAGTAGCAATACACACACGTATGCATATATACATGTTCTGCTCGTGCGTGTTTATATTTTTTTCTTCTTTTTGTTCTTTCTTTTTGCTTCTGGCTGTATTCTACGGTTGCGACACCCACCATAAAAAGAGAAAACAAAACTCAGAGCTGCGATCCCTTTTAGTGCATGCCAGATATTCACATCGTTCCCGTCTCTTTTCCTGTTTTTTTTTTGTCAAGGGAGATGGAGGGGCTTGGAAAAGAGGGCATTTGAAAAAAAAAACCTTCACATTTTCGTGATGTAGCAGAAAAAGATGGGCATGATCCACAACACATTCCTTTACTACGGTATGGCAGTGTATGTGTGTGTCTGCGTGCGTCTGCGTGTGCGTGTGTTGTGTGTGTGTGTGTGTGCGTGTGCGTGTGTGTGTGTGTGTGTGTGTGTGTGTGCGTGTCAACACCAGCAAGACATCACACACACACAAAAAGAGGTCGACGGCGTCTATCTTCTTCATGCAGTGAGAAACGCCACGAAAAGAGAAAGGGCCACGGAATCAAAAACAAAACAAAAAGCCTTCGCGTGAGCGCTCGGTGGATTCCATTAGCTCTTTCGCACACACACACACGAAAAAAAAAACGACCGGGCAGATGCACACACCCACGCACACCCGAGCCCTTGCACAGTGAATGAAAGATCCCGGAGTTGCCTTCATTCCTTGCGACGGGTAACATGTCAGACAGCGACGCGTCAAACCGATAACGCAGAACAACCGACAGCCACCACGTGTGCAGCACAACAACCACAGCGACTGTAACCGCCCATCATTTCCTGCCCCCTGTTCACGCGGTGCACCTTGCGATTCTCTGCAATTCCATCCGTACTGCATATATATATACACATATATATAACGATAGAAGAAACAACGAAAGAAGCACTTGGTTCATAAGAAAAGTAACCGCAGCTTCCAACTCACACACACACACACACACTCACTCACTCACACAGGGAATGTCGTACTACGTAAAAAGCAGCTCTGCATCACTGACACAGAACTAATGAGAACATTTTCCAACAACAAAACAAAAACGTGAAAGTCAACAGCCGGTAACGAAACAAGAAAACGCTCGATAAGGACAAGAAAACAAAAAGTAAAAAAATTAAAAGAAAAACAGACGCGAGCAAAGAGTGAAAAACAGCTGTCAAAAAGAAGGCCATATAATAATAATGATAATAATAAACAGATTGGCGGAGAGAAAAGAAAGAAGACAGTCTCAAGAACAACTAAAATCAGCTTTTGAAGCGGAGAAGCAATAATAATAATAATAAAACAGCTCTAAGCACAATACGCTCAGCTGAAAGAGAAAAAGAAGCATCGAAACAAAAACAGAAAAAGGCAGTCGCTTGAAATGGAATGTGAGCGTTTGTTTTAACAGCTTTCATTGCTCTCTCTCTCTTCAAGAGACTGCAACTCTACAGAAAAGAACAGAACAAAAAAAAAAGCAGAGAAACGAAGTGAGAAGATAACACACAACAGAGAGAGGGAGGGTGCACGAAATACTCATTGCCACATAGACGGAGAAGAACGAGAGAGATGAAAGAAAAAGGTAGATAGAACGGAGCATTGGACGGGTTTACTCATCCGAGACAGAAAGAAGCCACTAAGCAGTAATAATAAAAAACGAATGGACATGTAAGTCCCACGGGACCTCCACACAACGAAGGGAAGGAGCAAGATTAGGCGGGGGAGGAAGTGAGCAGGAAAACAAAACGACTCGAAACGAAAACACTA
This sequence comes from Crithidia bombi, assembly GCA_900240985.1. Taxonomy (NCBI): domain Eukaryota; phylum Euglenozoa; class Kinetoplastea; order Trypanosomatida; family Trypanosomatidae; genus Crithidia; species Crithidia bombi. The sequence goes on along the minus strand of OESO01000185.1, from coordinate 660,979 downwards.
GTATATATACTTGAGGGGACGAAAAAGAAATATAATAGATGAAGCAATTACCACAGTAAGCGCATCGGTACGACGACGATCTTAGAAGAAAACACATAATCTTTCTTCTTCAACCCCCCCCCCCTATTTAGGCTCTCCATTTAGATCACTCTTTTCTTTTCTTATTGCTGTCCTTATTCGCCCACTTGTTTCGTCTGCAGTCGTGGGGGCGACCAAATGCTGAGAAATAGCAAAGAGAATAACACGTTGCCTCACGCAGAGCAGAGCAGAACACAAGACGAACAACGAGAAAAGAAAGAAAACAAAAAATGAAACGGTTTAGGAGAGTCAACAACTACCTCCACAAGATTACAAAGGCACACACAAGGAGAACACGAGAGGCGCCAGCTTTGTTTTGTTCTTTCAGGGGACTCCTTTTCACGTTTCTTACGATGCATTGCCTCTTCAAAGAAGATACGGGAAAAAAAGGTGGCGAGAGGGATAGTGGAACACGAGAGAAATAACAGAGAAAAAAAACCGATCGCACACGAGAGATGAAGACGTCGCTTGTGGAGAGTAAAGAAAATACACAGAAAAAAAAAGAAGGGGCGGTAGGAGAGAGAAAAGTACAGGGGCAACATTCACAAGTAAACACACACAGAAAAGAAAAAAAGGGGGAGTTACGTATAGCACGACGACGTTCAACAGCCTACACAACGGAGGGGCCGAGAAGAAAAAAAGGCGAAGCCAAGGAGAGAAAGAGGGACCTCCGAGAGAGCACGCACACCCACATACTCACGGCCCGCGCATGTGGCGACCGCTTAAAACGGACAACGGAGACCTAACAGACGAAGAAAAAAAAAACACGGCAGAGAGAGAGAGCACGAGCTTCGGTGTGTGAGAGGAAAAAAAAGTCTTTACCAGCACCAAAAGAAAATAAACAAGAACGTTTCCGCTTGAGAAATACGAAAAGAAATAATCACTATCGAAAACAAAAAGCAAAAGGTCGATAAAAAAAAAAAACTGTGCAACAGGCACCACTAGAAACCCCCCCCGCTCCCTTTCTGCAGGACCACAACGGTAAATGTACTCGAATGCAGAGCCGCTGGAGCTTCAATATGAAGATAACGGCACGAAGCAAATGAAGGAAAACAAACACAAAAACAAAAAAGAGTACTCGCGCTGCACGGCGCCGCCAGCACAGTTACGCATGAAGTAAATCGAAGTTAAAAACATGCACTTCCTACAGTCTCCCTCTCTCTCTTTGTGTGTGTGTCTGTGTGTCTGTGTGTCTGTGTATGCGTGTGCCTATCTTTGCTACTGAATGAGGGGGAAAAGAGGGAATGGGGGAAAGAGAACAATAAAAGCAAAAAGTTAAAAAGAAAAAGAGCATTTACAGAAAGAGCTATTCCTGTTTTTAGGATAATGGCCAATGAGCACGCTCCTCAATAAGAGGGCAGACTTTTCACGTCAGCATTGCCTTAAATCAAGGAAGGAGGAGAGGGGAGACAAAACACACATGCACACAGAAAAAAAAAGCCACTGACAAAACTAAATCAATTTGAAGAAAAGAAAGAGAAGCAGAGATTTCAAGAAAAGCCACTTTTTTTTTCCAGCTTTCCGCTGTTGTAGTTGCATCTTTCGTGTATACCAGCATTAATCAGTTATCCTGTTGTTGTTGTTTTCCGCTGCCCTTCCATTTATCTCTCTCTCTCTCATGCGTGCGCGTTCTTCGATTTTATTCTCTATTTTAGCGCTCACTTTTGACAATGACAAGGGGAGAGTAGGGACCTCAAAAGGAAGAGAAAAGAGCTACAAGTAGAGTTCAAGTTATAAATAGCAAGAAAGAGTGCTGGCGGAGGACAACAAGGAAAGAGGGAGGGAAGAAAAAGCGATCTGCACGCTGCACGCATTCCACATGGGAGCAGTCAACACAAACAGTGAACAAAGTGGAGAACGAAAAAAAGAAACAGTACGGCTCTTTCTTACTTCTGCGAGAATCACGAGCAGCACTCGTTCGAAACAAGAAGAAGAAACGCTAGGGAGCATTTAAAAAGGGCATACAAGTAAGATGATGTGGCAACGAAAGAAACAAAAAAAGGCAGAAAAAAGGGGACATTCGCATTCCATCCGTTGAGCATTTGTTTCTGTACGGCTAGATGGCCTTTAAAGTTCTCCCAACGCAGTGTGTGTGGTGTGTGTGTGTGTGTGTGTGTGTGTGTGTGTGTGTGTGTGTGTGTGTTTGTATAAGTGTGTTTACGAAAGTAAACACGTGCGGCTGCTACACACAAAAGCCAACGACTCATTTATTCTTCCTTATGCTCAAGGACCCCGAGAACTGCGAAAGAAAGCACTTTTTTACGAGCAACACAGCCGATCCACACAGCTTTGCCTGTACAGGTTCGAAGAGAATTCATAAATGCCATCCTTCTCACGCACACACAACAACCAAAGCAGCGTGCATCGTGTTTCACGTTTTTTTTCTTTTTTTTAGTTCTATCGTCCTTTTGTCCTCTCATGCTTATTCTTCCATTACTTGTTATTGAGGTTGGCGCATAGATGTGCTAGCAGGTGTGACACACTGGCATAACACCCACACACATACATACACATAGTCAAACACACTTAGGCAGCCTGCACACATACATCGAACCTTTGGGCGCCCCCAAATCTAATCAAGCACACACACATATATATATATATGTGTAATAAATAAAAACGACAAAAAAACTAAAGGGGGGGGGAAGAGAGTGTGTGGTGACGCGTCGCGTTTGACAGCTCTTCAGTCGCTTTGCTGTTCTCCTGTTGTTCTTTTCTTTTTTGTTCCCGCTCTCTGCGGCGACGTGTGCCACACTCATCAGCACGAATCACATGCTTTGCGTGTCGATCTCGAGAACAGTAAACACATCCCAGTTATTAAAAAAAAAAAAGACCTCTCACACACGCACCTTTAGGCGAGCAGGTGCGAAGGACTGCTATACATAAGGCAGAAGAGTTCGCATGAAGACACAGCGCGCACGCGCACACCATTGAAAAAAAAAAACGCTTAAGAAAGGAGTGGGTATGCAACGCTCGAACGGCGGTGCAGCCGTGCAAAAAAGGAAGGACGAGGGCAAGGCTGTTGCGTGTTTTCTTTTTTTTTGCTTTGCTCCACAACTTTCTCTTAGCCACGGCGAAGCACTGGCTGCGACACGGGCGAGTCGGCGAAGACAGAGGTGACGCTCGAAGTCACCATCGCCGGTACCATCTGCGTCGCACCGTATGGGTTGTGACGGTACACCCGAGCATCTGCTGACAGGTGGCGCACCGGCGTGCGCAGGCAAGGTTGCGGGGAGTGTGTGCTGCCGTCCGACTCCATCGCTGTCATCTGCCGCGGGGCTCCCATCGGTGTCGCCGCCACCTCCAAGCTCGTCGACTCCAGCGACGGCACGAGGCTCGAGATGCCGGGTGAGCGCGCTGCCGTGCTGTTGGGTGTAGAAACGTGACACGAACTCTGCTCTGCAAACTTCATGGTGGACTGGACTGTGATGACCGCCGAGGATGCCCGGTGTAGGGGCACCGGCGCAGGAGCCGCAGGCGCGGTGTCAACCATCGCAACAGGGGAACAGCGCTGCGGCGGCACCGTGACGTTGCGAGTAGGCGTGCTAGACTTGGCCTTGTAATCCTCGGAAAGCTTCGCCATGAGTGGGACGTCGTAGCAGCTGCGGAAGGGACAGGTGTTGTGCACGGCGTGCAGCGCCGCCTCGGCTGCGCCCTCCGTCGTGAAGACAATGAAGGCGATGCGTCGGCTCGGGGCGTGGCAGGCAGCGGAGATTTTGTCGTTGTGCAGCGAAACTTCCGCAACTGTGCCGTAGACGCTCACCAGCGCCGCCAGCTGCTCCTCCGTAACGTCCATCGGCACGTTGCGCAGGAATAGCTTATTCATCTTGAGACGGTCCTGGCCAGCAGGGGCCATGTCGTGCTGCTGCTTCGCCCAGAGCACGTTCACGGCCTTCCCGCCGATCTTCTTGCCGTCCGCCTCTGCCATCGCGCGAGCGGCGTCGTTGTGGCAGGCAAAGCGCACGAAACCAAATCCGCGGCTCTCCCCCGTCAGAATGTCGCGCATCACCATCGAGGACGTCACCTCTCCGAACTGCACAAAGAAGCGCCGCAGCTGCGCGTCGTCAACGGCGTGGTCGAGGTAGCGCACGAGCAGGTTTAGCCGGCTCTCCGCCATGGCGGCGGTGTGGGAGTGGTTGTGGGCAACGCGGTGCATGGCGCTCGTGATGGCGTAAGCAAAAAGAGTAGTAATATCAATAGAGAAAGGGAGAAGAAGACCGGAAAAAAAGACGACTCTTCTGACCACGACAGTCACAAGCACACGCTAACGACGTAAATTAAAAAAGAAGGTGTGCGGTGGATGCACAGCAACGAGCGAAGAAAAACACGAGGGGAAGTTTAACAAAAAAAGCGGATGCTGCTAATGTGTGTTGTGTGACGGAGGCGATAACTTAGCTACCTATTCAAATACAGCTAGTGTTCAAAAAGGCAGAAGAGAGAGGGGTATATATATATATATATAGAAGGGGGAGGGGCACCAGCCTACGTGTTTTTTTTTCTGATTTGGCGGATTAAATGCAGAAAGAGCCTGTCACAAAGTGACGACACAACGCAGAAAAAGCACGCAGGCGCACAGAAAGGAGACACGACGAGAAGAGAAAACAAAACTACGAATACTTGATAACAAGCAGGGTGAATAAAAACAAAATCAAAAACACCGAAAAAACAAAACAAAGAAGAAAAGACGCACAAATTGAAAACAAGAAAGAGAGAAAATGGAGTTCAAGAGAACACACGTTGCAATTGGAGGAGATATGAATCAACACACACACACACAAAAAAAAAAGAAAAAAACAGTCAGAGTCTTTGATTGATTAAGAAGAGGAGGAGAAGAAAAGCATAAAACGGGAGAGAGTTACGAAGAAAATAAACAAATAATAATGGCAGTAGTAATAAAACAGGAAAACAAATTGCTTCGTAGGTGATGTTGAGTATTCCTTCAGTTCCGAGATGAAAAAAGCTGGGACTCACACAGTTTTAGAGAAGAAGAGTTAACAGAAAGAGATCAGAAAAACGAGAAGAAACAACAGAGGAAAAAACGTTTTTGAGTGTTTTTTCTTTGCTTTTAGGGGGATGTGCGATTGAAAAAAGAAGTAGATAAACAAAAACAAAAGAAGAAGCCTGGTTCACTCGGGTAACAAGGGGTCCAGCTCTTCTGTAAATCGAAGGGAGAGGGAAATTTATGTTTTTTCTGGCTTTTGGTGTTTTTGTCTTGTTTAATGCGCTGCGGAAACTAGTTTTCTGTTCTTTATGCTGACGCTCTTGTTGTGGTTTCAAACCGTTCTCGGGAGTTGGGACACTCTGTTTGCCACTTCTCTTGCGGTGGAAGAGGCAATTCGCCTCGTCTTTCCTTTTTTCCTGTTTGTGTGTGTGTGTGTGTGTTCGACTGGAAAAGAAGCGCAGAAAGCCACAAATAAAACCAAAATACAACAGTTCTACCAGCTTTTTTTGTGGGTTTCTGATTCCTTTTCTTCTTTGTTCTTTTTTTTCCTGTAGAAATGAGCAAAGGACGAAGGAAAACCCACGAAAAAGAGCAACACAAGAAGATATACCTAAATCAAATTACAAAAGCACAGCACTGGTCGAACGTCAGAAGTAAAACAACGTGGAGAAAAGCAAGAAGCAAAAAGCAAGAAAGAGCACACACAAAAAAAAGATGGTTGTAGCGACTTCAGTTTCGAAAATCGTAATTCTCCGAAAGAGAAAGGCACTCGATGTCGTTCAATCCTTTGATAACTTTGCTTCTTGTGGTTGGTGTTTGCTTTCTTCTCCTTTTTTATTGTTTTTTCTACAAGGAAGGAGAACCACAGAAAGAGGTGAACAAGGGTGCCGTAGAGAGCTGTTAAGAAGAAACCAAAGAAGAGAAAAGACAGAAGACGAGGTCGAAGTGCAGAGCCAGGAAGATAATTAGTAATTGAAATTTAAAAAAAAAACGCTGTTTGAATTTGGAGAAATCGAATAATTTAAGACAGAAAAGAGCCAAATAAAAAGAAGTGGGTTTTTAAAAGCATAAAGAAATCGAAAGCCACAAAAAAAAGGAGAGATAAAGAAGCGTAGTTTCGTGAAAAATATGTTAAAAGAAAAAGGCGACGTGCAGTACGTAGTTCTACTTGACAGAAGAGCGCGGTAATTATGTGTTTTTTTTTTTTTGAGTGGTAATCGCGGTCGTTGGTGAACGCACAAAGGGAAGGTCGTGTGCACATCACCGTTAGAGAAAGAGGGGAAGAGAGAAAAAAAAAGCTCGAAACCTGTTGAGCGATGTTGAACGTGCAGAAGTGCTTTTTTTGTTGTTGTTGCTTTCTTAATGAGCAGCGTTGAAGACGAAGAAAACGCACATTCGTGGAGCATTGTTGCCTTTCGCAAGGCAGAACCCAGCAGCTGCTCGTCGTTTGGGAGCCACAAGTGGACGAGAGAGAAACTCCCACTTCACGCTTCCCGCTCCCCTTCCCGTCAGCTTTTTGCTTGTTTCTTTTTTTTTCTCTCCCACGGCACCATTGCACAGGGACTTTCAAGTTAAAAAAAAAACAAGGATCCGTACCATCGCGGTGTTGCCTGCCTAGCTGTCCGCCACAAAAAAAAAAAAACGTGTCTGCCTTCCTTTGCACATGTTCTTCCCTCTTGTAATTGTTTGCTGTGATAAACGACGCAAATGCGCATTATTATCTACCTCATCCCTCGCACAACAAAAAAACCCTGCACCCCCAAAAAAAAAGGAAAAGAGGATCGACAGGAGTCTTCCTGCTCCCTACCGCTGCTCAGATGAGTCAGGACTGTGCACGTTGAGGTGCTTTCCGGCACTCCTCCTCCTTTCCTGCTTCCTCGCCCCGAAGACGCCACTGCGGACGAGACAGGCGGGGGAGAGATAAACGGAAGTGGGGGAGGAGCGCGAATCCCAAAATTAGAAAGAAAGGCAAGAAAACAAAAGGAGCAAAATCAAAGCGGAAAAAAGCACAAGCCAACGCAGCAGCAGCAGCGCTGCCTTTCGGTTCTCCCCGCGTGCCGCCCCCGACTCACCACACCACCATGACGGAAGCCCTTACCTCTGCCTCATTCGTGTGCGTTTTGCTTTGTACTACGTCGAGCACACGTCCTTCTCCCACACCATCCTCACGTCCTCATCTGTCACAGCGTGCACCGCATCTCATTCCGCTGACCGTTCACCTTTGCAGGGTCCGTCACCGTGTCCTCTGCTGCTCCGCGCAGAATGCTGTCCACCGCCTCTACACCTTGCATGAAGGAGTGGTCTTGGTTGGCCACCTCGTACCGCCACGCCCCAAAGCGACCACGGGAGTAGATGTGGAACTTCTCTTTCAGGATCGGCTGCACCTCCGCCAGGAGCTCGTTGCGGCCCACAAAGGGAGTAGGGTACCCCTTCTTTTCCATGTGATGAAAGCGCGAGACAATCTCATCGCTATCCTTCAGCAGCGTCGCCTCGCGCAGCCCCGCGATGCAGTCCTCCACAACCGTCGCCGTGTTCACCGACTTGTACGCCTCGTTCTGGCTCACCTCGACCATGAGACTCCAGCACCCGGCCGGTGCGTTGGCGGCTGCGTAGCGCGAGAAAACTGTGGCACGGTAGAAGGGGATCGTCGGGCTCGTGAAGTACAGCCAGCACGCCGTCTGCATCTCCGGCGGTGGTGCCCCCCGCACCCCAATACCGATGATGTGGGTAGAGCTGTACACCATCTTGTCTGCAATCTCGCGCAGACGAGCGGGCTGCAGGCCGGCAACGGCGGACTCATTGCCCGCCGCCACCTCCTCCGCCACGCCGTCGGCCAGCGCACGCAGGAGGTCGTCCAACGGCATGGAGGAGATCAGCGCATCGTACGACACCACCGCCCCACTTTGCATCGTCAGCTGCTTCTTCACGGGGTTTACCTTCGTCACGCGGTTGTTCGCGCCGAGCGACTTGTGCGCCTCCGGCACCATGCACCAGACCTGATCATAAATCGCACCCGTGCCCCCCTTCTGGGGGAAGCGAAACATCGCGTTGGGTCCCCAACCGACGTCGTCGCGGTTCAGCGCGATGTTCTCGCGGATGCGCGCCACGTTCACGCTGGCCACGCGCTCGCCGACCCACTCCGTGCTCATCACCTCCAATGGCACCGCCCAAACCTTGAAGTTGTAGGGCCGCATGAAGACACGCGAGATACCTTCCCCAAACTGGCGATCCACGTACTCAAGGAAGTTCTTCGGCTTTGGTGGCTGCACCGTGGACGCACGTGCCGCCTCCGCTTCTTCCAGCCCCTTCAAGCACTCATCCCGCACCGCAGGCGGTAGGCGGTGGATGTTATTTTGGAAGGGGTAGGGCACCCACTCGTCGCAGCAGCGCACCCACGACTCGCGCTGCAGCGAATTCCACTTCTGAATCGCAAGGTTCATCACGTCATCAAAATAGGCGTAGTGGGAAAAGATGACGTGCCCGCCCATGTCCCACAGGAAACCCTTCTCGTCCGTCACGGTGCGCGAGAGGCCGCCGGGGGTGGTGGCGGCGTCGTAGAGGTGGTAGTGGGCATGCTTTAGCTCCCGCAGACGAATGGCTGCACCGAGGCCGGTAGGGCCGGCACCGATCACAATAATATTCTTGTCTGAGCTCATTCTAGCGAATGTTGAGACGCAGAGAGAAAGAGAGTGTTTGTGTACGTGTGCAGAAAAAAAAAAAACAAGATTAGTGAGGAGGGAGCAAGAGGGGTTTAGAGGTACACCGCGTACACAACTCTGATCAGCAAGCCTTGCTGTTGGGGGGTTGCGGTGACGGCTGTTATAGGCGCCGTAGAAGTCCGTCGCCCTTGCAGGTGAAGACGCAGTGAGACGTTCTCCAGCGCCCTCTCTCCCTTTTTTTCCCTCCCTGTTGTCACGTCTTCTTTTGGTCCTATCTCTCTATCGATGTCGCAACATGTCCTTCCGTTGGCAGGTACCGCAGCTCACGTTGTGCGGTGGGTGGCTTTATTGCGGGAGTTAGTAACGGTGGAATGAACATCACAACAAGAGTTAAAAAAATATATAATATATTTATTAAGATATGTGTGTGGACAGAAGAAGACGCGACTCGAACGCGCCTTTCAGCGTAATTACAACGGCTGTCTTCTTCACGTCGCACAGACTTGCACCGCTCACACACACTAAAGTTCAAAGACAAGATAAAGAGAAACAAACGCACCACACAAAACACACAGGCAGGAAGAGCGGCGAGGCACCCCTTGGGGGAGGAGGTAGAACAAACAGGTGAAGGAGAGGAGGCGGAACGAAAACACAAGCAAACGCCCTCGTGGCGCCCCTCGCCTTCCCTCCGCTTCCCTTTGTCTTCCCTCTCTCACATTACCTCCGCCTCGTGTGTCTTCTACACCTTCGTTACAAGTACTCCACGAGTAGGCCAAATACGGCCTTGATGGCGTCAAAGAAGTTTGCCCGCCAGCCTCCTGCCACGCTCTGCAGTTGACCCGCCGTATACCCGACTGGGCAAACTCCGAATTGTCACACCCGGCTCTCTCTTCACCAGCTGAAGCCACGGAGCTGTGCACACCGACCGGCCAGCTGGCCGAGCCGCACACTGCTGCTTTCAGCGGGTTGGAGGCTGAACATCCACGTAGTTAGCCGCTGATCACCCCACAAGAAAGCTGACTGGCCCCCGGCTTCAACGTCGCATGGAGGGCGGCGCTGCGCGGTAGGCGCTCGCACGAAGCGGATTCCGCAGCGCCGGCCTTACGTTCTCGAGTGGTTAGGCCCAACGGCATCTTCCAGGAGAAGGAGGGGGTTCAGGCTGCGCTGCTGGAAGACTTCTCGCTGCTTTGCCGGATGCTGCCGTCGTCTTGCTGCCGTGGCCGTCGTGGACGCCGATGGCGGGGGGTGCATGGCCGTGCGGCTCTCAGCTGTTTACCGATGTGGTTACTCCGTCGCACAACACGTCAAAGTACTTTTTCAATCTCGTCGCACAGTGGTGCGACAGCTGGTCCGCACGACCCCCATCCAGCAGCTGCGGTTCGCGCTCGGCTCTCCGGCAGGTTGACCACGATGTCGTAGTCGTTTTTCAACTCATCATGGTCACTCAGACGTCGAGCTTTCACGGATACCTTTTCATCGTCCTTCACCTTTCCCACCCCACCGCAGCCTGCAGCTTCAGCTCAAATCGCCATCATCTACTTTGCGCTTGCCGCACCGTCGTCACCGGAGATCTCGCTCAACTCCTCGATCTTTGAGGTACTCTAGGAGGGGGTGCCAGGTTCTCCGGAAGCTGGATGTCGGGTTGGCAAAGAACCCTTCACTGATCGTAGGTTTGCTGAGACAGGTCACGCTCCTCCAGTCCACGCGTTCACGTTGGCGGCCGTCGGTAGCGCTCCGCTTGACCGATCCAAGCGCGGGGTCACCCTCACCACTTTGGCCATTACGAAAAAAGGTGTGAACGCTATAGAAAATAATGCAACAGCAGAAGCAAAATGTACACCGAGGGGCGGGAAAGAGGCTGGAAAGAGAGGAACACCCACAAGAATACATAATAATAATAATCATATACAATAAGAGTAATCGTAGTAGAGAACGAAACTCAAGCCACTTCGGTGTGCCGTCACCCAAAAAGAACCCGCGCTGCAGGACTGTAAGATACGCGAGAGAACAGGCGCGAAAAAAACGCTCAACAAGGGAGGAGGGTTCACCGCCGGCAACTCACACACACACACACAGAAGGAGAGAGAGAAGAAACGTGTGGTTGTGACTCAAAAGAGACTAATAGAAGACGATTGAAGAGCGCGGAAGAGCGTGGGACAAGGAGAGAAGATGTGAGGAAAAGTCGCGGACTGATTCGCAGATAAATCCGTAGTTGAGAAGAAACAAAAAAGTAACGACAGAAGATGAACACATGGACGGAGCACAAGGGTCGAGGAGGTTGAGAACACAACAGAAAGAAGAAGGCACTGCCCCGGAGAATCAGGGCACACAGAAGCCAACATAACAGTTCCGCTATCG